>CM051234.1:44572790-45142790 GCA_027917425.1 Gastrophryne carolinensis
CATTCAGATTTGGCGGAGACCGTGACAAATTCAGGGGATTCCACAATCGATGTAGGCTATACTTTGATGCAAATCCAACCCAGTTTCCTACTGACCGGTCTAAAGTTCTGTGTATCATCATGTTGCTGACATATAAAGCCATAGCCTGGGCTAGTCCACTAATTGAGACCCAAGACCCCCGGCTGAACAACCTTGAAGACTTCATCAACGCCATGAGTCAAATGTTTGATGATCCCAATCGAGGTGCTACAGCTGAAGCAGCACTACTATCTTTGCGCCAAGGCAGACGCCCCATCACCGAGTATGCAATGGAGTTCAAGAGGTGGGCTATCGACACTGATTGGAATGACGCGGCGAAAATGTCTTTTTTTAGGAAAGGACTTTCCAGCGCATTAAAAGACGAACTTGCCCGTGCAGAGGCCCCTTTAGGCTTAGACGACTTTATTAACCATTGTATTAGAATTGACACCCGACTATCTGAACGACGACAAGAGAAATGGGCTACCTTGAATTTTGATACTAACCCGTACCCTTCTTTTCCTGTAGCTATTTCTTAGGAACCGCAAGGAAAGATTCAAAGAGAATCGGGCAGTGAGCCGATGCAAGTAGATTCCATACTAAGGCGTGAAAGCGTTGACAGAAGAGAGCACAGGCTCCGGGAAAGCTTATGCTTCTACTGCGGAAAATCTGACCACTTCCTTATCAACTGCCCTAGCCGCCCTCGGAGATTGGTAGCAGCTATTATGAATCAATTGTTTCTGAAACAGAATTATCTGAGAAAGCAGTTATCCATTCCATCTCATCGGTGGCCCCTCATATTAAGAAAGAAAATAAAGACTCCCATTGCTTCCTTCCCATTAAGTTTCTGACTAATTCTCAGTGGATTTCTGCCTCTGCTATGGTGGACTCTGGGGCTAGTGGCAATTTCATGGACCTTTCTTTTGCCCAAAAGCATGGGGTCAGATTAAACAAAAAACTCTCGCCCTTGGTAATGGAAACCGTAGATGGATCTCCACTGAGCTCAGGGCCTGTGGATCAAGAGACGTGGCCACTTGAGGTCATTATAACACCCCAGCACCGTGAAGTCCTCTCTTTCCTGTTGATCTCGTCTCCACATTTTCCCGTTATTTTAGGCCTACCATGGTTGCAAGCACAGAACCCTGTCATCAACTGGGAAACTAAAGAAATAAGCTTCCCTGGGGAGGATGGTCTTTCGACAGGGTACTCTGAACAAGATTCTAAAGAACCAGTTGAAAATAATAAAATGGTAGAATTACCCTCTGTATACAAGAACTATGCGGACGTGTGCGAAAAACAAAATGCCGACAAGCTTCCCCCACATAGATCTTATGACTGTCCCATAGAATTGTTTCCTGGTGCACCTATACCCTTTGGACACATTTACCCTTTGGCAGACCCCAAACTAAAAGCCCTCAAGGACTACATAGAAGAAAACCTGGCTAAGGGGTTCATTCGCCCATCTTCTTCACCTGCGGGGGCTCCCATATTCTTTGTAAAAAAAAAAGGACGGTTCTCTAAGGCCGTGCATTGACTACAGGGAACTTAACAAAATTACAATCAAGAACCGCTACCCTCCACCATTGATTCCTGAGCTCTTGGAGAGAGTACGACATGCAAAGGTGTTCACCAAGTTAGACCTGCGTGGCGCTTATAACTTGGTCCGTATAAGACCCGGAGATGAATGGAAGACAGCGTTTAGGTCACGTTATGGACATTATGAATATCTCGTGATGCCTTTTGGTCTTTGCAACGCCCCTGCTACCTTCCAACATCTTGTCAATGATATCTTCAGAGATCTTTTGGACCAGTTTGTAGTCGTCTATTTGGATGATATCTTAATTTTTTCCAACTCTATGGAAGAACATCAGAGACATGTGAAATTGATTCTGGATCGTCTAAGGAAGAATCAACTCTACATTAAAATTGAAAAATGTGATTTTCATCAAACTGAAATACAATTTCTGGGTTATATAATTTCACCCCGTGGTTTACACATGGACCCTAGCAAGATTAAAGCAATAGTAGACTGGCCTACTCCAAAAAACATAAAGGATGTTCAACGTTTCATAGGTTTTGCCAATTTTTATAGACGTTTTATTAGGAATTTCTCGGAGATCATAACTCCTATTACACAGTTGACTAAGAAAGGACATGCCTTTGCTTGGTCTCCTCAAGCACAAGAATCCTTTTGTCTCCTAAAGTCCAAGTTCACTACAGCCCCAGTGCTAATCCATCCCGACCCAGAATGCGCCTTCATTGTGGAAGTAGATGCTTCAGACTGTGCTATAGGGGCTATTCTGTCTCAGAGAACAGGAGACAAGGGGTTATTGCATCCCTGTGCCTTTTTCTCCCGACGTTTATCACCCGCTGAGAAGAATTATGATGTGGGTAATAAAGAACTGTTGGCCATCATTGCAGCATTTAAAGAATGGAGGCATCTCCTTCAAGGAACCTCACAGCAAATAATTGTTCTAACTGATCACCGTAACTTGGAGTTTGTTAGATCAGCCAAGTGTCTATCTCCTCGCCAAACTCGTTGGAGTCTTTTTCTCAACCAATTCAACTTTGTAATCTCATACCGGCCTGGATCTCGTAATGGCAAAGCGGATGCTCTATCTAGAATTTTTTCCAAAGATTCCACTTCTATTATTCCACCCAAAACTATTGTTCCTGAGTCTAATTTTATTGGAGTAATCCAAAATAAGGACTTGCTGGAAGAGATAAAAGAGGCCTATAACACCGATTCCTTGCTGTCTCAACCATCTGATGAGGTGCACTTAACGCTTAAAAACAAGACGTGGATCCATGGGCAGCAGCTATATATACCCGAAACAGTAAGATTGAAAATTCTAAAGCTAGTCCATGATTCTAAGATTGCTGGTCACAGGGGAGTGCAAAAGACACAGGAATTCCTATCTCGTTTCTTTTGGTGGCCCAATTATCAACAGGACGTAAGAAAATATGTATTGTCATGTGACGTTTGTGCTAGATGCAAGACTCCACGTTCTTCACCCTTGGGTTTGTTACAGCCTTTGCCGATCCCCTCTCGTCCCTGGGGTTCCATTTCCATGGACTTTATAGTAGATCTACCTAACTCTAAAGGAAAAAATAAAATTCTGGTAGTAGTTGACCGGCTCACCAAGGCTGCACACTTCATTCCATGTACCGGCCTACCTTCCACTAAAGACACTGCTGACCTTGTAGTTCAGAATGTGTTTCGTTTTCATGGAGTTCCTGATTAAGTCAGTTTTTGTTCAGCACTTGATATTGAGGTTAACTTATCAACCGCCTTTCACCCACAAACTAATGGACAAACTGAGCGCACAAATCAGACCCTGGAACAGTACTTACGATGCTATATCTGTCATTTACAAGATGATTGGGTCGATTTGCTTCCGGTGGCTGAGTTCTCCTACAATAACTCCCAAAATGCCTCCACTAAGCAAACTCCTTTCTTTGCAAACTTGGGGTATCATCCAAATATTCTACCCAAATTCCCTGCTGTTTTACCTATGCCTGCAGTTGCGGAAAGGATCTCTAAATTACAGCAAAATTTGAAACTAATCAAGACAACGTTGGAGAAGGCTCAAGAAAATTACAAGAAGGCGGCAGATAAATTTCGTAGGCCAGCACCAATGTTTAAAGTGGGAGATAAAGTATGGCTTTCCACCAGAAATTTGAGACTCAAGTTGCCTTCACCAAAACTGGGACAGAAATGTATTGGGCCCTATAAGATTATCAGGATTACTAGTCCTGTAGCTGTTAAGCTTCAACTCCCACAGTCCATGAAGATTAATCCTGTGTTTCATGTGTCTCTGTTAAAACCTGTTGTGCTCAACCCTTTTCCGGAACGTATTCCTTCTCCTCCCGATGCAGTGGAGGTAGATGGGCAAGAACAGTTTATTGTAGAAGAAATCTTGGACTCTAGAATCTTTAGGAACCAATTACAATACCTCATTAATTGGCAAGGTTATGGGCCTGAAGAAAATTCTTGGGAACCTGTGAGTAATATTAATGCTCCCCGACTGATCAGACAGTTTCACCAAAGACATCCTGGGAGGCCGAGGCAGGTCACGTCCAGAGGCCGCTGTTGAGGTGGGAGTAATGTCAGGAATAGCCTTGTTACGTCTGTCTAGTTGGACTGTTTCCCTTAAGTTTTCCCTTAGTTAAGATGGCGGATTGTGTCTCAGCTGGGTGCCATCTTACTTCCTGTCATATATATAAACCTCTCAGGCCTGTTGCTCAGTGCTTGAGTATTGTGTTTGACTTCCTGCTTGTGCAGTTCTCTAGCCTGGAACTTACTCTCCGGTTTGTTCCTCCACTTGCGGTTTACCCTGCAAATCCTTGCTACCTGCTGACCCGGATTGGACTTTGACTCTGCATTGATCTGCTTCCCTGCTGCTGACCCGGATTGGACTTTGACTCCGCTTTGATCTGCTTCCCTGTTGGTGACCCGGATTGGACTTTGACTCTGCTTTGATCTGCTTCCCTGTTTGGACTTTGACCTTCTGCGCTTTGGCCTAGTCTCTGCCATTGGACTCCAGCAGTATTCACCAGTATCGTGACAATCTACCTCCAAAAGATTTTGGGGGTTGGTCAAGACTCTTTCTTGTTTCAAAGACTGACGATTTATGACCTATTATCGACTTAAGAAAGCTCAATCACAGGATAGCCATCCTAAAGTTCCAAATGGAGGTGTTACCAATGGTATCCCAAACTAGGCATCTAGGGGGTGGCTCCTTTCCCTCGATTTGAGGGATGCACGCCTTTATATCCCGGTACACCCAACATACCAAAAGTACCTGAGATTTGCCGTGGGGGAAGATCACTTTCAGTTCACAGCCCTCCCTTTCTGGTTGTCCACTTCGCCAAGCACATTTTACGAAGGTCCTGATGGAACTAGTGGTTTCTCTGCAGAAGCTAATATGCAGAAGCTAAGATTTCTAGAAGCCCTGTTCAACACACAAACTGGACTATCCCTCTACCAACAATATAGAAATGATGCGATCGAAGGTTCGGACTGTTTACCGCAAGCCCTTTTTGTCGGTCAGGGAATGTCTAAGTCTGATGGAAACATTAACTGCAACTATCCTGATGGTCAAGTGGGCCCATTGGCAAATACATGTATTGCAATGATGATTTCTCAAGCAGTGGGGCAAGACCTCCATGTCTCAAAGAATCTATCCGGACAACAGAATGAGACATTCTCTACTCTGGTGGTGCGAGTCCAGAAATCTGACCACCTACCTATTGTTCACCACCACCACTAGAGTGGTATTGAACACGGATGCCAGAGCCCTGGGTTGGGGAGCAGTTTGTGAGGAGAAGAGAGTGGGAAGTCCTTGGAACTTCAACACATCAGGACTAGTTTCCAATGTCTTCGAGATCTGGGCAGTGAAGCTAGCCCTCAAAACCTTCAAGTATGATTTCAAGGATAAGGCAGTCATGGTCCAAATGGACAATTGCACAGGTGCCTATATTTGCTGTCAAGGAGGAACCAAGAGCATGACTATGATGCGCAAGTTGTCACAGATCCTGGAATAGGCCATATGCCACTTGTGTCTTATCTCTGCAACGTTTAATCCGGACAAGGAGAATCAGATAGCAGATCAGCTGTCCAGGTCATCCCTCGACAACAAAGAGTGGTCGCTCAACAAGTCAATATTCCAGCTAGTGCAAATATGGTCTCCCTATGGTCTACCTGAAGTTGATCTCTTTGCTTCAGAGGAAAACAGCGCAGAAATTATTCTCCAGGTTCAGTTCAGTGGAGTGGATGCACTTACTCAAGTATGGAATTTCGACCTAGGATAGGTCTATCCTCCCCCTCCGTTGATACTGAGGTTTCTCCAGAAACAGTCTGGCTGAACACAGTCTTTCCTTATTGGCCCCCGAGCCCGTGGTTTCCGTTGTTTTTGGAGATAGGCA
Source organism: Gastrophryne carolinensis (assembly GCA_027917425.1). Lineage (NCBI taxonomy): Eukaryota > Metazoa > Chordata > Amphibia > Anura > Microhylidae > Gastrophryne > Gastrophryne carolinensis. Next base: position 44,578,737 of record CM051234.1, read on the forward strand.
TAGACGGGTCGATTTATCCCCCGAAGACATCAAACTTATTGTTGCAAGACAAAGACCTTCTTTCTACTTAGAAGTTCCCAAATCAAGCTATGATGTTAAGGAAATCCTAGATTTTTTTCAATCTGGCCTTGACAAGGACCTCGGGTAAGATCTCTGAAGCTACAAATATCAGCCTTATCGGTTCTAGACGGGAAACATTGAGTTAAACATCCTTTGGTTATGCAATTTTTCAGTGCAGTAGTAAGGATTAAACCTCCTAGAAGATTACCATATTGGCAGTGGGATCTCTCTTTGGTCCTTGATTTTTTCCCCGAGGACCCTTATGTCCCTCTGGAAGATTTCTCGCTTTGGGGCTTAACAATTAAGTCTGTGTTTCTAGTCTCAATCTTCTCGGCTTTAAGGATGTCGGAGATAATCCTTTTATTCTGTTTTTCAGAGAAGGGTTTAGTTTTCGCCCATGCTGGAGTTCAAACCAAAGGTGGCGTCTTTCCTTGCAAATAAAGATATCCCGTTACGAATCTTTGGGTGCAGCACGGATGGGGAAATACTTCACCTTGTAGATGTGGGCTCCTGCCTGGTTGCAAGCACCAGATTCTGTGATAGAACACTCCACAAGGGCCTTAACTTCTTCTTGGGCTTACAATCGAGAGTGTTGTTAGAAAATGTTTGTACAACAGTGACATGGATGTCACCACATACCTTTGTTAAACATTATAGAGTTGATCTTACTCGCTATACTATACTTCTTTTTACCAAAAAATCCTTTCTGCTATGATCATGTACATTATTGAGATCAGTTATATTTCAACATCCCACCCTTCTTTGGCTAGTTATTTCCCTTATTATGACGCCATAAAGGTGCTAGTAAAATAGAAAATTCTATACTCACATTACCTGTAATTTTCCTTTCCTGGCGCATACTCCATTGGGGCCTATTAACCTATCCCTTATGAAAAAGCAAATTACGGAATGCTCATAGCAACTAGGGCTTTAGATTTATTAACCACCGGTCCTATCAGGTTAGGTTCCAGGTTCCTTAACCCTTAGTATGCCGCTATGGAGAATGCACCAGGAAAGGAAAATTACAGATAAGGTGAGTATAGAATTTTTCGTTTTATTGTAGTGTCTGATGAAACAAAAAACCCTGTCACCACAGGGGCCCACATACCACTAGAGCCAGCCCTGAGTCACACAAGAAAGTTGAATTTTTACTAAGGAATTTTCTCATCACCAGGACCAAATTTGTTGTTATTTGTGTGTGTTACACACAGCCTTGTAAATAGACTGATGCTTTGTTGATTCTCGTAAGTGATCAAAACTCTATAGATCCGGCCATGCATTGCAAAGCAATTTATTCCCCATCTTCACAAGTACTGTTCTGTGTCTAAATTCCTGATTAAAAGGCTGTTTTCCTGTTGCAGTTGTCAGGTGCTGTAGCTGACATGATGTTTAGTTTAGGTCTCTTTTAATTGGGCTGTCACTATTCTCCCATCTAGTAAATTTGATTTATTAGTTTATCAGATAAAGTACTTTAAATGAGAAAACAATTGCCAAAGCAAAATAAAACTATTCAGAAGACGTGTGGCCAGCCCTGTCTGATGTACGACAGTCCAAACTTTACCATACATTTTATATGGTCTACTGTTATGTTTATCGTCTACCTAACTTTTTTGCAGGGATATGCTAGATTACATGAATGTAACCCATATACCCATCATGTATTGTGCGTTGTAAACTAACAGGTTATATACCTGATGATGTGGCTGGCTGGGGGGTCCACAGGAATTCTCTGTGTCAGCACTAGACATACCCGGGAGGGCCCACCTCTACCCTGGGCAGCCCCTATGTAGGACTGTATCTGTCAGTCCTTCTATTCTTTGATTCTTTCCTTCTAGTCTTTTTATTTCTTTCTTTCCATCAATTCTTTTGTTTTTTCATCTGTTTGTTGTGCCATTCCTTTTCTTTCCCTCTATTATTTTTTTCCTTCTTTATTTTTTATGTCATTCCTTCTCTATCTTTATTATGTCAGCCCTTCTATTCTTTATTTCCTTCTCATTCTTTCGGTAATTCCTTCTATACATTATCATTCCTTTTTTTCTGTCTATTCTTTGGCAGTATTCACTAATACATACAACTTTATCACCATGTATAGAGTATCATACCACACCACAAGGGATCTATTGGGACTCTAATCGCCTGAGGGCGACCCAGAGCTGGCCCTGAACCCTGAGTCATCTTTGGGTTTTCTTCTTCCCACTAAAAGTAAACAACACAATTGACAATTTTTATTGTAATAGTTGATTTGTAGTATTAGACCATTATTTCACAATCAATCTCCTTCAGCCACTGTAGCCTTCTCTGCACCTATCACACAATTTTAGCACCCTTTGCTTTGCTGGAAGTTGTCTGCCCTGTATAGCTCTTACTTTTCCTGACACCACTACAAACGGTCCCCAGCCTAACCGCTTCTATCTAGAGAGGAATTATAAATGGAGATCAATGGTATCAACTTCCTGCCCCCCCTTTTATATTAGAATTTTTCGGGGGGGGGGGGCATAGGTGGCCCTTGTATGCTTGCCCACAGTTTATCAGCGGTATTCTTTATTGGAAATATTAGATGCCTTTGGACAATACTTCAGGAATAAAGATTGGCTAAAGGCCAGTTGTTGAGTCCTAAAGATCAGCACATTAGGACTGCAGCAGGCAGGTGGGTGACGCCCCATTTCTTGCGGCTTGATAGGCAGCGATCTGGTTTGCGGTGCCCCATGGCACAATGCCATGCTTGAAGAGCTGGGCTTGCCGTTCCCGACTTTCTTCCAGCTCCTTCCAGTGCTTCTCTTCAAATGAATTCTGTTAAGAGACAGTATATTATTATACTTTTTGGTGAGTTTTTATGACTTTTTTGGTGAAAGAGGGAAAGTGATGAAAAAAACAGGTATTAGAATTCTCCCAAATCTACCGGTGATATAAATGTTGAAGCCAACTGGCTATTTCTGTTAAAGTCCAAGCTTTTTGTAACCTCCCAGCTACCCCTCCCTACCCCTGTGCTAAGTTCAGTTTGGGCATTAAAATAATAAAACAAATCTGAAATTGCCAAAATATTGACAGGGGGTGGGGTTCTGCATGGCAGCCATGGGCTTGAGTGACAGTTGGACTTGAGAGATAGACCAGTAAAAACACACTGCTGCATGGGATTGGGTGACTGACCTGCTGGGGTGGACTGGCCATAGGGACACCCAGGACAATGCCCCGTGGGCTGCACTGCTTTGGGGCCAGTTGGGCTGCTGCTTTTAACACCCACATTCAATCCCTTCCCCCTTAGGCTCCCTCTAGGCCCCCTGTACCCAGCTCCACTGTACCCACAAGAAAGGGAACCCTAGCACCTAATGATATAGCCCCGGTATCATAGCTGGGGGGCCTCAGCAAGGATGTCTGGGTACGGCCAGGGGCTGGTAAAATCCAGGACTGAGTTTTGGCCCCAGTCCACCATTGCTGACCTGTAACTTAAACCAGACCAACAGCCTGGCAAAGTTAGAAAAGAAAGGTAGCGTCCATTTTCGAGCTTCCTCTCTCAGCATCTAAGCCATGCTGTTGCCTCGATTCAAAGGACATAACTGAAAATGCACAGTAACAGGAAGCCCAGCAGCACTTCCTGTTTGCAGGAACATGAGCCGCCATTTTGTTTGTAAAAATGACCACAGCAGGATTTGGAAAAATGATTGGAAAGTTTTGACTGTTGGTCCGCTTTAAAGATGAACTCCGGATTGGGCTCCCCTGCTGTGAATGGGCACCACTAAACTAAACAGGGTTGCCTAGATACCCACCTCTTCTGGGTTGTGAATCCCACATGGCTGTGCAACCACCAGCTGTGTGATCCAGATAGGCTGCTCCAGGGCTACCGTCGAAGGCCCCCAGAAGAGGTGCGTATCTAGGTGGCCCCGTTTTCTAGTTCAGCGATGGCGATGCAGATAAAAGCGGACCCACATCCATTTTAACATAATGGGTGTGGGGCCTGCTTTGTGACTGTCTTGAGGAGCACCCAGATTACTGGAGCCCTCCCCCCACACATAGACCACCCCAACCCCCTGCAATCTTTAGCTGAATCTTGATCCCCTGGCAATATCCAACCCCGTGATTGGCTGCCAGTGGTCATGTGGGCCGGCCTGGGCCAGGAAAGAGAAAGCGGGAAGAAATTGAGAGTAACAACTTTTGAAGGCAAGTGTCACCACCGCTTTCTAACTGACACAGCTGCCCCGAAAGAGAGACAGTTTGAGAATAGCAGCCAGGAAAAATGTGATCAGTACAAACTGCACTGGCATTGTTTTTTTTACAGAGATAGAAAAACAAATCCCTGTAGATGTTTAGCCATGACTAAAGCAGTCCCACACCCATCACCTAAGCAGGGCATGTTTTCTTCCATCATTGCTTTTCCGATATTCTTATTGGGATGGGGCACCAAGAATGATTGATAGTCTTTATAATCCTGAAGGGACAATCGTTTGTGGTTTTCCAAAAACTTTTCTTTGCAATAACCACTGAGGTTCAAGTGGTAGTAGGCACTTTTTTCCCAAGTTGCAGCCCAAGGAGTCTAATAAGATTTACTCTCTGCAAAATGGGTTGATGTCCTTGCGTCAATCCCCAGCGCATTCACCATTATCAGTGTGGGTGAACCCCCCTCTCCTAAGAAGGACATGTTTTCTTCCATCATTGCTTTTCCAATATACTTATCAGGATCAGGAGCATCGAGAATGATTAAAAGTGGTTAGAATAATGAAGGAACCATCATGAAAAAAAGTCAAAACATTTTCTTTGCAACCATTGAGTTTCAAGTGGTAGAATAACCACCATGGATTGTTCTTTCTATCAATATTATCCCCAACTCGTCAAAGTCAAATTATTTTTCTTTACTTTATCAATAATACATTTTTTTAGTATTAAAATAATATGTATTTTTCTTAGTCATACAGAAACTCTTACATAAATATATACATATAGGATATCACAAAAAAGGATTCCATAGTTACATAGTTATATCATGGCAACATATACACTGGTATTCCCCAATATGTATTGCTGGTTTTACTTCTTCAGGGGAACTGTAACTGTATACCAAATGGCTGCATAGAGGAACAACACCACACAAAGTCAAAGTTGGGTGAGACAGAGAGACACTTTGCTGCATGCCCCCTAAAAGAGGACCTGTTATGCTATACTGTGGACCTATTACACATTGGAGGTGAGAAAACCACCGTTTATGTTACTGTATGTGCTGCATCCCTTTGTTATATGCTGAGCTGAGGAGACTTTATGTTGGACTTTGCTTGCAATAAACCGTATACTACTTCACATTACGTGGTCTCCAGAGTCTGTCATTGGCCTTAATAACCCCAATCCTGACAAACTGCAGAATGAACATATGAAAGATACAAAGAATAGATGGAAGGACTGACAGACACATTAGAAAGAAAGAAAGAAAGAAAGAAAGAAAGAAAGAAAGAAAGAAAAAGAGAAAAGGAATGACAGAAAGAACAGAAGAAAGAAGGAAACAGAGAATAGATGGAAAGAGCAGATGAAAGAAACAAAGAATAGAAGTAATAATAATCTGCCCCTGGTTGACAGTGCTTAGTCCTTGCTACTGCATGGTCCTGTTTCCTGCATAGGGGCTGTCCAGAGTAGAGGGAATGAGGTGGGCCCTACTAAGGTGCAGGGGTCCCAGCACCTGCCTGGGCACGCCTATTGCTGACGTCTGTCCTGGAAGGAACAATGCATTGTAGTTACTCTACCACAGTGATCGCAAAAACCTTTTAGGGGCCAAGTACCCAAAACTTTATTTAAGTGCCAACCTGATGGCTCTGGTGCCAGGGGGGAGATAAAAAAAACAGAATGCGTGTACCAGAAAGAGGATGTGTGTGCACAGAGAGGGCTCCGAGTGCAGCTTCTGGCACGGGTGCCATAGGTTCACCAGCACTGCTCTACCACTTGAACCTCAATGGATATTGCAAAGAAATGTTTTCTTCCATATTAGAGAAGCAGAAGAAGTTGAGTTTTTTGGATGAAGTTACTAATCTCATGATAGGGTATTTTATGGCCTTTATTACAGAGACCTTCTAAAATACAAAGCCTACATTTTGGGAGCAGTCTACAACTACTGAGAATGAGCTAAATCATTATTACACTCAGCCTGTATGTTTCCTAACATGGATTTACCTTGGATGACTTGGCAATGTTCCGCTGGGGGTTTAGCTTCAAGGCCTCAGCCTGCCTCTTGCGCTCGGTCATTTTCTCCTCTAGTTTCTTCTGCAGTTCAGTGACACGATCGTCTTTTGCTACAGCAGCTTTTCCAAACTGAGACTTTGCTTTTTTCTCCTCGGACCTGTCAAAAAGAAAAATGATATGAGTGCTTCCAGCACACACCTTGATTACACGCACAAAGAAATGGGGGATGCATTACTCCTAACAATGCAAGGTTGCTTTAATCGGATAGGAAGGCGCTCATGGCGGCATATTATCAGACCGTCACCTGAGTGATTCATTGTTACAAATTCGCCTGACTCTGCAGCTTTGAGAAGGCCACAGATGAAGTGGAAAATTGGCTGCTGGTGGAAATGTACATTTCTAAAGGACCCAGAATTTCACTGCAAGCCTTCAGTCTTTAAACAAGGGGCCTTTATGAAAAATTAATATTGTTAAAATATTATGTAATATTTTAAATTATTTGTATCTCTTGCTATATATAATCATTTGCTTTTGACCAGTCATACAAGTCAGGTCATTCAGGCAGGCTAATGTCCCTCACAAGCCCAGAGGCTCGTCAGCCCTCATTCCGTTCGCCCCCCCTAATAAAAACAGGTTTTCAAATCAAGTTCGGGAGGGCAGATCCTCAGAATATTCAAATCCAGTTTCATCGGCTGGGAAATTCCAATATTTGCCCACCTAGACTCCAGCAAAACAGGTCCACAAGTTTCAGGGTAGCAAGACTGGGAAGACAAGTCTGGGCATCAAAGGAATATCGGGTAAGCTATTTTGTGAAGAATAAGTTCCAGGGACCTACAAGCAATGTTCCCTCTAAGCATTGGAGGCTGCTGAGCGGGGATGTTGGGGTACTTGGTAATGCTTCAGTAAAGGTGGGCGATCTGAAAACAGCCGCCCTTAATAATTTATAGCTTCTGCAACCATTTCCCCCCTATGGCTTCACCCAGCTCCCCCTGAATATATAATGCAAAGACAGACATTACAGATCATTGGTTATAGCGGTTCACAAGGTTATGGAGGGGTGTAGACTATATAACCCATAGTGACAAAAGACAGACTTACACTGAACACTGGGGAATGGAAACAGAGATAGAAGAAGGCCTTAGGTTCAGTACACAGGACAAAAGGGCCCACAACAGCAACAGAAGCCCTTAGGCCCCAAGCTGGAGGTCCAAAACATGGACTGGATGTGCTACAGAGAACATTTGCACTCACAGACTAAGTGACAATAATTCAGTCAAGAGGTGGGTTTACACAAACCTTGTACATGGGAAACAAAGAGTGTGAAAGGGAAGTTCCTTTAGGAATTAACAACACACTCGATTTTCGTTTTTCGGGGTGTTGTTCCACTCAGTGGGGGCATACCGGATTGGGATGCCCCACTATGTGTATGCCCCTAGGTCACTCACCTTCCTGTCGCTCCCACAACGCAGACTTCGTTGAGAAGGAACACGCTGATTGGCTGGCCGTTCAACCAATCGGGGTGCTCGCTTTCACTTGGCTCCCGTCGGTTTCACAGACGGCTAAGCCAACTGGACGATACTGGCTGCATCCCCAGCTCACCTCCTAGCTGCCGTGTGCCCGAGCTGTTCATTCAGGAAGGCTGGACCTGGGCGTGTGCATGGCTAGAGGTTAGCCGGATGCCCCAAGAAATGGAGTTAGACTCCAGGGCCTCCGACGTTCCTCTTAAATACGATGTAAAAACTATGCAATGTCATAAAATGATCATCTTATTCCTGGGAACCAATGTTGTATTGTATATATAAGAAAAAACTGGGAAGGGTGGGTAATAGGGGTCTATTTGATTGGATTAAAAAGTAGTTTGCCACTGCTGCATCCCATAAAAAGATCTGTTATATATATTTAGCCATCAATGCCTCTATAAATGAGACAAAAATAAATAAAACCCCCAGATCAGCTCCTCCGACCCATACTGTCCCTCTGTCCCCAGAGATAAGAAGTCTTGGTAGTCGTTGGCTACCAGCTGCGCCATGTAAATAAGTCACTTCTGCATCTTGTACTGTATTTATTAGTGCAGCTGTTCCGCGTCTGCATGTAAATGAGACGTCTCGAAAATGAACTAATTAGACTGCCACCGGCAGATAAACGACTTGCGGGAATGAACTTTCTGTTTGATATTTTAAAAATGCGACGATGAGACGTGTTTAGGAAACTTTCAACATAAGTAATGTGAATGGAAATGTAACACCTGAAGATCTGGGTCACTGCAGGCTGACGATGTGCAAAATGTTTTTTGTTTTTTCAGTTAGCATGTCAGAACAGAAAATGATTTTGAATATTGATACCGGGATGTTGTATTGACATTAATGTCAATCTGAAGATGTCTATGTGGCTTTTGAGAAATGGAGATTCCAACTTCTATGCTTTGTGTTTTAGCTGGTAGTCCCAGAAAAGGGGACCACAACGCTGTTTTATTTTTTGACTTTTTGTGGATTTGTTTTTTTAAAAAAGCACCCCCTAATGCAGGGAAAATGGAGTACACTGTATTTGCTATGGCATGTGCTGGCCTGTCTTAACAGTGCTGTGCGGACAAAGTGTAGTCTATATGGGAATCAGACATAAGGTAAGAAAATAACCTATAGGAACATTAACCCTTTCAGTGGCAATTAGAGATTTTGTCACCCTCATATATATATATATATATATATATATATATATATATATATATCTGTGCTTTTTTTGCAGGAATTTCCATGAAAATTATATATAGTGTTTTTTTGTAATTTTCTGTGTTTTCTTAGTATTTTGGGGTAAAAAAAAGTTTATTTTTAAAATGTTGCTTTTTTTAAATAAAACATTTACGTTTTTCAATAAAACCATGTTACATGTAAAAACCCCATTCCTCCTGATTACAACTGTACCACATATGTATCGGTAGCCCCTCCATTTCTGCCCAGGAGACCCCCCAAATTTAAAAGAGCGCTTTATGAGAGTTTCAGATTAATACAATTACTATACACAGTGGCGGACTGGGGCCAAAAATCAGCCCTGGATTTTACCAACCAGGCTGGCCTGAGACGTCCCTGCTGAGGCCCCCAACCATGATGCATTGGGGGCTGGGGTTCCTTGGCTTGTGGGTACAGGGGTCTGAGAGGGAGACTAAGGGGGCAGGGATTGAATATGGGTGTTAAAAGCAGCAGCCCACAAGGCAGTGAGGCCCACCGGGCATTGTCCTGGGTCTCCCTATGGCCAAACTGCCCCTGACTATACACAGTATCAGGGGTTAAACCCTTAAAGTTTTATTTAAAAAGAGTCACCCCCCCCATCCAAGCAAAACTAGCCTGAGTACCAGTTATTGGGGTTTATAGACCTGGTCGGTTCACCACAATCAGCTAGAGTGTTGATGCATTCTTCAAACTTAGACATGGCGAGCTGCGAAGAAGGTCATGCTAAGCCAATGCTACGTATCCCAGCTACCACAAGAGGCTGCCTTTCTGATTGGATGCAGCAAATGATGGCTCAGTGTGGTCCAAAGTCGGAGGGCACATGAGCAACAGAGCTGATAGTGGCTGCAGCAGCCCAGAATAAAGTAGATCAAGGCCCTAAATGGGGACTAGGCATAGGGAGCACAGGGAGAACTCCTATTGGGCCACACTGGGCAAGGCCCCCAGCACATAACCCCCCTCACCCACAGCCTTAGACTATGTCACACCCCCACCACTCCCTGCCTCCCAAGTACCCCTTCCCCCTGTACCCAGTTCCATTTTATCCCAGCCAATGTTCTGCCCCTGCAATGCTATAGCCTCAGCATCATGATTGTGGGGGCCATACCTATCCCTGCCACAGTATCTGCCCTTAGAACACTTCTGTACTATTGCTAAAAGAGGGGCTATAACTACCCGTGATCTATCCTTGCAATGCAATAGCCTCATCTGATGAATGCAGAGGTCACCCAGCTGGGGGTGCATTGGGCTCAGCATTGAGTTTTTACTAAATCCCCATGACCTGTAATGTTCCTTTTTAAAGTCATTATGCAGGAAAACAAAAAAACAAAAAGGTACTTACCTTTTGTCCCTCAGTTGCTGATGCTAGTCCAGCGATCAGCAACTCAGTCGATTGCTGGATCTGAGCCGGTGCCGCAGCCCGCACTGCCCGCATTGTCTCGGCCCATTTACCAGAGCTTTTGTGCTGCCCCCCCCCAATCAGTCACAGGGGTGCGACCATGCCCTCTATATTCACTACAATAGAGGGGCCTTGCCAACCCTTGGCACACCCCCTCCATTGCAATGAATGGACAGGGTATGGTCACACTTCCGACCTGCCATCAACCCGGACCCCATGTTCTGGACCCGTATAGGATGGGAAATGCAGACTGCCACATGGGCTCAGATCCAGCGATCAGGTGAACTGCTGATGGCTGGACTAGAACTGATCAGCTGCGGAGGACAAAGGATAAGTAGCTTTTTGTTTGCATGTTGAATTAATTAAAAACAGCACAACCTTTTTCTAAATGCTTTCAGTCTTATGGAATATGCTAAAGAAAAAGCAAACATTAAAAACATGAGGCTACTGGTGACCAGTAAAATGAGGTCCACAATGCAGAACCACAGTAAAATGCAGCATTGATGTCTGTTAAGCGCATGTTGCACACACAAAAGGACTTAAAAGGACCCTAAAGTAATATAGTTAAATATTGTACTAACTTGAGAAGAGCAGCTTTCCCCAGAGCTGTTCTGTGCAATGAGATTTGCTCCAGAGTGTCCAAAAGAAGCTGCTGTTTTGATTGCTTTTCCTCTAGGATCTGGTCCCGCTTTTCATCCTCAGCCTTTCTCTGGGCTTCCTTTAGCAGGGCCAAGCGCTCGTGGAGCTCCACTATTGACATCTCACAGTTCAGTCCATGGCCTGCAGTCTGGGTAGAGGAAGATTGCATTCTATTATGAGAAACACTGCTTTGCCTTTAAAATTCCCAATCCTTGTAAGTCACCACCTTTTGGGATTGTCGGATAGGCTTCCACCCCTAAGTCACTCACCTGTCTGTTGCTCCCACGGCGCAGACTCGGAAAAGAACGAGCATTCAACCAGTTAGCGCGCTGGCTTTCACTCAACTCCCTTCTCTGACGGCTAAGCAGAGATGCGGCGAGGGCTCCGGGGCAAAGTGAGTGAAACAGGGCTTTACACAGCAGGGCATCCCAATTCAGGATGCCCCCAAGGAGTGGAACTCGAGTGGCCTATGAGTCTTTCAGACTCCAATGCCTCTGATGTATACATAAAAAAACAGAATTTAAAAAATAAAGTTAAAAATATAAGGCATAGCCAGAAGCAGCTGTTTTCTTGTATCTACAGAGGGTAGTGCAGCAGCTGCTTATGCTAGTTCACTGCACCATTGTCTACCAATGGGGGGGGGGGGTGCCTGGCCCCAAGGGCTTTAGCTCTATTTTAAGACTTATTTTTAGTAAACCACTTACTTGTGTTAAATCCACAAACTTGGTTCTGATGATTGGAACTGATTCCATGGCTCTTATTTCACGGATCAATTCAAATTTCCTTTTCAGTTCCTCTTCAGCTTCCTCTAGAGCTTGCCGTAACAATTCCCGACTCTCTTCAGTAACTTCTTGTACTGTAACAATATGAAACCATAAGAAATGGTAAGTGAAATGTTTTACACTCGGGTAAACACAGTGTTGCGGGAACTGCCAGAAAAGAAAAGATTGGTGATCCAGGGTGTTTCGTACAGCGGGACATCCTGATTTAGGATGCCCCAGGGGCATGCTAGCATCTGACCCTAGAGTCTTTTATATTCCAGGGCCATACCAAGTGGGTTTTGAACCGCTTTAAATCGAGCCGGCAGTCAAAAATGACTGCTGGTCCACTCGCCCCTAGCATCATACCTGATACCGGGACACTCCCCCATTTCTGGATTGCCTCCCTACTGGCTGCCAGTTCACCAACCCAAATGAGCCAGTGAACTGGCAGAAAATGGCTAGACAACGCTTCTGCAAGTGGGTACCACTAATGATGCTAGGTTATATGCAGAGTGTTTCTGGCAAAACTTCAGGCAACAATGTGGGGCAGTAAGCCATTGAGTGAGGGAGCAAAGAAATGTGTTGGGTGGGGGCCCCATTCTGTAGTCTCGCACAGGGCAACTTCCATCCTAAGGCTGGTCAGAGCGGATCAGCCATAAGCTGCAGTGGACTTTTTCCACCAAGTTTAAAACCCACCTTGTCCAATAAGGCGATGGCTGTCAGTGTCATACAGCCAAAGCTTCAGCAGAAAATGAACACAGCGTTATTTTACAATACATCAAGCAATGTTCCTGACATTGAGGTGAAACATTCATCTGGAACTGTCAAAGGATCTCATGGGATATTGATGGTCATCCCGCCTGGCACTGCCTTGAGGTCCTTTTAGTCTCCTTCTCAGCCCTCTGTACCCAGCTGAACCCACAAGCCAAGGAACCCCAACCCTCCAAATAGAGCTATAGCCCTGGCATCATGGTTGAGGGGTAGCCTGAGAAGGGATGTCTCGGGCCAACCAGGGTCTGGTAAAATCCAGGGCTGATTTTTTGGCCCCAGTCCACCAATGCTGCCTAACCCTCTGATTGAGCCACACACTCGCCTAGATGCAATCCACTGCTGTAGACAAATTTTGCACCAGTGAAAGCTCTCACCCCAGCAGACCTGACAGCCCCCCCCCCCCCCCCCCCCGGCTAATCAATCCTAGTACAAGGATCAGAAAATCACCTGATCACTGGATCGCATCACACACTGCCCCAGTTCAGACCCCGACCCCCCCACACCATCATTCACAGGAGCATAGCCAGCCATGCTCTCTCCATTCACAATGGAGGTGGTGTGTCAGACCTTGGCACACCCTCTCAATTGCAAAGAATAGAGAGGGTATGACAGTGCTCCTGTGATGGATAGTGGGTCACAAGCCCAACATGTCATTAATCCCGACCCTGAGCCCGGTTGGGTGCACAGGCTGGTATCCAGCGATCAGGTGAGTTGCTGGTCGCCTGATTAGGACAGATGCAAGGGTGGTCGATCTCTTTGAGATTAAAGGGAAATTCCAGAAATAGGTTCATTTAGCCTGCTTTCTGCTTAACCCATGGTGGCTGTTAGGGTCTGCATCTTTTTTCAGCCTTCATTCTGCTTTATATTTCTTGATAAGTCCTAGCGCACACACTCCCTTCCTCTGGGCCACCACTCTGCTTCTCTTTGATCGTGAAGGTCTTTGAGAAGTGAAATTAATCGAGGGGTCTGAGTATGTTGAGTCAGAAGGCACGATTAATAGGGTTTATCGGGAAATGCAAAGTGCTGGTAAAAGACAGAAGTAGCCCTTGATTACCAGCATGGTGCAACCATAAAGCAGGCTAACTGAACTCTTTGTCTGGAATGCCCCTTATAATATAAGCCTCTTCAAAACGTACAGGTCTGTGGAATGCAACAATACCCCATAATACCGGACTTTAGGTAACACAGCGTCTGTGATGCATTATGCCATATTCCCCTAAATATATATTCCAGCTAGGACTTTAAAATCATAACTAGCTATTCATGCATCAGACATTGTAAAAACATGTGGCCCCAAAATGTCCCTTTACTGGCAGTCACAAGATCCCCCCCCCCCCCCACAGGGTTACAGCGTCATAAACTGTTAAAGTGGACCAAAACCCACGCAGATCGGCCCGGGAATCTATAAGAAGGGTTTCATACCTGCGGGAAAGAACCAAAACCAGGATAGTCAAAATCAGGGTTTTGGTCCACTTTAAGTGCAACTGTGATGTATCGGGTCTCTGCACTTCTAAAAGGGACCGCTCATTTACAGCTAGGTGCTAATGACAAACCTCACCAAACGGAAGGCCCCCTGGGCAGCTCATCCTCTCCCCACACAGCAGGCTGGCAGAAAGCTATATTCCCACCAAAAAGGACAAAGAGAAGTTAAATTGAATAACTTTTCTTATATGAATCACACTGTATTCCCCATACATATGATAGCTGAGGCCATAAGCTACAGAGATATATAAGACCGATATAAGACCTGCCCATGTGATGGTTTCTGAAACCTCTAGAACTAAAATAAATGTTCCGAGGGGTTTTGGTTGCCCAAATCCTATTTGGGTTTATTCAATTCAGAATTTGGTGCTGGTCTGGAAAATCATATTCTTGGCCTGGTTCAGATAACCAGGTGGTCTGTGGGGCCTCCCCACCAAACCCCTCCCTAGAGCCCTGATGGGAGGTGCCAGGCAACTCGGTGTTCGCTCTATAAATTAGAAAAGCGTCTTCTATTTAGAACCACGAGGGGCACCAGGCTCCCCTAATTATCTTTTACCACAAAGCAGCACATGTGGCTTCAGGTAACATAGTAACATAGTATGTAAGGCTGAATAAAGACTTTAGTCCATCCAGTTCAGCCTGCTTAACTCCTTCCAGTGGTCTAGTAGCCATAGTGGACATGTTATTACATGCCAGGAAGACATCCCGGCCACTATAGATCTCCTTCCAGTGGTCTAGTAGCCATAGCTGGAAATGTTATTACATGCCAGGAAGGCATCAAGGCCACTTTTGAAAGTTTTTACTGTATCCATCATTACTACCTCCTCTGGCAGCGAGTTCCATAGTCTCACTGCTCTTACAGAGAAGAATCCCCTCCTATGTCGGTGGAGAAAGCACCTTTCCTCTAACCTTAGTGGATGCCCTCGGGTTATGGTTACACTCCGGGGTATAAATAGATTGTGGGACAGATCTTTGTATTGACCCCGAATATATTTATACATAGTTATTAGATCCCCTCAATCGTCTTTTTTCTAGACTAAATAAACCTAACTTGGACAATCTTTCCGGGTACTCTAACCCCCGCACTCCTTTTATTAACTTTGTTGCCCTTCTTTGAACGTGCTCCAGTTCTGATATGTCCTTCTTAAGCACAGATACCCAGAACTGTACACAGTACTCCATATGGGGTCTGACCAGTGACCTGTACAGGGGTAAAATGATGCTGGGGATGCAGGAGTGTGATCAATACCATGGGAGCCTGTGAAAGGTAAGCGGCGAAACCTTGTGCCTCTATGGCACCCCTGATGTGATCTAAGACAGTGGACTTTCCTTTTAACATCAGACCTAAAAATACCATTTTGTGAAATACTCACCTGTAAAATGGGTATTATAAGTATGTCACACACCCCGCTTCAGAATATCCATAACATGTGGGTAATACCGACCTGAAGGGGCGTTCCTGCAGAGATGATAGCAAAAAAGAAAGCCCCTCCCTGATCCATAAATACCTGGGACCTCCCACTCATCACCCAGTATATAGAAGCAGTAAGGTAAGGGACCAGGAAGAGGCAAATATAAATCAAAATAAAGCAAAGTTCACAATATAAAGGATCCCGAATACAAGAAGGGCGGGTGAAGCGGGGTGTGTGACATACTTATAATACCCATTTTACAGGTGAGTATTTCACAAAATGGTATTATTCTAAGTATGTCACACACCCCGCTTCAGAATATCCATAACATGTGGGACATCCAATAGCAGTGTCCATAACAAGGGCGGGGATCCAAAACAAGGCAACAACGCACAACTTAAACCACAACAGCTTGCAGAACTTTGCGGCCAAAAACAGCATCCGCTGAGGCCCGAACATCAACCTTGTAAAACTTGGAAAAAGTGTGAACAGAGGACCAAGTAGCGGCCTTACAAACTTGCTCAACAGAGGCCTGGTGCTGGAAAGCCCAGGACGCTCCAACCGCACGAGTAGAATGAGCAGTGACACGAAAAGGGGGACTCCTCCCCTTGGCAGAATAGGCCCCAATGATGGCCTGACGAATCCATTTACTAATGGAAGATTTGGCAGGAGCCAAACCCTTCCTAGGCCCAAAGGGCACCACAAAAAAGCATCAGTCTTACGAAAGGAAGACGTAACCACCAGATAATATTTCACAACACGGACTACATCCAAGGAATGCAGCGCCCTTTCCTTGTCGTTGCTGGGATGAGGACATAGAGAAGGCAGAACAATGTCCTGATTCAGATGAAAGGCAGAGACCACCTTAGGAAGAAAATCCGGCTTGAAACGAAAGACAACCTTGTCCTGATGCCTTTCGAAGTACGGAGCTTTAATGGATAAAGCTGCCAACTCAGAAACACGCCTAACCAAAGTGATGGCCACCAAAAAGGCCACCTTTTGGGTAAGTGAAGACAAAGCAATCTCATTCAAGGGCTCAAACGGGGGACCCTGAAGAGCAGAAAGAACCAGGTTCAAATCCCAAACTGGAACAAAGGGCTTCCTAGGAGGCCGTACATGCGAAACTCCTTGGAAAAAGGTCTTGACTAAGGGATGAAGAGCAAATGACCTTTGAAAAAACACCGCCAGGGCAGAAACCTGCCCCTTCAAGGTACTAAGTTGAAGCCCCAAATCAAGACCATGTTGAAGAAACTCCAGGATTCTGGAAATGGAAAACTCCCGACAAGAGAAAGACCTACTTTCACACCAGTCAATATAGGACCTCCATGTCCTATAGTAAATAGTAGAGGAAGAGCGCTTCCTGGCGCTAATGAGAGTCTGAACCACTGCGTCAGAAAGACCTTCTTCTTTTAAGATGGCGGTTTCAGCAGCCACGCCATCAAAGCCAGCGAAGGTAAATTGGGATAGCGCAGCCGACCCTGGGTGAGCAGGTCCGGCAGAAGAGGCAGAACAAACTGATCCTCTGCCAGTCTTACCAGGTCTGCGAACCAAACCTGCCTTGGCCACCTTGGTGCCACTAGAATCGCCGACACGCCCTCCAGAGTCAGCTTGCGCACCACTCTGGCTACCATTGGAAACGGAGGGAACAGGTAAAGGAACCCCAGATCCCTCCAGTTCAGAGACATGGCATCCACTGCCAGAGCCAGAGGATCCTGCGAGAGAGACACAAAGACTGGAAGCTTGTGATTGTGACGAGAGGCAAAGAGGTCCACCGCTGGGAACCCCCACCTGAGACATATCGAACGAAACACCGTGGGACTGAGAGACCACTCCCCCTGACGAGAGGAGGCTCTGCTCAGCAAGTCCGCCTCCGTGTTCTCCACTCCCAGAATGTAGACTGCTGAGATACACGGGACGTGACTCTCCGCCCAGTCCAGAATCAAAGACACTTCCCTGAGGGCACTCCTGCTGCGAGTCCCCCCTTGGTGATTGATGTAAGCAACCGCCGTCCTGTTGTCCGACCGGACCTGAACTGGCAGGCCTCTCAACTGATGAGTCAAGCGAAACAGAACCAACCTGATGGCCCTCAACTCCAGAACATTGATGGGCTCGTGAGCCTCCTGCGGACTCCACAGACCCTGAAACTGGAGGTCCTTCCAAACACCCCCCCAACCTGACAGACTGGCATCCGTGGTGACTGTTTCCCAGCACGGGGCCAGAAAGGATCTGCCCTGCGACAGATTGGCCGACCCCAGCCACCATTGCAGGGATCGACAAACTCGGGGAGTCATCAGGAAGGACTGATCCAACGATAGAGGAGACTTGTCCCAAACCTTCAACAGATGAAGCTGAAGCGTCCTTGTATGAAACTGCGCAAAGGGAACTGCCTCGAATGAGGCCACCATTAACCCCACCAGCCTCATCCCTAGCCGGATGGATGGACGAGGGGCCGACAAGAGAAGCCGAGCTAATTCCTGAATCAAAAGAATCTTGGCCTGAGGCAGAAACACCCTGGCCTGCGAAGTGTCCAGAGACATTCCCAGAAAGGTCACTACTCTGGACGGAGAGAGAGAAGACTTGGGGTGGTTGACCACCCAACCAAACCTCTCCAGGGTGGACACCACCATTCTGGTGTCCAACTCCGCTTGGTTGAAGGAGGAGGCCATGATCAGAAGATCGTCCAAATAGGGCACAATGCGGATGCCCTGAACCCTTAGCAGAGCCATCACCCCCGCTAGCACCTTGGTGAACACCCGAGGGGCCGAGGTGAGGCCGAAAGGGAGTGCTACAAACTGAAAATGCCGATCCTCCACCACGAACCTGAGAAACCTCTGGTGTGCTGGAAAAATTGGAACGTGTAGATAAGCATCTTTGATGTCTATGGACGTCAGAAAGTCTCCCTGACGAAGAGAGTGAATGGCCGAACGCAGCGTTTCCATGCGAAATTTCCGTGGCCGGATGAACCTGTTGAGAAACTTCAGATCCAAGATGGGTCGGACCGATCCGTCCTTCTTGGGTACCGTGAACAGATTGGAATAAAAACCCCTGCCCTGATCCGAAGGAGGCACTGGGCAAATAACAGCCATGTCCAGAAGGTTCTGCACTGCCGACAGAAGCCCCTGCGCCGCCAGAGGTTCTGAAGGCATCCGAGACCTGAAAAATCTGGAAGGGGGGCGGAGCTCGAACTCCAGCTTGTAACCGGAAGACACCACTTCCCGGATACATCGGTCCGAGACCTCTTGATCCCAAACCTGGGAAAAGAGTCGCAGCCGTCCCCCCACCCGCAAGGGTGAGGGCGCCCCCTCATTGCTGAGCCGGCTTGGCAGCCGGCTTGGGCTTAGAGCCCCAACTGAAACCTGGACGGGCACGACCTCTGCCCCTGCTCCCAGAATCTCCTCTGGAAGAAGGCAATGCAAATCCCCTGCCAGATCTGGCCCCACGAAAGGAGGTGGTAAAGGAAGGGGCCCCCCGAAAGGGGCGGCGTTGTTTCTTGCGTTGAGGTAACCTACCACCCTTGGTGACAGAGTCCAATGTCTCTCCAAAAAGCCATAACCCAACAAAGGGTAGAGCCGTTAGTGACTTTTTAGACATAAAATCTGCCGCCCACTGGCGCAGCCACACCGAACGCCGAATAGTGACCAGCAGCGCCGACGTTCTACCACACATCATCAAAGTGTCATCCAAGGCTGTCAACACAAAAGATAAAAACAGCTCACACCGTTTGAGGCTAAGGAACTCAGCACTACCGGGACGCAGCCCGGAAGAGGTCAACAGGTCCCTAACCACGGACCTGGCAGCCAACACCATTAGCGCCGATGCGCAAACAGGCCGCATGGCTGACCCAACGCTAGCAAAACCATGACAAGCCATCTGGTCAATCCGTTTATCCTCTCCATCCTTGAGAATAGAACAATCAGGTCTATTTAAAACCGAGGAATTGGACAACCCCAAAACCGGCGCATCCACCTCGGGGGGAGATGCCCAGCGCTTAACTGCCTCCGAAGGGAAGGGATATTTCCTATCCCATCCCTGAGGGATGCCAGGGAGCTGAGCCGGCCTGTCCCATTCTTTGGCAATAATTTTGTCAAAATGCCTTTGTGCAGGGAATTCCAAGCGCGGCTTGGATTCCTCAAACAATTCACCCTTCTGCTGTGACATCTCCTCAGGAGGGGAAATATTCAACACCTCCAACATCAGAGCCAGAGCGTGGGGAGTATCAGAGGATCTCCCCAAATCCCCCAGCTCGGCATCAGCGCCAAAGGACTGCTCATCGTCCGAAAATTCAGAATCCTCATAAACTTCCCCTTCTTCTAGCTGGGAATAGTCAGACCAATCCAGATTATTAACATCCTCCAGGTCCTCCGCCAGCGGAGCCGGCGACAAATGCTTTCTCTTAGCCGGAGCCTTACGGGCAACCGAGCCAGAGATAATTTTTTCAAGGTTAGCCAATCTGGCGCACATCTCAGATTGTAGCTCCCTGCCCATGACGATGTCGCACGGGGCGCGTGTCAAAGCGGGAGGAGGAGATGAAGCGACCGGCGGTGCTGACCCAGACGCCTGTGGTTCGGACTGCCGCGTGATGGTCTGCTGTGCACATGGTATACACAGAAGTACATCGTCCCCAGAAATGGATACCCCACATAACATACACTTTCGGGGATGCCCCGCAGGGGCCCCGAGCCCAGTATCCGGGGATGCCTCCATAAGGTGAACTTTTGTTTTAGGAATAGTCGCTAAGACCCAGGGAATTACGCCGTTAGACAACCCGGGATGCCCCTTTAATGTCCCGAGTGGGAGGATTTATGGCAAACAATTAACCCAGTGATAAGGATCAGGGGGGACCCCCTAAATGCTACTGGCGAACCTCCTGAACCACCATCTGAAAAACAGAACAGAGGGACTGTTTTAGATAAGGCTAATGAAGAAACATCAAGCATACAGGAAAAGGAAGAATGGCCAGAGGCCACTTACAGAACCATCGACTTAAAATGGCGACCGTGAGGGAAGATCCAGACGCTCCACAGCAACAGGCAGGGCTGCAGTCAGAGAGGGAGAAGGGGGCGTGGCCAGTGCGGGACGCGCGCGAGGCCAGGCCACGCCCCCCCTGTCCCCTCCAAGAGCTCCGCAGTGGCACCAGCGAGGGCAGGAGGCGGGGAGCGGTGACGCGTCGTCACTCCGGCCCCGCCCCCCCAGCCTGCGTGAGGGGAACATGGCAACAGTTGAAAAATCACCTCAGAGAACAGTGCCCAGAGCCGGCCGGCGCCGCAATAGTAAGAAGCGGTTGCCGGCCCGGCCAAAAGTAAAGACATTATACACACACACAAGGGAGAAAAACGGGAGGGACAAGTCCCGGCCCCGCCAACGGTCCGGCACCCGCCCCCCCCCCCCCCCCTCCTGAAGCACAGCAACATGGCGTGAGGTGAATACCTCCGCCATTACAGAGATGAAGGGAAGAAGGGGGGAAAGAAGGCAGCCAGCACCGCACAGGCTGCAGCGCTTTCAATTTAAAGTGACAACACCCACACACACACTCAAGTATGCTGTCCTGTAAAAATAATAAACTAATAGATTAATGAAAAGACGAACACTCCCCCACCCCACCTATGGAAGGGGATCCTGGGAGGGCCATTGTGTGAAAGGAAGGGACAGGGCATCCCAAACCGGGGTCACCAACCCGGTAATACCGCCTACCCTCTCATATAGGGTCTCACGGTAGAGCATAGCTCCTGAGCACCTAAGGTGCTGAAATACCCTCGCCTGGACCCTCAGCCGAGGCTGGGAGGCATATGGATTTCTGGGGAAAAAGGTCCAAACGGAAATAAATAAAAAGCGGGCCGGGAGTCATCCCGGCTACCTGAAATCCCCCTGTGCAAGGAGGAGCCATCATCTTCTGACTTGCTCGCCGTCTGCAGAGATGGAAAACTGGGTGATGAGTGGGAGGTCCCAGGTATTTATGGATCAGGGAGGGGCTTTCTTTTTTGCTATCATCTCTGCAGGAACGCCCCTTCAGGTCGGTATTACCCACATGTTATGGATATTCTGAAGCGGGGTGTGTGACATACTTAGAATATAAAAAGGGTCCGATTCCCCCCCCCCCCCATCAGTCCCCACTTACCTTTACCTTTTGGATGTCGACGCTGCCTGCTCCGCCAACATCCGGCTGCTTCAGAGCCCGATTCTCATCCTACTGCGCGCTTAGCCGGCGCTGACTGACAAGCACGGCTTTAGCTCTTTAATGTCCCACTCCAGAAGTCTTGCAGTAATTCGGATGCGTCCATGAGCACTGCGCAGACGCAATATTGCGGTCCGTGTCTGATGGGATGCAAGATGGCATTCCAGTCGGGAGATCACCCAATATCCAAGGGACCCAGAAGATGGATCCCCTGGCGAGGTGAGTACACACTCTCCAATTGTGAAACTGTAGGGGGGGGAACAGTCCGGTGAGGTTTGGGGGAGGTTTTAACCCCCTTCGATGTTCCTCTTTAAGTGTTGCAATATTCACCCAATCACAGCAGTAATTGGGAGACTAGGGAGTCATTCAAGATCTCCTGCATTGCCAGGGACTCAGAAGCAGAGCTTACATTGCAGAAGAGCTTGCTGGTATTAAAGTGGACCAAAACACAGGATCTTCACAATCCCTGGGGTTTTAGTCCTTCCCTGGGGGCATCCTGAATTGGCATGCCCCGCTGTGTACAAACCCCCAGAAACACACCTTTCTCTGTTCCCCTACATGCACTGTCTTTCGTCTAATCAGCACTGTATGTCGTGCAATACTTTAAAGTGGACTGAAACTGAGCCCTGATCGGCCCGGGATCTATAAGATTCCCGGGCCGATCCGTACCCTCCCCCCGGGGCATCCCAAATCAAGATGCCCCGCTGTGTAAACCCCCCCAGGACGCCTGCTACACTTACCTTACTTCCCGGTCCAACGACGCATGCGTGGGCCGCATCCCCGCTATCCCTCTAGCAGAGAGCTTGGGCACGTAGGAGATGTTGATGTGGGAGATGTGGGGGGTTTCAAATAGTGGGGCACCCCCGATCAGGATGCCCCATGGGAAGGACCAAAACCCAGGATAGTCAGAATCCTGGGTTTTGGTCCACTTTAAAGCGGACATTCACCGAATAAGAGCATATATTATATGCTTGCCCCACCCTGTACATACAGATTGCTCACATTAAAAATCATCCTACCTGCATCTACTGCATGTTATGAGCCTTTAAACATCCAAGATGGCAGGTCATGGAGCACCAGGCAGCCTGCAAACAGAAAGTGTCTTCTTCTGGATAGCTGGGGGGTTTCACATAGCGGGGGGAAAGAACCAAAACCCAGGATAGTCAAAAACCTGGGTTTTGGTCCACTTTAAGGGAATATGCGGCGCCATGGAAATCTATCTATGCCCACCACTCCTCTAAGCCAGATAATGTTCAGTGAAGGACTTCTGGAGTCTGTTGTCCTGGTGGCACTGAACCTAGATATAATACATTGCTTGCACTTTGGGGGGGGGGTCCTGGCACACGGAATGCCACTGGTTTCCTCTAAACTAGATGCAACTTGCAATTGAAACACCCTACCTATCTTCTGCTTGTACTTCTGGAGTTTCAGGCGTGCTTGTTTGGTGTTTTTGTGCCCTTCAGACACTTGCTCCACCAGGTCTCTCATATCCTTCTCCTCTTGTAGGCGTTTCTCTGCATATTGGCGCATTAGCTTCTCGGCCTGCAGACAAGAAGACAATGAACAACAATTAAAGTGGTACGCGGTTTGCTAATATCCCAGTTCTGGTCTTCTTTGGAACATGCATGATTTCTCCATTTATATGTGTCTATGATTTACACAATAAATCAGGAATTGTGCGATAGACGCCCCTCTGGGATCCAAAATTCTGGGACAGATCAGACACATTGGGGTTGATTCTGCACCAGGTGTAAAAAGTGTGCTTAAAGCGGACCAACACCCAGGGGTGATCGGCCCGGAAATCTATAAGATTCCCGGGCCAATCACCTCCCATACCGCTGGGCATCGGAGATCGGGATGTCCCGCGGGGTGAAACCCCCCCCCCCAAAGCCCCAAAAAACCTTACCTTATCGCCGATGGATCAGCCACCGCCTCCTGTGCGCTCAGGAGGCGGTGGCGGCGGCTTGTCCGTCACTTGTCCGTCGCCGAAAAGGTACGTTTTTTGGGGCTTTTGGGGGGGGGGGTTTCACACAGCGGGGCATCCTGATCTCAGATGCCCCACTGCAGTGGACCAACACCCAGGATAGTGAAAAACCTGGGTGTTGGTCCACTTTAAAGCGCACCAAATCCCAGTATGTTTCCTATCCTGGGTTTTGGTGCTTTCCCCCAGGGTCCCGCTGTGTGGAACCCCCCAGATCACTGAAGAAACTCGCCTCATCCCGGTCCTACGGCGCATGTGCAGCCGCTCGTCCAGTCAGCGCGTTCTGAGCCCCTGAAGTCACGCCATCTAAGCTGTCTAAAGCCAGCGCCTCCGAGCGTGCTGGCGGCCGCATCCTCCACTTCCCTCCAGCAGGGAGTGTGCTTGCACCGGCCATTGACAAATGCATTTCCACTGACGGCCATAGTGGAGGAAGACAAGGATTTTAATGACCAGACCTTCAGCATGATTTAATGAAAAGCCCAAACCCTTAAAAAAACTATTCCCCAGCATCTAAAATTAATATATTTTGAGTTTTTAGTCACTTATTATTCTTTCCCCCCCACTGGGCTGCAACTCTGTTCAGGACTCTAGGATATGGGCGCCGCCATCTTAACAAAGAAGCATCACATAATGAGGAGAGGAGAGCGGGATAAAGTAGAGGGAGACCGGTTATAGCTGCGCTTTGCACAGACAGAGCAGAGCTGGGGTCAGGAAAAGGTCAGCAGTCCCAGAATGCAGAGCAGCACAGTCAGAAGGCACTTCCTGTTTGCAGGCTGCCTGACGTTCCATGAGCCACCATCTTGGATGTTTAAAGGCTCATAACATGTAGTAGGTGCAGGTAGGATGATTTTTAATATGGACAATCTGTATGTACAGGGTGTGGGAAACATATAAGATAGACTCTTATTCAGGGTGAAGGTCCGGATTAATGTGAGCAATGTGTATGTACGGGGTGTGGGAAACATATAAGATATGCTCTTATTCAGGGTTCAGATGGCAGCCCAGTATTCTGGCATTGGCCTGGAGCTGGGGGGGGTCTATTGGGGTAAATGCCTCCATGCTCACTAGCCCACTTCCACCCCTGTCAAACAGGAAGCTGGGCTGTCCAAACCCTAATGAACAGATTCAGAAAACATTGCAGCCACAGCATTTTATAAGGCAATACAACAGTAAAAGCCCAAAGTAATCATAAATAAGTAGTCCAAATAATAAATTGTAGGAAGCATGGGTAATTTGTTTGGAAAAGGATGAAGAGGCGGATGTTGCGCTGCATGTTACCTGTAGACAAAGCTCAGCTGTGAATTATCAGCGGAGCTGTTACAGTATATTAAGCCGACATTCTGCTGTGGTGTTGCGTTTTTTTTTAGCTCTAATGAATTGACAAACGGCAAATGAGATGTTGCGATGTAGTTTAGGGTCGCAGTGCTGCCTTGCGATTATTTCTATAGGATTGTCATGCCTGGAATGAGGCTGTTTTTCTTAGGAAGCAAAGTGGGATTTGAATAGATTAATGCCACAAGCTAAGATAACCCTGCCTGCCACATATTCATTCTGATTAATTAGAGGGATCCCCTCAGTGGCACCAAATTTTTCCTTTTTTTATGTGGCAGTTCACAAATCTGCCCGTTAATGCGTTACTGAATAAATAACAAACTTACTTACACGGGCAAAACATGGAAATGGTGCGATTAAAGGCAATCCTGGAGGATAAACACAGCGGGCATCCAGGTGATCCAGGATTAAGTGTGGTGGAGGCCCCTGGGCACAAAATCTGGTGGAGGCCCCAGATACAGTATTTTTGTTCTTTACAATAATAGTCCAGCCAAGTAACTGATTTGTAGTTGTCTGGCACCCGCCTACTTACTGGAAGGTCAGATCGAG
This sequence comes from Gastrophryne carolinensis, assembly GCA_027917425.1. Lineage (NCBI taxonomy): Eukaryota > Metazoa > Chordata > Amphibia > Anura > Microhylidae > Gastrophryne > Gastrophryne carolinensis. Next base: position 44,604,171 of record CM051234.1, read on the forward strand.
TCCCTTGTGCCCCCCCCTTGTGCGTGCCGCTCGGGAACTCCTGCTTTGCCATTCTGGGGGGGGGGGGGGGGGGGGCGGTGTAGTCGCCCGGCTGGTCCAGCAGTTCCCTGCATTGAGCTGCCAGCGGCTGTGCTTGGTGGCTTATGTGCAGTGACAGCTCTGCACCCATCACTGTAGCGTTGCTGGCGGCGGCTTTGCTGCACTAGTGTTAGGGCGAGCGCTGCACGCCCGTCTCACAGCATTTCACCTACCTCCATGGCTGCATGCAGCCGTCATCCATCTTCCCTCAGGGCTGCTTCCAGCTGCCGCCCTTCCCCCAATGCTTCCTCCTTGCATGGTCAGGTGCGCACACGTCTCCGTCCACTAGAGGGCGAGCGCACAGGATCCCTGAGATTTAAAGGGCCTTTACAGCACTGATTGGTGTTTATGTCATCCAATCCTGCATCATCTTCCCCTATTTAAACAGGCACTTCCTTCCTTCAGTGCTGGATCTTGGTCTCTCCATGCTTGTTGAAAGTCAGACATTCTTGGATTGCTCACCCGTGTACCGACCTCTGCCTGTCCCCAACTCTGAACCTTTGCTGCCTGCCCCGACCTCGGCTACTCACCTTTACCGCGAACCTGTGCTGCCAGCCCCGATCTCTGCCTGTACTTACTACGCCTTTTTGCCTGCCACTTGTGTACCTCACTGAACCTCGGCTGACTGTGGGACTGGGCCGCTGTTAGGGGGTAGCGACCTGGGGGTCACTGGCCGCACAAGACCAACCTGCCTTGCGGTGGGCTCTGGTGAATACCGGTGGCCTCTTAGACTCCGCTCCCCTGACACGGTACCCGCCATCGGTTCCACAGTTAAAGCGGATCCACACCCGAGTCCGCTCCACCCGGTCCGTGACAGTAAGATCCGGCCATGGATCCCGCTGAGGTACCGCTGCCGGATGCCACTGAATTGCCTGCTATAGTGGCTATGCAGTCCCGCCAGATTAATCAACTCTCTGCCATGATGCAGCAATTTTTAACGATTCAGCAACAGCAAGTTCCATCACCGGCTCCAGCATTACCGCCACAGCCCCCGGTAACATCTTCTGCCAGAATCCGTCTCTCCTTGCCGGCTAAATATGATGGGGATGCCAAGTTATGCCGAGGGTTCCTTGCCCAATGTTCCCTGCACTTGGAGTTGTTGGCGGATCAATTTCCCACTGAACGAGCTAAGGTGGCCTTTGTCATCAGTTTGCTTTCTGGAAAGGCTTTGGCCTGGGCCACTCCCTTGTGGTATCGCAATGACCCTGTCTCTTCCAGTATTAACACCTTTGTCTCAGAGTTTCGCCAGGTCTTTGAGGAACCTGCCCGGGCTTCATCTGCTGAATCGTCCCTTTTGAACTTGGTCCAGGGCGAGTTGTCCATTGGTTAATACGCCATTCGGTTCTGCACTCTTGCCTCCGAATTGTCTTGGAACAATGAGGCCTTGTGTGCCTGCTTCAAGAAAGGACTTTCTAGTAAAATTAAGGATGCTCTTGCGGCTCGTGACTTGCCTTCATCTCTCACTGAACTCATCCATCTGGCCACACGCATTGATGTGCGCTTTGCTGAGAGGCGTGAAGAATTCCGCCAAGAAAGAGACTCTCAGCGCCCTAGGAGGGCATCTTGTTTGGCTCCAGTATTTCAAAACCCTTTGTCTGCACATGTACCTCCCAGTGAGGAGGCCATGCAGGTCGATCGATTCCGTTTGACCCAATTGGAAAGAACTCGCAGAAGGAACGAGAACCTTTGTCTGTACTACGGTGGTTCTGAGCATTTTTTGAAGGACTGTCCTATTCGCCCTCCACATCAGGGAAACGGGCGCACCTAGTGGCAGTGGGAGAGCCGTCCCTGGGTGTATGTGCTTCCTCTCCACGGCTCACTGTTCCTGTTCAACTTTCCATCTCACCTTCCACCTCCCTGAATTTAACCGCCTTTTTGGACTCTGGTTCTGCAGGGAACTTTATAGAGGCTGCCTTGATCAATAAACATAATATCCCTGTGAATCGCCTTGCTACACCCTTATTTATCGCCTCAGTCAATGGTGATAGGCTGGACTGTACTGTGCGCTATCGCACCGTTCCCCTCCAATTAAAAATTGGACTCTTCCATCAAGAGAATGTTCTACGTCCTCCCTAATTGCACCTCTCAGATTCTTCTAGGCCTTCCTTGGCTCCAACGTCATGATCCCACGCTTGACTGGACCACCGGTGATATCAAGACTTGGGGTGCAGTGTGCTTTAAGAGGTGCTTGAAGTCTGTTCCTGTTCGACCTATTCCTGCTTCAGCACCATTACCTGGCTTGCCTGAGATCTACCAGACCTATGCTGATGTATTCTGCAAGAAACAAGCGGAGGTACTTCCGCCTCATCGCCCCTACGATTGCCCTATAGACCTCCTACCGGGTACCACTCCTCCTCGTGGCCGAATTTACCCTCTCTCGGCTCCTGAGACTCAAGCCATGTCAGAGTATATTCGAGGAAATCTTCATAAAGGGTTCATACGGAAGTCTTCCTCTCCGGCAGGCGCGGGGTTCTTCTTTGTGGCGAAAAAAGATGGCTCTCTTCGCCCTTGTATTGATTACCGCGGCCTCAATAAGATTACCGTTAAAAATCGATACCCTTTGCCCTTGATTGCCGAATTATTTGACCGACTGCGTGGGGCCAGGGTCTTCACCAAGCTTGACCTGAGGGGAGCCTATAATTTGATACGTATACGCGAGGGCGATGAATGGAAGACCGCCTTCAATACCCGTGATGGCCACTTCGAATATTTAGTGATGCCCTTTGGTCTCTGCAATGCACCCGCTGTATTCCAGGAATACGTAAATGACATTTTTCGGGACTTGCTTTACTCCTGTGTTGTTGTATATTTGGATGATATACTCATCTTTTCATCTAATCTAGAAGAACATCACCGTCATGTCCGGCAAGTCCTGTCTCGTCTCCGTCAACACGATCTTTACGCCAAGCTGGAGAAGTGTCTATTTGATCAAACCGCCTTACCCTTTCTTGGATATATTGTCTCAGCTCGTGGCCTTCAGATGGACCCCAGCAAGTTTAAAGCAGTTCTGGATTGGCCCCGTCCTATTGGCCTGCGAGCTATTCAACGTTTTCTGGGCTTCGCCAATTACTATCGGCAGTTTATTCCTCACTTTTCCACTGTAGTGGCGCCTATTGTGACCCTCACAAACAAGAGCGCCAATTCGAAGTCTTGGCCTCCTCAGGCTGAAGAGGCCTTCATTGCTCTAAAAAAGGCCTTCTCCTCTGCACCAGTGTTGTCTAGGCCAGATCCATCTCGGCCTTTCGCCCTAGAAGTAGATGCCTCCTCCATTGGAGCCGGAGCGGTGCTCACTCAAAAATCGTCTACTGGCAGAATTCTCACCTGCGGGTTCTTTTCGAAGACCTTTTCGCCAGCGGAGAGGAATTACTCCATCGGAGATCGGGAGTTACTCGCCATCAAGTTGGCGTTGGAGGAGTGGAGACACCTCTTAGAAGGTTCTGCCCATCAAGTATCCATCTATATTGATCACAAAAATCTATCTTATTTAGAAACTGCCCAGCGATTGAATCCACGACAAGCTCGTTGGTCGTTGTTTTTCGCTCGATTTCATTTTCAAATCTACTTCCGGCCAGCCGCTAAGAACATCAGGGCAGACGCCCTTTCTCGCTCCTCTGACATCTCTGGTGTTGAATCCACTCCACAACATATCATCCCGCCTGAACGCCTTGTCCACTCTGCCCCGGCTACTCTTGTACAAGCACCGCCGGGAAAGACCTTTGTGCCAGCCCGCCAACGTCGCAAAATATTAGAATGGGGGCATTCTTCCCATGTAGCCGGCCATGCCGGTATCAGGAAGTCTTGTTCTATCATTTCTCGATATTATTGGTGGCCTTCTTTTGAAAAGGATGTGACCAAATTCGTTCAGGCCTGTACCACCTGCGCTCGCGACAAAACCCCTCGCCAAAGACCTGCTGGCCTACTCCACCCACTTCCTATTCCGGATACCCCATGGACACACATTGCTATGGCTTTTATTACCGACCTCCCTTCTTCGCATAGCAATACTGTAATTTGGGTGGTAGTGGATAGGATGGCGCATTTTGTTCCTTTGCCCGGCCTCCCGTCAGCTCCTCTGTTGGCAAAATACTTCCTGAAGCATATCTTTCGACTTCATGGTCTACCTACACATATTGTGTCTGACAGAGGTGTGCAGTTTGTGTCCAAGTTCTGGAGAGCTCTTTGTAAACAAATGAAAATTAAACTGGACTTTTCCTCCGCTTATCATCCCCAGTCTAATGGCCAGGTGGAAAGAGTCAACCAGATTCTCGGGCATTATCTTCGCCATTTTGTTTCAGCGCGTCAAGACGATTGGGTCGATCTGTTGCCTTGGGCGGAATTCTCGTATAATTTTAAGGATTCTGAGTCCACAAGGAAGTCCCCGTTTTTGGTGGTGTACGGCCGTCAACTCCTTCCGCCTTTGCCTTTATCCACGTCCTCCGGAGTGCCCGCCGTGGACAATCTCACACAGGATTTCTCCACCATCTGGCAAGAAACACAGCGTTCCCTTTGTCAAGCTTCCGCCCGCATGAAGGTTAGCGCTGATAAAAGGAGAAGAGCTCCGCCTGTTTATTCTCCAGGAGATAAGGTGTGGCTGTCGGCAAAATACATCCGCTTCAAAATTCCTAGCTACAAATTTGGCCCCGTTACTTGGGGCCATACAAGATCAAACAACAGATCAATCCAGTTTGCTATAAGCTTCACCTACCGACTTCACTGCGAATTCCCAATTCTTTTCACGTCTCTCTGTTGAAGCCAGTTATTCTCAATCGATTCTCTCCTAAAACTTTGGTGCCTGGGGCGTGGTTAAGATGGCCGCCTAGACGGACGTGTCTGCTAGGGGCTCCTGGAGATAATCCTGATTTATTGCCTTCTGGGCTGGTTTGTGCGCATCCAGAGACCTCATTCTCACTCACCTGGGCTGGAGGATCGTGCCTGTGGCCGGGAGATCCTGTGGCTGCGCGGCGGCGGCCCTTAAGTGTAGCTGGCGGCCTGTGTGATACGGAGCGTGTGGCGGAGCGTGCGGCCCCATCGTGTGGCGACCGGACTGTGGCGGTGAGCGAGACGTCGACCCCTGGGAGACCCGGGCGGCGGTGAGGAGTGCGGAGGGGTGTCCGGAGCTCGCGCTGGCATATCCCCGCAGAGCTGCCGGCGGCGGTGTGGTCCGGGCGGCGGTCGGCCGGTGGAGGAGGCTGGCGGCCCCATTCTGAGCAGAGAGGCCGACGGCGGAGGTGAGCCATCCCTTGCGTGGCCCGGGCGGCGGCGGTGATAGCTGGGGATTCCCCCCCCCCCCCCCCCCGGAGCGCTGGGTGTCTCCCGGCAGTGGACCGTGACAAGCCGCGGTTTGGCGCGAAAACCAGGGGAGAGGCCGGCGCCATTTTGGAGCGGTGGCGGGAAGCTGCGGCTGCAGCTGAGACTTTCACTGACAACACCAGTCACACCTTCACATCCTGGGCTGCTCCTGCCGCTATACCCCCTCATTGTGAAGCACAGGCGGCCAGAGAAAGGGAAATAAGTCCCCCCTGAAAGTGAGCGGCCCCTCAACCCTATATTGGAGCAGCTGAGGTGGGCTCCCCAGCCCCCCCGGGCGAATTGGTGCAGCAGTTAATCCCCTGGCCACATAGGGGGGCAGCGTGGAGGTGGTTTTTTTGGGGGGCGCTGAGTGGCGGCTGGGCTCTTTGCGATCTCCACACCATAGATCCCCGACGACCGGGCAGCAGCAGCAAGTATCCTGGGAGTTCATATTTGGGACAGTACCTGCGGGTCCCCCCGCCCCCCCTCTGGCCCTGGGCGGCGACGGGATACACTCCGACCCACATACCTGTGCTCCTTGAAATCACCAATTTGTGCGGCGCTCACGGTTACCCTGAGCTCTATATCACCTCAGCACCTGAAAGTTTCTTTGATCCACATATCTGTGCCGCTGAACCGGCTCCCCCTGGGACCTGTGGTTGTGCAGCATCTGAGAGCTCCTTCAACTCTATATCTGTGCCGCTAAACAAGCTCCCTGAGCCCCATATCTGTACGGTGTCTGAGAGCTCCTTGAACCCTATATCTGTGTCGCTAAACAAGTCCCTTGAACCCTAGATCTGTGCAGCTCCTGAGTACTCCTTGATCCCTATATCTGTGCAGCATCCGTGAGCCCCTTCAACCCTACATCTGTATCTATACCGCAAAACAAGCTCCTTGAACTCTATATCTGTGCAGTACTTGAGGGCTCCTTGAATCCTATAAATCTCCCGAGGAATAAGCCCCTTGAACCCTACCTCTGCATAGTATTTGAAGCGCTTCTTGAACCCTATATGGGCGCCTGATAACGAAACAAGGTCCCTGAACCCTATATCTGTGCAGCATCAGAGTACCCTCCTGAACCCTATATCGGTGCCGCGGGCGAGCTCCGGGAACCCCATATCTGTGCAGTAGCAAGGCCTCAAACCCTGTCTCTGAGTATCGCAAAGCAAGCTCTTTAAATCTCATATCTGTGCGGCATCTGCGGGCTTCTGGAGCCCGACATTGGGACACTGCAAAGACAAGCACCTTGAACCCTGTACGCCTTTCTTCTTACGCATGTCAGGCAACAGGAAGCGTAAATCCACAGTGGTCAGTTGCAGCACGCAGACAATGAAAACTCCAGGAGAAGCCGGGCCGGAGCCCTCTAATCCGGACACAGCAGCGATCATGGCTGCCATAGCCTCTTGTCAAAACGCCCTTACAACTAAATTTGATACTCTTCAGGAGCAATTCAATTATTTTCGTCACGACCTGGATAAGATTCGGGACCGCACAGGGGAGAATGGGGGAGACGGAGGATCGCTTGTCTGTGCAGGCGGGGGAGCTGGCAACCTTACGAAGACAGGTGACTGTACTGTTGGGACGGGCCGAGGACTCTGAAAACAGGAATAGGAGAAATAATGTTAGAATACTGGGACTGCCCGAAAAATTGGAGGGCTCCTCCCCGGAGGAGTTTGCTGAAAGCCTCATAAGGGATACCCTGGCGCCCAGGAACCTGACCAAATTTTTCACAATAGAGAGAGCACATAGAATCCCGCTGAGATCCCCCCCGCCCGAGGCCCCGCCGAGACCATTTATATTTAAAGTCCTCCACTATAAGGACAGAGACGCTATACTCGCCGCGGCCAGGGCGAAAGGCGCGGTATCTTATGAGAACGCCCGGCTGTCTTTCTACCCAGATTTCACATCGGAAGTCCAGAAATTGCGGCGCTCATTCAACGGTGTTAGAGAACGGCTCAGAAAGAAAAAGATTAAATACGCCATGCTGTTCCCGGCGCGTCTGCGAGTCCAGGATGGAGAGTCCATTAAATTCTTCACGTCGGCCGAGGAAGCTAACACATGGCTTGACTCTCTGCCAGGGGCCTGATGATCTGGGCTCTGTTTGGAGAGAATAGTCCAGCTATTGCTTTGACCTGTTTTCTTCCCCCTTGTCCGGCCAGCACCGGTGGCGGGGGTCCGCCTCCGCTGCTCTCCCGGGAGCCCCGCTGATGGGCGCTCTGGTGGAGCCCGAGGTGGTGCTTTGTTATGTACCTTGTTTAAAGTTAATGAAGTTGTGTTTCTGGTGATGCCTAATTAGCCAGTGTATCCTGTTAGCAGTTGTTACAGGGGAGCATTTGGCTCCGGATTCCCAGGGCGCGACAGGTGCTGTCCTTCCATCCCCTTCCCACCCGTCCCACCTAATGCCCATTCTTGCCCCCTTCTCCCCCCCTCCCCCCCCACTGCCCTCCTCTACTTGCCTCCCATAGCCCTCGCTATTGAGGTCTGAGAGCCCCACTGAGAATCCCCCCCTTTCCACTTCCCCTGATTCCCTCTCGCTAGCTCTGGGAACCCGTGGCGGATAATCTGCTGACCCGTATCTGTTCAGCAAGCCTGATTTTGCAGACCCCTAGGCAGCGGGCCTGCGCACCCCAATTGCACATAGTTATACCAGTGTTGTGTTACTTTGTTTGGGGATATGATGCTCGCCAAGGTTGGGGGGTGGTGGAGCGGGGTGGGGGTGGGCTCGGGAGAGGGTTACAGTTAAACTGTTGTATTATCTGTTTTGTTAGTTGTTGTCTGTGTGTGGGTATGACTGCGATGTATGATTGCTGGACTCGAGTAATAGGAAGATCTCTGGAGGGGAGGGAGGTCCGCAGGGAGGAGGCCTTTGATAGTAACACTTTACGCAGTAATCATGGGTGAGTGTAAATTTCTCTCCTGGAACGTCCGGGGGCTTAACGATAAGATCAAAAGGGCCACCGTCCTGAGTAAAAATTCAGGCCCCAAGACCCAACTGGCGAATTGGGCGTAGACGCTGGGGCTGCAGGAGCTTTGGAGGTGGAAGCACCCCACCGACAGGGCGTTCTCCTGCCACTCGGTTACACACAAGTCCCTGTCCAGAATTGACCTTGCGTTCTCCTCGCCTGAATTTCTAACTAAGGTGGCGGCCTGTAGTTATCTCCCGAGAGGGATCTCGGACCACTCACCCTTACTGATCACAGCTGGTTTGTCGCTGAGGCGGGAGAATTGGGTGGGATGGAACCTGAACCCTCTATGGTTGGAAGCCCCCGACATTAAGAGTACTCTGAAATCCTCTACCAAGGCGTTCTGGGGTTGCAATACGGTGGAGACGTCGGTGGAAGTTAGATGGGATGCCTTCAAAGCTGTTACCAGAGGGGAGGCCATTAGCGCTATCGCTGCGGCTCGGAGGAAGAAAGGGAGGGAAGTGGCAGATCTTGAGAGCAAACTTGCGCGGGCGGAGGAAAAGTTTAGTACAACCTCGGATAGCGGAGACCATTCAACACTGTTGGCACTAAAGAGGGAATATAATCTGCTTTTGACCGACTCGGTTAGGAAATCACTGCTATATAAGCAGGCAACAATCTTTGATAAAGGGGATAAGAACGGTAAGACCCTGGCCTACCTGGCGAGAGCCGAAAGCCAACCCAACCACATTGCTGAAATCCTAGATAATGGGACGAGGGTGGAGGGGGGGGGAGGAGATAGCCCAGAGGTTTCTGGAGTACTACTCGGCCTTGTATTCCTCGAGGGCGAGCTATGGGACGGCTGAGCTGGGTAACTATCTGGACCAGATAGTCTTTCCGAGGCTGACTGTGGAAGATCAGGAGGCTTTGAACTCCCCTATCACCATGGATGAGGTCTCTGGCGCAATTAGGATGCTTTCTAGCAGGAAGGCGCCAGGACCTGATGGGATGCCGGCCAAGTGGTATAAACAGGACCTTGAACAGGTAACCCCCAAGCTGTGGGAAGTGCTGACACAAGCGCTTGAAAGTGAGTGCCTTCCGACCTCTTTTCATGAGGCGCATGTGGTCCTCATCTATAAGGAAGGGAGACCCCCTGACTCCTGTGCGTCCTACCGACCCATATCCCTATTGAACCAAGATGCTAAAATATTAGCCAAGATACTGGCCACTAGGCTAAACAAAGTTATCCTACATTTGATCGGGCCAGATCAATCAGGGTTTATGCCGGGGAGTACCACATGTGTGAACCTCCGCAGATTGATGTCCAACCTCCAAATTATACATGATAACCATGGGAAACGGGTGGTCATATCATTAGATAATGAGAAAGCCTTCGACTCGGTGGAATGGGAGTATCTCTGGGCGGTTTTAGAAAGATTTGGACTTCCTGCTAGCTTTATTACATATATCAAATTATTATATGAACAGCCAACTGCCCGGATACGGGTCAATGGGTGTTACTCTAATTCATTTGCCTTGCATAGGGGGACAAGACAGGGGTGCCCATTATCGCCATTGCTTTTTGCTTTAGCTATCGAACCCTTGGCGATCATTGTCAGGAACTCCCCAGATATCTCTGGATGGAAGCTGGGAGCAGTGGAGGAAAAGATATCCCTCTATGCAGACGACACACTGCTGTACCTTGCGGACGGCCATAAGTGTCTGGACGCAGCTCTAGATACTATCGGAGTGTTTGGGAAGTTCTCTGGTCTGAGGATTAACTGGGACAAATCCAGTCTAATGTTAGTGGATGAGCCTGTTCCCCCCGACATTTCCCCAAGGTCTCAATTAAAAATAGTCCAACAATTTAAATACCTGGGGATTATGATTAGTAAGCAACCAAGTGAGTTCATATCTTTGAATATTTCCCCTGTCGTGTCAAGACTAAGGCAGCGGGTTGCTCAGTGGGCGAACCTGCCCCTGTCAGTCATGGGCAGAATTAATATATACAAAATGATATTCCTTCCAAAATTTCTGTATATTTATCAGGCCTCGCCAGTGTTGCTGCCCGTCTCCCACTTTAAGACGTTGGATTCAATTCTGTTTGGCTTTATTTGGGGACAGTCTCCACCTAGGCTTAACAGACAAATAATGAAAGCACAAGTGACGGAGGGGGGTCTAGCGGTCCCGCACATGCAATTGTATTTTTATTCTACGCAGCTCCTGTTTGTGCACTGGTAGCTCTGTCAGCCGCAAAACAACCCGGTGGTGGGTCTGGAGGTGGCGGTGCTGGGTTCCCCTGAGAAACTATCCCTCTTGGTGTATAGGGGGGTCCGGGGGATCCGGGAGGCAACCGGCTGTATGAGGGCAGTGTGTAACATATGGGAAAGGGTAGCCAAGTTGAACAGGAAGCCGGACGAGGCCCAGCACTGGTCCCCCTTTGCTCCTCTCTGGAACAACCCCAAGCTCCCTGAGTTGGTTTCAATGCAGGATCCGCAGTTTTGGGATGGAAGAGGCCTCCGGACGCTGGGCCAGGTGTACAGGGATGGAGTGCTTATATCGTTTGACCAAATTAGGGAGACCTGTCGGGCTTCTCACCGGGATTTCTTTCGCTACCTGCAACTCAGGCACGCTCTGCAAACTCAATTCTGCAGGGACAGTCCGAACTTTTCGGTGTCCCAGGTGGAGAATGCGGTGAGAGGGACGGACTTAGGGAAACCGGTCTCTACATTGTATAGGTGCCTGGTTGCTGGGCTGGAATCCCCCAGGGGGAAGGTTGAAAGCAGGTGGCGGACCCTGGACCAAACTTTGGACCGGGATGACTGGGAAGAAATCCTAGATAACCTACACTCTTCGGTCATAGAAGCCAGAGACAGATTTATCCAAACCAAATGGATACATCAAGCCTACATCACGCCGATACGGCTGCATAAGATGGGATTACTGGCTAATGATTTATGTCCCAGGTGTGAGAGGGAGACTGGTACATGGGAACATATGACCTGGTCCTGTGAAGTCCTGGTAAGATATTGGGGAGAGGTGATGGATTTGATTGGTAGAGTGGTGGGAATCCGGATCACTGGCTCGATGTCCCTATGTCTTCTGGGGGTGGTCGAATCACTATCGCTGTCGAGGCCGCTGAAATCATTATTTAGGCTGCTGCTCTTTTATGCCAGGAAATGTGTTCTGCTTAATTGGAAACACCCGGCTAAACCATCCGTACAGGCGTGGAGGGCTCTGGTAAACCAGAAACTCACTATGTACAAACTGACATACACGGCTCGAGGGGTGCCCGATAAGTTTGAGAAGGTATGGGGTCCCTGGCTGCAGAGTCAGGACACTGCTTCGGAGGCCGATTAGAGAGGGGAAGGGTCTACTTAAGGGGCGAGGCGGCTCACCTATAGAAGGCTGAATCATTGAGTGAGCTAAAGTGGATTTAGGGAGACGGGAGAAACATCCTGGAGATGTGACTCCCCGACTGGTCCTCCCATCCCGGTGAATAATTAACTAGACATCCGAGTCCAAGGTATGTGTATGTATATGTGTTGAGTGAATGGTGTCGTGTCTAAATGTTTATTGAAACTATGCAACTGTACTGGGTGCCTGCGGCATCTTAATGTGATATGTGATTTGTATTTGTGTTTGATGTTTGTTGAACTGCAATAAAAAGAAACTTTAAAAAAAAAAAAAAAAAAACTTTGGTGCCTGCCCCAATCTCGGGCACCGAGGATACCTTTTCAGTGAAGGAGATTCTGGCTTCTAAGCTATCCAGAGGAAAAAGATATTTCTTGGTCGACTGGGAAGGCTGTGGACCTGAAGAAAGATCTTGGGAGCCCGAAGAGAATATTCTAGATCGTAGTCTCATCTCAGATTTTCTTGGTCCCAAGAAGAAGGGGAGGCCCAAGGGGGGGGGGGGGGGTACTGTTAGGGCGAGCGCTGCACGCCCGTCTCACAGCATTTCACCTACCTCCATGGCTGCATGCAGCCGTCATCCATCTTCCCTCAGGGCTGCTTCCAGCTGCCGCCCTTCCCCCAATGCTTCCTCCTTGCATGGTCAGGTGCGCACACGTCTCCGTCCACTAGAGGGCGAGCGCACAGGATCCCTGAGATTTAAAGGGCCTTTACAGCACTGATTGGTGTTTATGTCATCCAATCCTGCATCATCTTCCCCTATTTAAAAAGGCACTTCCTTCCTTCAGTGCCGGATCTTGTTGAAAGTCAGACATTCTTGGATTGGATTGCTCACCCGTATACCGACCTCTGCCTGTCCCCGACTCTGAACCTTTGCTGCCTGCCCCGACCTCGGCTACTCACCTTTACCGCGAACCTGTGCTGCCAGCCCCGATCTCTGCCTGTACTTACTACGCCTTTTTGCCTGCCACTTGTGTACCTCACTGAACCTCGGCTGACTGTGGGACTGGGCCGCTGTTAGGGGGTAGCGACCTGGGGGTCACTGGCCGCACAAGACCAACCTGCCTTGCGGTGGGCTCTGGTGAATACCGGTGGCCTCTTAGACTCCGCTCCCCTGACACGGTACCCGCCATCGGTTCCACAGTTAAAGCGGATCCACACCCGAGTCCGCTCCACCCGGTCCGTGACAACTAGACTCTCCATCCTGCCCTGTGGTGGCTTTGGCTGCAGGTTTGCAAATACAAAAAAGACTTGCCCAGGCGTGGGGGGCCCCCACTTGCAGCTATAGCTTTGTTGCCGGCTTTTCAGGCCAAAGAATCAAAAGTCTCCTGGACCAGACCCAAAGGTTGGTTCTGTGCTCGTGTGTGAGCACAGCTTTCTTATGCCCTCCAGGGGCACTGCAGACAGAGCGCCTGCCAGAGGATTAGTTAAAGGGCCAAAGAGCCCTAATTTTACTGGTAGGCGTACGCCCAGGGCTGTTTTTATCATTAGGCAACCCTAGGCCTGTGCCTAGGGTGGCCACTTGCTGGGGGGTGGGGATAATATGGAGTGTGCTGTTACTGATATAGTTTTAAAAAAAACACCTGCTGGCACCTTAATGCCCCCTTTTGAGTAGTAGGAGAGGGTACAAGGGGTTAAATGGAGTCTGCAGCCGAAACCTCGCTGTGCTCATGAGACTTCTGTGTGTCAGGAACCCGGAAAGCCAGTAAAAAGTATAGAGCTCTGCATTTAACCCCTTGTACCCTCTCCCCCCCCTCACATTGTCTGCATTTAACCCTCTTGTGGACCCCCCAACCTGCAAGTGGGGTGCAAGCAAAAAACAGTGCCTAGGGCAGTCCGGACACCAAATACGGCCCTGCGTACACCCTAATGATGATAATGGGCAATCAGCCCACATGCTGTTAGTTGTGCCAATGCGCCCGAATGTTCCACTGGCCAATCTCGTTACTTCCGGTCCATTAAAGGTTGTCCCTCCACACTGTCTCATTGCCCGTGATAGCGGGCTGCTGGGTGTGATAATATCTGAGATCCTTGTTTGTTTCCGTTGCCGACCTCGTCTTGCTTGACCATTCCGTGACTGCCGCCTGGACCGACGCCTGACTGTACCCTGACCACGAATCTTTCTAATCCCTTGTGCTGCATACCCGTGACTTCCCGACTTGACCTTTGGCTTGACCTCGACTCTCCTCTTGTCTCACCCTTTGGTGCTGCGCTAGTAAGGACTGACTACCCCTGTATGTGTTAATCTTGGACCTCTTGTACTGCCCTAACAGTGAGCTTGGGTGAGTGCTTCGCTCCTACCAGAGGATCCTCTGGTATTCTGGTGGGTCAATTCGACACTGGTGGTAGGATCCTGGGACTAGGTTTTACAATGCATTTGGGATGCCCCCTAACTGGACCTAGAGCCTTATATACCCTAGGTTCATTTTAAAAACACACTTACCCTATACCTTTATGACTCCATATTGAATTCTTCCTGTGTTACATTTTCTAGGATCAGATTGTAACTAAGGCAACGGTTAACGTGCTCACCTCCTCTTTCTTCATGGCGGCCCTCTTTTTGTTTTCTTGAACGAGGTTTTGCCGGGCCAGGACAGCCTCCTCGCGGCTCAGCTTCCCTTCCAACCTCCGGCACTCGATCTCGGCCAGCTGACGTTCCAGGTCCTTCTCCCGCATCTTCCGCTGCCATTCCAGGAACTCGCTGGGGTCCCGAGCCCCATCCACTAATTTCTCAATTCTAAAAAAAAAAAAGAAAGACTTAAAGTGGACCAACACCCAGGATTTTGACTATCCTGGGTCTTGGACCACTTTGGTGGGGCACCCCCGATCGGGGTGCCCCGCTGTGTGAAACCCCCCCGATCACCCGGAAAACTCACCTCTCCCTGCTCCCAGCGCGGACGGACAAGCGATTTGACAGCAACGGACAAGCGGCTCCTCCGCCGCCGCTTCCCGCGCGTCACTCTTGACGCGCCCGCGCCGGCCATTCACAGACGGCCGGCGCGCGCACGTCTAGAGGGGCGCGAGGGAGGCGGCGGCCGTCCGCCGCCGAAGACAAGGTCTCGGATGTCCCGCGGGGAGGGAGGTGATTGGCCCGGGAATCTTATAGATTCCCGGGCCGATCACGGGAGGGTGATGGTCCACTTTAAAAAGATTTATCAAAGCAACTAGAAAAAAAAGGCGCTGTAAAGCTGGGATAAACAGGCTCCATTAGCTTACTGTAGTCATACTAACCTCACTTCAGAACAGCTTGGCTACACCCAATGGCAGACTAGGGCCAAAAATCAGCCCTGGATTTTACCCAAGCCTGAGACATCACTGCTGTGGCCCCCCAAACATAATGTCGGGGCTATAGCATTGGGGGCTGGGGTTCCGTGGCTTGTGGGTACAGGAGGCTGAGAGGGAGACTAAGAGGGCAAGGACTGAATGTGGGCATTAAAACCAGCAGCACAACTGGCCCACCGGGCATTGTCCCGGGTCTCCCTATGGCAAGTCCACCCCTGGCTACACCACTTTCAATTGAACTTTTGAAAGTGTATATCTTTGTGATCTTGATGTCTCGAATTTCCTGAGCTGATCTAGTATTTTTTTTATTTTTTTCTAATGTTAGTAAATGTGTGTTTTATGGAAGCAGTTTTCACCTGTTGCTATTGGCAGTGTACACCAAGTGCAGACTAGGTAATGCATTTGGGAGCCTTATATACCCTAGGTCTAGTTTGTTCCACTTTAAAACACACTTATCCTCTACCTTTATGACTTCATGTTGAATTCTTCCTGTGTTACATTTGCTAGGATCAGATTGTAACTAAGCCAACTCATAGATTCTAGGTTCACCGTGTAATGACTCACTGCAGTATTGGTCACTCACCTCTCGCCCCGTCATGTAGATCACAAGGCTAAGCCTCCCGATTAGCTCACACGTCAACTATCATCCTCTAGGCCGGTTTTAAGGCCATATGTAATTTTAATCACCTTTAATATATGCCTGTGTCTGCAGAAGGTAGGGCCAGATGGCGACACCAATCAAGGATGACACATCTGCTGCCATTTCAGAGCTTGTAAAAAATTAATATGCAGAAAATGATGGCGCTGCATACTGCTTATTAAATATATATATATATATATATATATAAAATATATGCCTTCATATTTAAAGGCACCATACCTAGCATTTCCTGTAATCTAACTGTTAAAGGGACAGTCCAGGCTATTTAATAAAAATAAAAATGTTTTCAACAGATTCTCAGCACGCATCTAAGTGTCCACCAATGAAAGCATATCAGTGGTGGATGCTCCTTTGATGCGCCCCCTGTTGCCAATCAACAAAGTAGCCTGCTTACAGGTATTGATTTTCTCTCTATACCGCCCTGCTGCTAGCCCGAGAGAAAGTTGCATTTGGCAATGAAACGCGTCGGCGATGGCACAGGCGGTTTCTTCATTTGGATTTAACTTTGTTGGAGGGCAGTCTCTCGGGACTACTTACCTTGCGCCAGGGCAGATGCAGAATTATTTTGCCCACAGAATTATTTTAGCCAGGGCAAATGCAGAATTATTTTGCCTACAGAATCTTTTTAGCCAGGGCAGATGCAGAATTATTTTGCCCACAGAATTATTTTAGCCAGGGCAAATGCAGAATTATTTTGCCTACAGAATCTTTTTAGCCAGGGCAGATGCAGAATTATTTTGCCCACAGAATTATTTTAACCAGGACAGATGCAGAATATTTTTGCCCACATAATTATTTTAGCCAGGGCAGACCAAAAAAAAGGATTTTTTCCAAATGCACCACTAATTATTTCTTAATGATATATAAATTTAGGTGTGCCTTAAAGGAATCCCCAAAGAAAAGGGAATATATCCAAATACACATATACAATATGGGTGGCCCCAGCTACCACCAGGGAAATCCCCAGGCACCACCAAATGAATTACTAAATCAAAAATATATCATGAATCTTCAATATTTATTAATGATTACAAAAGTATCATCACAAATATATTAAAAACAAGATACTAATAGCAGGGACACAGACAATCATCCCTCTTCCTCCTTGTGAAAAATATATACATCCTTATCTTACAATATATGATACAATATGAATAAAGTGACTAGTGCAATATAAAGGTGCTAAATGCTGGAAAGTGCTAAGTGCTATAATATAACATTCAAAAACCTATATAAATGTATCCCATATAAAAAGAGAGAACAAATAACCAATCAAATTGCCCCAAACTGGGATAGAAGTAATAAAAAAAAGTGCATAAGATATCACCAAATCAGAAGTTAAGAGGTGTCCCTGCTAGTAACTGGAGTCCTGATCCCCCACGCGTTCCGTAAGACAAGCTCACTTCTTCAAAGGTGCCAGACTATTTTAGCCAGGGCAAATGCAGAATTATTTTGCCTACAGAATCTTTTATCCAGGACAGATGCAGAACTATTTTACCCACAGAATTATTTTATCCAGGA
Source organism: Gastrophryne carolinensis (assembly GCA_027917425.1). Lineage (NCBI taxonomy): Eukaryota > Metazoa > Chordata > Amphibia > Anura > Microhylidae > Gastrophryne > Gastrophryne carolinensis. The sequence goes on from CM051234.1 coordinate 44,621,316, forward strand.
CAGATGCAGAAATGTTTTGCCCACAGAATTATTTTAGCCAGGGCAGGCCCAAAATCATTTTGCCCCGGAAAGATGCATACGCTGCAATAAAATACAATACAGCCTGGAGGCACTTCAATATAGCTCCCGACACTGTACCATTTAGCTTAAAAAATTGTCATTCATTTACTGATATTGTGATAGGCCGCTGCCATAAGACCCTGTTCTAATTGATGGTAAGCCAGTTAGACCGGCGCCTAGGCTCTTTTTGGCCAAATTGGCGCTTCCCAAGCCAAAGCCAGGTGCGCCCCCCCCTTCAGTTTTTCATCGGCATTGACACATTCCAAATGGAAAGGGCAGCTTCTGCGCTGAGGGGCGCCTGGGAGAGAATCAAGATGGCGGCACAAAGCTTTTTGCTACATTGAGCTCGAGCGCCGGCGGGGGGAGAGAGGACCTCACATGAATACCGAGGGTGGGTTTTGTTTTTTGATTAGATGCTCTAGGCTCGGTTTACAAATAGGGAAAAAGCCCAACCCTGTTTGCCTAGAATTCCGCTTTAAAGGGACTATCCGGGCAATCACAATAATATTTCAATTGGCAGCTAATCGAAGATCACGATGACATATAAAAGCAACATGGCTGTCTGCTCCCCAACCTTCTCCTGAACCTTGTACCTTTACTGGATTTGTCTATGAGACCTGGCTCTCTCAGTTGGCACGTGCCAATTTGTTTTTTGCAATTAAGCTACTCCCCCTGGTCAAGCCCATGCCACACCCCTAACTCCCAGGCACCCAGGAGAAGTGGGCTTGAACCACGCAGCGTGTCGGTGAGAGGTAAGTGGGGAGGACTAGGGGCGTTGGATTGGTAGATACTTTCAGAGTCTGATTATAAATGATAACTGGCAACATGAAATGGCGGATGCTTGCAGAGATGAGTAGGAGCACTATTAGTTGGTAGAACTAGCACTTACAGCACTTTAGGCACTTATGCACTGAATTATTGCACTTTATTGCTTAGTTTGCACAATTTTTTTAGTAGTATCCAAGGCTGCTTATAGCCTTGATGAAGGAGCACAGATCACTAGTAAATGTAGTTTAAAGTGGACCAACTCCGAGAGGTGATCTGCCCGGAAATCTATAAGATTCCCGGGCCGATCACCTCCCACCCCGCGGGACATCCGAGATCGGGATGTCCCGCGGGGTGAAACCCCCCCAGACACCCCAAATCGCTTACCTGATCTCCCTCGCGCCCCTGTAGGCGTGCGCGCGCCCGCGCCGGCCGTCTGCAAATGGCCGGCGGGGGCGCGCGCGCGCCGAAAGTGACGCGAGGGAGGCGGCGGCGGCGGCAGCCGCTTGGACGTTCCTGATCCCCGCCTGGACGTTGGCGGGGATTGGACCGTCCAGTCACGTGGGAGCGGGGACAGGTAAGATTTTGGGGCTTTCTGGGGGGTTTCACACAGCGGGGCACCCCGATAGTCAAAATCCTGGGTGTTGGTCCACTTTAATATGGATTCACTTATGTAGTATCTCATCATGCGGGCGTCTGTTAATGTATATGTATGCCATTAATACTCTAAAGTTAGAGGTATATGAAATTATATTATATGATTGGTTAGACACACATTGTGAGTGTCTTATATATTAGCCCCAAAAAGTTCCTCCCCACTTGGATTTTTTATATATATGTTTTTTAAAGTGTGATGTCGTGTGATATATGTTATGTACTGACAGCATTTGGTTAATAAATTTTCATCTATTTTTGTAAATTGTGTGCAGCCTGCTATATGAGGACATGAAGGTGGGCTAGCTCTGAAAGTCCACCAGGTGTAGAGATTAAGCCACACCCCTAACTCCAATAGGACCTGGAACTCCATAGTCCCCTTATAGATAGATCATGAAAGGAAAAGGTATATATATATATATATATATATATATATATATATATATATATACCTAATGTTAGGCTCACAAATGGCAGAAGGGGGGCGAGACTCCAGGGACCGCTGATTCCCTATCCCAAATCGGGATGCGCCCCTGTGTGAAATGCTCCAGAATTTCTAGTATACTCACCTCACCAAGGTTCCCACAATACACATACGCTGTGCGCTGCCATCTCTGGCAGTGTATAAGGCCTGGTGGGGGTCAGATGGCGCAGTTGTAAATAAATGTTCACAGTCTCTTCCTTTTGTTGGTATTATTTTTGCAAGCAGTTTTTCTGCAGTGGATTTTAATATACAGAGTGGGAACTTGGAGCTATACATTGTATCCGATCTGAATCACTGGGTCAAACTAATGTGCATGCAGCTTTCTAAGTGGATTGTGTATATATAATGTATTTTTTTTGTTACATTTATATTGTTACACATGTCACACACTGCTGCCTGCATGAGATACTTTGCTTTAAAAAGTTTTACAATCTCTTATAGCGGCGAGAGTCAGGCGAGAAAATTCACTCCATTTTTGAGTGAGAAAACTGACGTTCACTTTCTTTTCTACCTTGGAGCTAATTCAACACCAGGTGAACATTTACATCTGGGTGTTGAATCGGCCCCAAGGTAGACAAGTGAATGGCATTTTTTTCACCTAAAAATGGAGTGTTCTCACCTGGCTCTGAATCGACCCCATAGTGACCACCTCTGTATTACAATATGTATCTGAATGTCCAGTTATTTGTGTGTGTACTGAAGGTCTCCAGGAGGCAGAAACTATTTTACCAGGGGAGTGCATGACACAAATTATATATAAAAAATTAACACTTTTTTTTTAAACAAAAAAAGTTCAAACACTTCTCTGCCCTTCGGGGTGGGGGGTATTTCTATTCAATCTTTGTATTTATTCTATAAACTTTGTAACTTTCTTTTTATTTCTTCTTTCTATTATATCTTTCTTTTTATGTCTTCTTTCTATTATATATTTCTTTTTATTTCTTTCTATTTTTCATTTCATTCCATAGTCTATTCTTTCTATCTATATCTGGGGCAGCCAGGGGTGGGATGGGAAGTAGATAAGGCTATCCACCATACTGTGGCCAAAGGACCACTGGGACTCAGTGGTCTCTGTCTTTCCACATAGCTAGACATGTTTGGTGCTGAATAATCAGATGAGATTGATGATGAGAGGGTTAAACTGGGTTAGTTCCCAGGCCCTGAATTATAATAAAGATATTTTTGTATGTTAAAAGGATATATAATAATAATAATTTTGGATGATAAGAGGATATATAATAATGATTTTGGATGATAAGGGGTTATATAATAAGAATAATCTTGTATGAAGGAACAATCTCGTATAAATAAGAGGGACTGAGCTGCTCCCACCCCCTTTTGTTCACTGGGACTCAGCCCGATCGGAGTGCCCCAGAGGGAAGCGAGTATGCCTGCCCTGAAGTCTCAGACTCCAGGGTGAGTTTTGGTCCTCTTTAATTGCAACATGAAACCAGAAGTATATAGTACAGGGATTAGGATAGTGAACACTTACGCTTTTAGGCCACCTCAGCTTTAGTGGGAATAGATTGGATCATCTAACATGAGTTTTAGTTATTAAAAAAAAATATATATATATATAGTTTTTCTTAGCATATAATCATTTACCTGCGCAGCTCCTCTTCCACTTGCCGCTGGTAGAGGGCGCCCTCTCTCAATATGGCCGTGGCATTCAGTTTTACTGGGACATTATCTATCTGAAAACAATGACAAGTGTTAGAATCACAGTATTTTACCAGAACAAGCACATTCGGCACTAATGTAGAAGATAATAAAAAGTGAAATTCTGTACAGCATCAGATTGGGGTGTCTGGGGCCCCTTCCTACAGCTACATACAAATGCAAATAGGGCTCATGATGAGCACTGACAAATAAACTTTGCTTACTGCATGTGATGTACTTAATGTATGTGATGTACTGTAATGCTTTATAAAAAACATCTACTTAATCAATACCACCCTGTATTGCACAATTCCCCCTCACTATTACAATAACTGGCAGTACTCTGCCAGTACCGTGCTTTAGGTCACACCCAGACGTATATTACCTACAACATCTATCATAGAACTGACAGCGTAATAATTACTATTACATCAGCTGAGTGATGTGGCTGTTCACAGGGCAAAATTAAGAAAGTGCAGATCACGATGTTCTCTGTAGTTCAATAACAAGTGCCCAAACCATGTTGAATGCCCTCGGACCCAACTTCGACACGGTGTATGTCGTGTTCAGGAATCGGTGAGCCCAGCAGAGAAGAACCACAGCAACACCAGACCACCCAGGTCCTGGAAGCAACGCAATGTCTCACTTTTCACCACAGCCTCAATGGTGAGGATGGATTGGGCTGCAGGAGCACTTCCCCCCGGGACGATAGATTGGTTCTAAAGTAGGGTTCCACAAGAAGCATAGCCAGGAGAAGCGCAAGATTCAGGATGGACAGCACAGGTTCCTGGATGAAGAAACAGGTCGAGGTTGTAGGCAGGCAGTGAAGGTTCTTTGATGAGGAAAAAAAAGCCATGGTTGGGAGCGAAATATCAGGTTAGGAACTGAGAGAGCCAGGTCTCAAAGAGAAATCCAATAAAAGTACAAGGTTTAGGAGCAGGTTGAGGAGCATGTAGACTTACCAGACAGCCATGCTGCTTTCATATGTCATTGTGAGCTTCTATTAGCTGGCAATGGCAATATTATTGTGATTGCCCAGATTGTCCCTTTAAAGCGGAATTCCAAGCAAACAGGGTTGGACTTTTTCCCAATTTGTAAACCAAGTGTGATGCTCAGCAGGACACCTGCCTTCTGTAAGCTGACAACCCCCAATCTCCACTGCTGCTTCTGCCTATAGACAAGCCCCCGCTCGCCGGGACGCGCGATATGCCGCCAGGACTTAAATGGCGCAAAGGATGTCAGCTTACGTTGAAGGCAGATGAACCACAAGGGGTATCCCAAAGCCGAGGTCATACACAGGTAGTCAGTCCGAAGGTGCATCTACTTGCAAGAGTTAGGCAAAAGAATGGTCAGAAACAAGCTAGGTCAGGCTGGGTGATCGGAGGTACGCGGTATTCAAAGGGTCAGATGGAGTTCGAGGTTGGGCAAGGTTCGGTTCGGGCAGCAAAATTGGGATGGTCAGACGAAGCCGGGTCAATCATGAGTAAGCAAACACACTAAGTCACACCCTGAGCAAAACTGGCTATAATGGGCAACGGCGTCAGGGCTGGATATTTAAAAGGATGACTGGCCAATGGGAATACAGGGAAAAGTGTAAAGATTGATGCGACTGTGATATAACCTGTGATTGGAACTGATCCCAGGGGCTGGACTGCCCGTACCAGTCAGGCTGTCCAGCCCCTGAGACCTACAGGTGTAATACACCTTTAAAGTGGATCAACACCCAGGGGTGATCGGCCCGGGAATCATCACCTCCCTCACTGCGGGACATCCAAGATCGGGATGTCCCGCGGGGTGAAACCCCCCCAAAAACCTTACCTCCACCGCCGCCTCCCACTCGCCCCTCTAGACATGCGCGCGCCCGCGCCAACCGTTTGTGAACGGCCAGCGCGGGTGCACGCCCTGTAAGAGTGACGTGTGGGAGGCGGCGGCGGACGCGCTGTCTTGTCCGTCGCTGTCACCCGCTTGTCCGTCACCGGGGATTGGACGGCGCGGTCACGTGGGAGCGTGGTGAGGTGCGTTTTTGGGGCTTTCTGGGGGGTTTCACACAGCGGGGCACCCCCAATTGGACCAACACCCAGGACAGTCAAAATCCTGGGTGTTGGTCCACTTTAAATAGACAGAGTGGCATGAGCTGCGAGCTGCTTCCAGGAGCGGCGAGCACGCCCTGCTTCAGACAGCCGGGGAACGCTGCAGTGGCTGGCAGAGGCTCGTCGCGGGCCCCCCGGAACAGGTGAGTTCCTCACACCAAGCCCAGAGCACCTAATAAAACAACAAAACCCACCTTCATCATTCATGTGATGTCATCTGTGGCTAGACCCAGGACCCCCACTACAGCCTAGATGTCTGGAGTCTGTATCTGTTTTGAACCTTTGGACTGCATCCCAGCCAGCTTGAGGTTTGCTTGCTTCACCTCTGGCATCTGTACCCTTAGGTATCTAACCCTTCCCCGCCTGGCCCCTCACCCGTGTAATACTAAACCCCATTTATTTGTGGTATTAGCCTGTTTTGCTTAGTTGCTATGATTCCTGTTTGCAGTGTTATCACTATTAAACCTTGCTTTTGCACTATATCTACCTTTCAGTGTTACAGCTCTCTCTTGAGAATCCCTGACATCCTGGGTTGCAGTACATTTAAGGAGGCAAACATCAACTATTGTTTGGTCATGGCTGGGAACATTTTTGATCAGTTTTTACCTTTTTTAATGGAACTTGCTGAGCCTTTGTTTTGTTAAAAGCCAGTTTATTATCCTCTTCTTTCATAATTCCTGATAAGACACGCTACAAAGCAGAAAAAAAACATGCATTTATTACATCATTAACAATACATGTGATAACAGGTGTGAGCTGAGGATTATGGGAATGGAGTCCCAGCTCCCGCACTAGAGGATCACTTTACATACATTACATATACATACACACACCCGGCTTCATACAGTGGATGGGCATTACCAACACTCGAGCGCCAGCCACACCATAGTGTCTGTGTGTGCAGGCAGCGACAGCAGACACAGCGAAGATGGCGGGGACAGATGGGGGATGGGGGGAGAATGCCACTCTGCCAGTAATGGTGGGATTCTGCACCTTGCCTATCATTTAATCTTTTGGGGGGATGGATGTTAGCACAAAATTTGGTTCAGAATATTTATTTGCTTATTTTCCTCCTCCAAATTCTAGGTTCGTCTTATAAGGCGAAAAAACTGTAATATTTTTTATGGAAGAGAATAACATTAAGAGTTACTATTAGCAATTATCTGTAAATAATAATAAAAATAATCTCAACCCCTTGAACCTGATAGACATGTTTTTTCTCAACTGTAGCCCCATGTTCATTTTCTACCCAATGGGTGTGGCAGTCTCGGGGGCATCTAGATTGCTGGAGCCCTACACCTCTGCAGCTCCCACCAGTCATTACCTGAACCTCAATCCTCGGATGAAATGCGGCCCTACACTTGGCCATCGGCGGTCACATGGGCCAATGGTGGTGCTTCATTTTGTTCGAGGATCAAGGTTCAGGTAAGGACTGCGGGAGGTTGCATGGGTCTATGTGTGTGTGTGTGGGGGGGGGGGGGGCAGCAATCTGGATAACCACCCAAAGCTGTCACAATGCAGTTCCACGCTCATTATATAGAAAATGTGTATGTGACAGGCGCTATAACTGTGTAACTATGTCCTCACTTTCACAGTCTGCTACATCTGGCCATTGACCTGATGTGCAAAGACTACAGGTGAGAGACAACCATGATATGAGACTGAGGGAAGGGTTGAGGAGCCACATAATGTATGGCAGCCCCAGCTATCACAATTGTTTCCTATATCCATAATACATCGCTTCTTACCTTTGTCTTCTCTGATTTCTCAGCATTAGCGCATTTAAATTGAACCATGTTTGCTTCTATCAGGAGCTCCTGAAACATAAGAAAGGCAAGATCAGGTGCTGCTTAGACCATACAAAGATTCTTAATGCTTATACATATAACATGAGCATACAACACACACAATACTACAGCATAAAACATGGACCAAGGAGCATAATGAGTGGGGGGGGGGGGTAATTTCTATGGTAATTAGGTTGGGCTTGCATCTGTAATAGGGTAACTGCAGGTTAGAAAGATGACAGTCCTACCTATGCATCCCGTCGTTGAGTCAGGTCGTGGTCCATGAAGATAAAAAAGTGGGGGCTCCATGCATTTGCATGGTTTGCGTGATGGTTAAACACGCCACTGACACTTTCAAAAATTCCATTGAAGGTGGACTTACCCTCTTTCGTAACTTTCCTCGAGCCCACGGTGCAGGAATCCCAGCCGCACAGCCGAATAGGGTGCGGGTGATTCCGCCGCCGGCAGCGCATGCACTGTGGCCTCGTTGGAAAGGTAAGCTTATCAGGCGAATGGGGGGGTTTCAAAAAGTGGGGAAGTCCGGGATGCCTCGGGAGAGAGATTCGGTTTTGGTCTGCTTTCAATAAAGAATATATAACAGTCAATTATTCAGGGCCACCTATCTGAAGATCCCTATCAGGTCTCACAGACTGGACCACTGGCATTCTGGTATCTATTATGAATGCTGTATGTAATTAGCCCCATTGTTGCCAGAGGGGAACTAAAGAAAGGCTCCACTCTTACACCTTATCAAATAGTAAATTACCTGTATATCAAATATGATTGGCGCACGCTTTAATGTTGTGTTTTGAAACAATCAATCATTAGTGACTCAGCAATGATTGAATGTAATAAAGAAAAAACAACATGAGAACACAACACAGAAGTATATTACTCCTGCACCACCCTGATAGCAATCAGGTGCAGTGTTCCAATGAAAGGTTTGTGATAATAATAGGTGAAATGGCCGCCATCTTGTCCGCCATTTTGTCTAGGTCTTGTCCGCCATTTTGTATAAATGTTATTACCATCCACCATTTTGTGTTCTAAGATGGATGGAAGATTAGATAAACTCTTATCAAGAAACAGGTTGCTTTCACCCCTTGGAGTTTTGCCAGCTTTTTGGGGTGACAGCGCCATAAATATGAGAGGTATTTGTCACAGACCGGGTGGAGCGGACTCGGGTGTGGATCCGCTTTAACTGTGGGACCGATTGCCGGGTACCGTGTCAGGGGAGCGGAGTCTAAGGGGCCACCGGTATTCACCAGAGCCCACCGCAAGGCAGGTTGGTCTTGTGCGGCAAGTGACCCCCAGGTCGCTACCCCCCAACAGCGGCCCAGTCCCACAGTCAGCCGAGGTTCAGCGAGGTACACAAGTGGCAGGCAAAAGGCGTAGTAAGTACAGGCAGAGGTCAGGGCAGGCAGCAAAGGTTCAGAGTCGGGGACAGGCAGAGGTCAGTACACGGGTGAGCAATCCAAGAATGTCTGACTTTCAACAAGCATGGAGAGACCAAGATCCGGCACTGAAGGAAGGAAGTGCCTCTTTAAATAGGAGAAGTGGATGCAGGATTGGATGACCAGGCACCAATCAGTGCTGTACAGGCCCTTTAAATCTCAGGAATCTAGTGCGCTCGCCCTCTAGTGGACGGAGACGTGCGCGCACCTGAGCATGTGAGAAGGAAGCATTGGGGGAAGGGAGACAGCTAGGAACAGCCATGAGGGAAGTGCTGCAAAATGGATGACGGCTGGATGCAGCCATGGAGGTAAGTGAAGTGCTGCTAGATGGGCGTGCAGCGCTCTTTCGTAACTTTCCTCGAGCCCACGGTGCAGGAATCCCAGCCGCACAGCCGAATAGGGTGCGGGTGATTCCGCCGCCGGCAGCGCATGCACTGTGGCCTCGTTGGAAAGGTAAGCTTATCAGGCGAATGGGGGGGTTTCAAAAAGTGGGGAAGTCCGGGAGAGAGATTCGGTTTTGGTCTGCTTTCAATAAAGAATATATAACAGTCAATTATTCAGGGCCACCTATCTGAAGATCCCTATCAGGTCTCACAGACTGGACCACTGGCATTCTGGTATCTATTATGAATGCTGTATGTAATTAGCCCCATTGTTGCCAGAGGGGAACTAAAGAAAGGCTCCACTCTTACACCTTATCAAATAGTAAATTACCTGTATATCAAATATGATTGGCGCACGCTTTAATGTTGTGTTTTGAAACAATCAATCATTAGTGACTCAGCAATGATTGAATGTAATAAAAAAAACAACAACATGAGAACACAATCAGGTGCAGTGTTCCAATGAAAGGTTTGTGATAATAATAGGTGAAATGGCCGCCATCTTGTCCGCCATTTTGTCTAGGTCTTGTCCGCCATTTTGTATAAATGTTATTACCATCCACCATTTTGTGTTCTAAGATGGATGCCACTGGCAGACATTTTGGGATCATAGTGTTATAGCATAGCAAATGTAAGCCAGGAATATGCCCTGACATGTCCAGAATGTGAAAAACAACTATGATATAGCAAATTTAAGTGAAAAACATGTTTACCAAAGTTTTAAGTCAAAATGTACAGCTGTGACGTGGAGTGGGGGGCTTATCAGTATAGCATATGGATTTGTGACATATGTTCCTTACTTATCTTACCTGGGAATTTGGCCAATTCTTGGGTGAGATAGGTATGGAAGATTAGATAAACTCTTATCAAGAAACAGGTTGCTTTCACCCCTTGGCGTTTGGCCAGCTTTTTGGGGTGACAGCGCCATAAATATGAGAGGTATTTGTCACGGACCGGGTGGAGCGGACTCGGGTGTGGATCCGCTTTAACTGTGGGACCGATGGCGGGTACCGTGTCAGGGGAGCGGAGTCTAAGGAGCCACCGGTATTCACCAGAGCCCACCGCAAGGCAGGTTGGTCTTGTGCGGCGAGTGACCCTCAGGTCGCTACCCCCTAACAGCGGCCCAGTCCCACAGTCAGCCGAGTTCAGCGAGGTACACGAGTGGCAGGCAAAAGGCGTAGTAAGTACAGGCAGAGGTCGGGGCTGGCAGCAAAGGTTCAGAGGTCGGTACACGGGTGAGCAATCCAAGAATGTCTGACTTTCAACAAGCATGGAGAGACCAAGATCCGGCACTGAAGGAAGGAAGTGCCTCTTTAAATAGGAGAAGTGGATGCAGGATTGGATGACCAGGCACCAATCAGTGCTGTACAGGCCCTTTAAATCTCAGGAATCTAGTGCGCTCGCCCTCTAGTGGACGGAGACGTGCGCGCACCTGAGCATGTGAGAAGGAAGCATTGGGGGAAGGGAGACAGCTAGGAACAGCCATGAGGGAAGTGCTGCAAAATGGATGACGGCTGGATGCAGCCATGGAGGTAAGTGAAGTGCTGCTAGATGGGCGTGCAGCGCTCGCCCTAACAGTATTCCACTGTGGAATGAGGAGACTCAAGAGCCATTGACGAGGGACGCCTGTCATGGACGGTGATCTGTGGGGCTGTTAACCCACTGACCTCCCAAGCTCATCCTGATCTCGCTGTGCCGCATCGCATCGGCCCGTGGAGCTCCTCAGCGACCAGGACTCATGATTAACCATATGCATGCTGGGTAGGTAAGCTAAACATTCCATGGAATAGTTGTTGATTATGTTTAGATGTATCTGAAGGATATAGGATACAGTTTGAAATAGATGAGAGGTACCATTAAAGCAGTGTGTTATGCTATTTATGTGCTTTAAGCTGTCATCATATCTTTGCTATTATTAAAGTTATATTTTACAACACTTGTAGTGTAGTGCTTCCTTCAGGGCGGGAATCCGAACAAGGGTCCTGGCAGGTCCCTCACCAATTGGGAACGTCATATCCTGTCCGGCTATTTCCGGTTCTGGTTCTGGCTTATCCAATTGGCAAAACAGGTTATCCAACAATATACAAATACAAACCTCTATATACAATGTGGCCCCAGCAACCACAACCCCAGGCACCAATGCCCCAACAGATCACAAAGTCATCTCGCATTAAATTCATATATTTATTGCTTTAAAACTACACTAAAAACATATAACTAAAATCTCATAATCCACAAAGGGGATTTACCAGCCAAGAAAGCATGAGCTATCAAAAAAGTACTAAATAAAGTGCCAATGCTAACTAGCTAGCTAATAATACAAAGTGTCAGTGCCCTCAAAGTGCTAACTGCAAAATATCCCATCCACTATACAGAAAAAGAAAACAAACATTTAAACGTGCTCAATAACAGCATGAAAGAATATCACCGTTAGATTAGGTGTCCTAATCTCTACTGAACCAAAAATGAATTAGTAAAGGAAGAAGGTCAAGCGATCGCCGCCCTTCTTGATGATGCTGCCTGAGGCAGTTGCCTCACCTGGCCTCATTTCCGGTGCTCCCCTGCATGTAGGTTGTGTGTCCTTGTGTTTTTGTACATTTTTCCCTTTATCCCAAAACATATTGGTGGGTTGACAGGTGATTAAACTGATCCTGGCATCAACAAGTACTTAGAGGCCGATTCATTAATAGCGCCAGGTAGCGACAGTAGCGGTATTTTCACAGCGCCCGCTAGTATTCGCTGTGCTTGGCCGTTGTTCGGTTGTTGACAGCGACTCAGTCGGTGTGCGGTAATGTTGAATACGGGGTTAGGAGTCACTGTTTGACAGGTTCCGCGCTGTATGGGAGCGCATGACAGCGACTGGCCATAGCGAACGGCTCCCACCATATTCATTAACAAATCACGCTCAAAAAATTCTCGCGCAGTGAAATGCATGTTTAAACCCCAGAGCGCTGGCGGCGATGGGTTAAAAGTAGTTTTTTAACCCCCAAACAACCATATTTTTTTGTACAAAACTTTTTGTAATATAAATACATTAATATCAGACATGTAATATCAATTCTGCACAATTTTTTTTTTTTTTTAACCATAAAAAAAAAATATCTAACATTGCAGAAGTGGTCACAGAATTTTTGACATTTAAAAAAAAAAAAATACATTAATAGCAATTAATTATTAATATTTAAAGATTGCTCCATTGAAATGCATTGGAGAGCGCCAGGTAGCGAGAGGTCATACCTTTCGCTGTTCAAGGTCGCTCGCTGGCGCTGTGGGGTGAGGCTGGAATAATGATGAATGATTCGCTATCTGGCGCTCTGTCAGTCGCTAAGCAGGATCGGCTTGATAAATGTGTGATTGTGGTGGGGAGCCGGCGTTCTCGTGGCGGTGACCGTCATTACCGTTCGCTCACCATTCGCTACCTGGCGCTATCCCTTGTTAAATAAGGGCCTTATACTTGTGGCAAGGGCAACAGATCGCGAGCTTGTCTGGCAAGATCTTTGTGTCAGAGCAATGGATTCTTATTTGAGACATCACAGTCTGGCCACTGGGGGGCAGCGCGTTAAAGAAGACCTGGAAAAGCTTCACTACTTGCTAAGCAGTAAATATTTTAGTAGATAGAGCGCTCCTGCTACAGATTGCTGCAGCATGGCTCTTCCATTGCAGGGAATGGAGTGGGCACATGCACAGTAATCACAGTAACTGACATGGGAGTGGCCATAGGACATGGTGGCTATGACTCGATCTTGTGGACCATATGTTTTAATGCAACCAGAGTAGAAACAGCTGTGCAGCACAAAAAGTCAGTATGGCTCATTTGTTTTTAGCTGTCAAAATCAGCTAAATGACTTCTAGAGCTTTTCTCTCTGTTTTAGATATATAAGTTCTGGCCAGGCAATGTTGCAATGTTGTTATCTTATGCTGGACGGCTGCCAGCACTGAACAGCTGATACTTTGATACATTGTTTCCCCCTCTCCTCAGTATGGAACAGGCCAGAGTGTCAGGACCCGACACTCAGCAGACATAAACATGAGCTATTAGTCTCCAGCTGCTCAACACACACATCATTTTTTTCTAAATTTGTATTTCTTACTCCAACACTTACCTACATTCAAAGTACCATTTAAATATAAGTCACCAAGAAAAATTCGCGATACTGCTCCTTTAAGTCTTTAGCAAACTGGCCATAGGAAGACCCGGGACAATGCCCGGTGGGCTGCACTGCTTTGGGGCCAGTTGAGCTGCTGCTTTTAACACCCACATTCAATCCCTGCCCCCTTAGTCTCCTTCTCACCCCCTTATACCCAGCCCCACTGTACCCACAATCCAGGGAGCCACAGCCCCCATGCTGTAGCCCCGGGCATCATGGTTGAGGCGTCATGTGCCGGCCAGGGGCTGGTAAAATCCAGGGCTGATTTTTGGCTCCAGGGGGAGGTCGGGTGGTGGTGAAACCCCACATGTTGACCAAATAGGGGATAGTTGACAGAGCCGGCCTTAGGGTCAGTGTCGCCTTGTGCAGGATTTCAGGATGGTGACCCCTAGGGGCGTATACACAAAATGGAGAGTAACAGAGGAAACATGGAAAAGAGGGAGATGAAGAAAGAGAGAGAGAAGAAGGAGTGTGTGCCAGAGAGAGAGAGAGAAAGAAAGAGTTGAATGGGATTGCAGAGAAAGAGAGAGAAAGAAGTAGTGTGTGTGTGTGTGTGTGTGTGTGTGATAAGGAGAGAGAGAGAAAGAGAGAGAGAGAGAGAGAAAGAAAGAAAGAGAGTTACATTGGAGTGCAGAGAAAGAGGGAGAGAAAAAGAAAGGAAAAAAAGAAAGAAAGAAAATGGAAAGGACTGAGAAGAAAGAATGGAGAAAAGAGAGAGAAAGAAAGAGTTGAATAGGATTGCAGAGAAAGAGAAAGAAGTAGTGTGTGTGTGTGTGTGTGTGTGTGTGTGTGTGTGTGTGTGTGTGTTAAAGAGACAGAGAGAAAAAGAGAGAGAGAGAAAGAAAGAAAGAAATAAATAACGAAAGAGAGTTACAATGGAGTGCAGAGAAAGAGGGAGAGAAAAAGAAAGGAATAAAGAAAGAAAGAAAATTAATGGGAAAGAACAAAAGAAAGAAAGCAAGAGAATTGAATAGGATTGTAGAGCAAGAAAGGAGGAAAGAGAGAAAGGAAAAAAAGAAAGAAAGAAAATGGAAAGGACTGAGAAGAAAGAATGGTGAAAAGAGAGAGAAAGAAAGAGAGAATGAAAGCGAGAGAACCAAAGAAAGGAGAAAAAAATAAAGTGAGACATACAAAGAAAGGAGGAAAGAAAGAATCAAAGAAAGTAGGAGAAAAAGAAAGAAACTGAAAAAAGAGAGACTGAAGGAAGGTACAACAAGAGATCTACAGCTGAAAATAGAGGTAGAAACGTGCAAAAAAAAAGAGAGAGAGAATGGAAAGGACTGAAGAGCAAGAAAGGAGACAAGAGAGAGAAAGAAACAAAGAAAGAGAGAATGAAAGAGAGAGAACCAAAGAACGGAGGAAAGAAAAAAAGAAAGTGAGATCTAAAGCTGAAAATAGAGGCAGGAACGTGCAAAAAAGAAAGTAGAGACATGGAGGTATTTCGAAAAAAAGAGACTCCTGTTGCTCTAGTTGAGAGTTCCTGGCGCCCCCTTCCAGAGAGGTGTGGGATAGCGCCCTGTGCGACTGCACACCCCAAAGGCCGGCCATGATTGGCTACCCCCATTTTAGCAACATGCCAAGTCTGGCTAATGCTGGACCAAACACCCTCCACAGGCATTTGATGTTTTATTTTTTATATGCTTTTTGTGCATTTCAGTTGTCATTAGTTGCCCTATCCCTTCTATATCTTAGATAAAGCTAGCGGTCTCTGTACTGGTGACATATGCGTTTGATCTAATGTCACTCTGACTATTTCTATCTTGGCTGGTGCTGCCTGTCTCTCTTTCTTTCTTGATTAATAATAATATGGTTGTGTCAGTCTCTGTACAGCTGTCCTAGCATAATGGTGTGGGTGTCTGTCTGCTTTGCACTGCTATTGGTGGATATAGGGCTGAGTATGGCGCACAGAGAACCGCAATGGGCAGAACTGGACCTAATTCCTGTAAATAGATGACATGACCTAACAGTGACTAAATGATGCAGCATGGGCAGATCCTCTATTGATTATTGATAATCTCATTATGAGATGCGTTCCTATTGACAAGCTGCTCTGTTCATTTATAGCTTTTATATAGGGAACAATTGTCCTCGTGCTGTTCCCTGTCAGCACTCTTTTTATTACGTATACAGGTACAAGGCAATATATGTTTTGCACTGGTCACTTATATGGCTGTAGATAGAGTATTTTTTGTAATTTGCAGGTTTTTGGCTTAGTTTTGCACTTTGGGGATGTGAGAGTTTTTTGTGCCGGCACAAGGAATAGCTATATTCCAAAAAAAAGGGGGGAGTCCTTTTACTGTGATAGATTTGGCGCATTATAGGACTGTATGAGGGTATATATATATATATATATATATATATATATATATATATATAAAACGGCCTTATTTATCAAGGGCTAGCGCCAGGTAGTGTCTGACGAGCGCCAGGTACCGCCAGCTAACGGCGGCTACCGACTCAAGTACGCCCGGCGGCGGTCACAATGACGCATTTATCACACTAAATGAGGCTAGCGCCGACGAGAGCGTCAGCTAGCGCGGGATTCATCATGTAGCCGACTGCAACGAACAGCGCCGCTGCTAATCCCATCACAGCGACGGGTATGACCTGGCGCTCCCTGGCGTTGTCCAATGCATTTCAATGGAGCAATTTTTAAATAATCATAATTAATTGCTATTAATGTATTTTTTTTTTTTTTAATGTAAAAAATTCTGTGACCACTTCTGCAATGTTAGGATTTTTTTTTAAGTAAAAAAAAAAAAAAAAAAAATTGTGCAGAATTGATATTACAGGTCTGATATTCATGTATTCATATTACAAAATGTTTTGAAAAACTTGTATAATTTTTACATAAAAAAAAATGGTTGTTTGGGGGTTAAAAACTACTTTACACACATCGCCGCCAGCGCTCTGGGGTTTAAACAAGGAATTCACAGCGCGAGAAATTTTTGAGCGTGATTTGTTAATGAATCTGCAGCAAGCCGTTCGCTCTGGCCATTCGCTGTCAGGCGCACCCATACAACGCGGAACCTGTGAAACATCGACCCCTAACCCCGTATTCAACATTACCGCACACCGACTGAGTCGCTGTCAACAAGCAAACCCCGGCCAAGCACAGCGAATACTAGCTGGCGCTGTGAAAATCACGCTACTGGCGCTCATCTGTCGCTACCTGGCGCTATTAATGAATCGGCCTCCCCATATATATGTTATTGTAAGTCTTTGTTTGGACTAAATTTCCTAATTCTGGATGGATATATTATGCGGGCCATAGGGAGCTTATGCAGTTGTTTTTAATTTGTCTAGTGTCTTATGTTTTATGTATTTTTATGTACTCCTGTGAGTTTACTACATTTAAAGTGGACCAACACCCAGGATTTTGACTATCCTGGGTTTTGGTCCACTTCAGGGGGGCACCCCGATTAGGACAGCGACGGACAAGCGCTGACAGCGACGGACAAGCCAGCGCGTCCGCCGCCGCCTCCCGCACGTCCCTCTGACAGCGCGCGCGCCTGCGCCGGCCATTCACAAAAGCCGCCGCCGGGGAGGTGAGCTTTGGGGGGTTTTCGGGGGGTTCCTCACCGCGGGACATCCCGATCTCGGATGTCCCGCGGTGAGGGGGGTGATCGGCCCGGGAATCTTATAGATTCCCGGGCCGATCACCCCAGGGTGTTGGTCCACTTTAAAGTGGACCATCACCCTCCCGTGATCGGCCCGGAAATCTTATAGATTCCCGGGCCGATCACCTCCCTCCCCGCGGGACATCCGAGATCGGGATGTCCCGCGGTGAGGAACCCCCCCGAACGCCCCAAATCCCCTTACCTTGTCTTCGGCGGCGGCCGGCCCCGCCGCCTCCCTCCAGACGTGCGCGCGCCAGCGCCGGGCGTCTGTGAATGGCCAGCGCGGGCGCGTCAAGAGTGACGCGCGGGAGGCGGCGGCGGAGGAGCCGCTTGTCCGTTGCTGTCAGATCGCTTGTCCGTCCGTGCTGATTGGACGGCGTGGCCACGTGGGAGAGAGGTGAGTTTTCCGGGTGATCGGGGGGGTTTCACACAGCGGGGCACCCAGATGAGGATAGTCAAAATCCTGGGTGTTGGTCCACTTTAATAAAAATGTGGGTTTATGAATGGGTACATAGCAGCACTGGACAACTGCGCCCCCTAGCGGCAGTCATTGTGGTTTATATGTTATATGTTTTTTAAACTGTGTTGTATGTCATAAATGTCTCATTTATTATATCTACAATAAAATTTAGATGCTTTTTATACAGTAAGTGTGTGCAGCAGTAATATCCTTGGTGATTATCCTATAGGGGTTGTGGGGCACCCCCACCTTCTTTGCTTTAATAAAAATGTGATTATTTTTAAACTGTATTTGTGATTTATTCACGTCCACTCTGATTAGATTTCTGTAAACAATTTTGGAGTGAGCACACAATATAAGTACTAGTAGCATTGGTGGTGCACCCAGATATCTTCAGGCACAAGGCAATAGAATGATATTTAAAGCGGACCAAAACCCTCATTTTTAACTTGCATCCCCTGAATTGTTCCCCCCATGAGGAGCACCTTTTGCTAATTTTCATTGCTCCTGCTTCACTCTAATCCCAGATAATGGCGCCTGTTTTAGCTGTAAAGCAAGGCAAGGCACCTCCCCCCCAGAATAGGAAACTTTAGTGGCAAAACCTAAAAATCTATAAGATTCCCGGGCCGATCACCTCCATCCCCGCAGGACATCCGAGATCGGGATGTCCCGCGGGGTGAAACCCCCCCAAACACCCCAAACTCCTTACCTTATCTTCGGCGGCGGCCGGCCGCCTCCCTCGCGCCCCTCTAGACGTGCGCGCGCCCGCCGTCTGTGAATGGCCGGCGCGGGCACGCGCGCGTCAAGAGGGACGCGCGGGAGGCGGCGGCGGAGGAGCCGCTTGTCCGCGGCTTGTCCGTCGGCGCTGGGAGCGGGGAGAGGTGAGTTGTTCGGGGGGTTCGGGGGGGTTTCACACAGCGGGGCACCCCGATCGGGGGTGCCCCACCGAAGTGGAACAAGACCCAGGATAGTCAAAATCCTGGGTGTTGGTCCACTTTAATCACACAGCCTCTGGCGCTATGGGCTACAACGACCCGATTTTGAGCGCTGGCGTTGTTTGTGGCTGTTTTTTTATGAATGTGGTGTGAGTCAGTCGCACTGAGCTGGCGCTACCATTCGGTCCCATACAGCGTAGTACTGCGACTCACACATCATATTCATCAATGCCGGACAGCGACTGAGGCGCTCTGAAACAATGATCCATGGCCGAGCACAGCGACTACTAGCGGTCGCTCTGAAATCCGCTGAAAGACGCTTATCTGTCGCTACCTGGCGTTAGTAATGAATCAGCCTGTAAACTTTCCATGCACGTGAATGACCCTGAAGTCATACCTCTGCCTTCTGACGATTCTTCTGTTTCCTTGATTGAAGTGCTTCCTGTTCTTTAGGAGATTTGTATGTGCTGTCAGGCACCTGCAATCCATAAACCTCAGTGTGATGAATGAATTTAATTACAACATGCAAAGTATGTAGGGAAAGGACCCATACACGAAAAACACTGCGCTATACACTTTAGAACAATTCTCTAATAGTCCTTAGATTATTTATATTTAATATTCCCAGCGCTGGAAAGGAAACAAGACCGTATTGGTGCGGTCACAGGGACAGTTAGAAGTAGTGTCTGCTGTTTAAAGTGGACTAACATCCACCGGGGTGCCCCGCGGAAGTGGACCAACACCCAGGATAGTGAAATAGTGAGATAGTGTGAAACCCCCCAGAAAGCCCCAAAAAACTTACCTCACCGCAGACGGACAAGCAACGGACAAGCTGAGGCCGCTGACGCCTCTCGCGCGCGTCCCTCTTACAGGGAGCGCGCCCGCACCGGCCATTCACAGACGGGTGCGCGCCCTGCTATAGGGACGCGCGAGAGGCGGCGGCGGCGGCGGCCCGCGCATGCGCCGTTGGAACGGGGATAAGGTAAGGTTTGTGGGCGTCCGGGGGGGTTTAATACAGCGGGGCATCCCGATTTCGGATGCCCCACGGGGAGGGAATAGTAAGACAGACGTAAATGATTCCACTCGCCTCAGTACTTCAATAGTGGTCTGTTGTTACCGATAAAAACGCAGCTCCATGCACCGTTCCCTCGGCTGCCGGATACAGAAGCAGCCGCTTCTGAAACTCCTTCTCAATACGTGATGACGCTCTTGGACACTAACCCCGCCCAACGCGTTTCGTAGGTATACGACTTAATCATGGGCTGTCATGGGCCGAGGGAACGGTGCACGGAGCTGCGTTTTTATCGGTAACAACAGACCACTATTGAAGTACTGAGGCGAGTGGAAGCATTTACGTCTGTCTTAATATTTTGAATATCTCCGGGATCTTATATGCGCTTTTCTTAATTATACATTGGTGACCACAATAAACACGGGCGGGCGCCCTATTTTAAAAGGATAATATACTATGCGGTTTTCTATTTTTCTCTATGTACACTTGATTTTGAATATTGCCTGATTGGATTAATGGAGGAGAGTCCCTCAAGAGGACTTAGATTGAATAATAGAGTGTATTGAACGTACCAAAGTGGATCTGTGGGCATTTCGGCCTTTATATAAGGAGAGAGGACGCCTTTTACGAGGAGTCGTATTTAAATGCGCTTTGTGGTGAAACCCTCTGGTACGTTAATTTGAGCAGTTTTTGGTGGCGGAATTTAAAGACAGTAGAGCATTTAGCAGTGAAAACCAAAGGCTTTTAAGCACCAGATCTTTGATATTAGAAACTGGGTCTGGGCCCTGTTTACTTCTTGCTATTTTACTGAGAGGGCCTAGAAAGCGCAAAAGACAACTAAACATGACGTGAAATACCAAGGAGCAATGAGGTTCAAAGCTGGCCATTCCCATTAGCTTGCTCTGTTGCCTCATGGGCTAGCAGCAGGGCTTCAGATTAATGGTACAGGGGAGTTCTTTTATGGGGACACCCACCAACCAGAGGCTCCTAAAGAGGACCGTGGAGGCAGCTATGGGCAAACCCATAGGCACTTACCACTGGAATTCATGCTTTGATTTAAAAGGTGTAACAGGCGGAACATGTGGGAGGGAATCAATTAACCACTGATCAACCAATGTCTACTTTTAAACAATACACAATAGCAAGACCAGTGGCGTGCTAAAAGTGGACCAAAACCCAGGATTTTGACTATCCTGGGCTTTGGTCCTTTCCCCCGGAGCACCTTGACGGGGGTGCCCCGCTGCGTGAAACCCCGGATCGCCGAGCCCAACTCACCTCTTCCCGGTCCTACGGTGCATGTGTGGCCACTCGTCCAATCAGCACGCTCGGAGCCACTGACATCACGTCATCTTAGCCTTTGTCAATTTGCCAAATCAGGATGTACCCTGCAAAAGTGGCCATATGGGGCAATGTTGTTTTAAGTGTTTTGGTCCACTTTAAGAGTTCATTATTTGTGTATGAAAGCTAGGTGTTTCTACATTGTAATCATGTTCATATTAAATATGAAAATAATGTATAAATTGCCACTTTTCAGGGTGGGAAAGGGACAATTGTTAAATGAAGCCACACCCCCTTATTGATGGATAGGAGATAGGTTGTAACACTTACAACAATATAAACACTTTGAATAAGCAAATGAATCATTTACTGATGCAGATCTGCATGTTACAAGAGGGACAAATGAGAACAACGAGGGGCAGGGGGACATGGGCTCAAAAGAGGGACAGTCCCTCCAAATCAGGGACAATTGGGAGGTATGTAATATGAATATTAAAAATATGTAATAAAAACCCACTTACCGGCTGGGTAGGTTTCTGCAATGGTATTCTTTGTGGTACTCGTATAGTTCTTGGTTTAGGTTTTGTTAAATTGAATTCTTTCACTTCTGTTACTTTAGATGTTTTTATTGAAGTGGAACCATTTACTGACTCACTTTCTAGACTTTCCATTAAATCCAGTATCTTGGGCTGCCAGCTGGAGGAAGACCAAACATAGGAGTTACAGGGTCCATGCAGACAGCCAGGAAGAGTGGCAGATCTAGTAAATAAGCTACTGTTGGTCATACACTAATATATATATATATATATATATATATTGTGGTAAGGTGTATGGAAAAGTGATAAATGATGTCTATTTTTCCCCTGCTGTGCTGTATCAGACACGGTCCATGCCAGGTTTTCAGGACCCAGTTCACATTCCCCAGTACTCTAGAGGTTTGTTCCCTGATCTTAGGCCTCACACAGGTGATGATTGCAGGGGAAGCCTGAATAAAAGGAGCCGCTGAGCCTGTCAGTTTGCTGTTGACCAGCCTGGAGGAAGGAGCCCAGGCTGTACTGCTCAGTGGTGAATGAGAGACTGGATTAAAGCCGAAGGACTTTGCTTCTGTCACCCCAAACTTGGGCTTGTGGGGATTAACAGCGTGGACTCGTGTGCCCTGAAAGTGGACCTTGTCCAACAAGGACTTTTTCAGCTTGCTGCATTTTCTTACCCTGGACTTTGCTAAGAGCCGGTGAGGTAAACGCTTATACTGCGTTTTGAGCTACAACCATCTCTGATGTTAAGAGATGCTTTGGCTGTGGAATTCTTATTTTCAATAAACTCACAGAGAGGGACAGCAAAAAAAGTGTTCCAGGCAGGGCTGTGGAGTCGGTAAGCCAAAGCCCCACTCCGACTCAATTTTATCAGGGCCCGACTTTGTATCCAACTATGACTCCGGCTTCTTCATGAATTGGTAATAATTAGTAATAAAGCTACTGTAGTAAAATCATAACATGGGCCGCAAGTTGAGCATATGTGACTTAAAGGGGACCAAAAACGAGTGCTATCGCCCTGGGAATCTATAGGATTACCGGGCCGATTGATTCTCCCCAGGGGCATCCAAAATCAGAATGCCCCGCTGTGTGAAACCCCCCAGGTTGGCCCGTTCACTTACCTTCATTCCCGATCCAACGGCGCATGCGCTAGCCGCGGTCGCATCCTGCTATCCCTCTAGCAGGGCGCTTGCCCGCGTCAGCCATTTGTGAATGGCCGGCACAGCATGCTCCCTGTTAGAGGGAAGCGGGGAATGCGGCCGCCAACATGCTCGGAGCCGCTGGCCTTAGACGCTCTCTAAATGGCGTGACGTCAGCGGCTCCGAGCGTGCTAATTGGAAGAGCGTCCGCGCATGCGTCGTAGGACCGGGCAGAGGTGAGTTAGATTGGGCGATCTGGGGGGTTTCATACAGCAGGGCACCCCAGATCAGGGTGGCCACGGGGAAAGGACCAAAACCCAGGATAGTCAAAATCCTGGGTCTTGGTCCACTTTAAAGGGGAATTCCAAGCAAAGAGTTAAATTAGCTGCTTTCTGCTTGCCTGTCAGGGGATGCATATTTCATTTACCAGCGCTTTGTATTCCCTGATAAACCCTGCTGAACTTACTTGAGGGAGTTCACTCTTATGAAGAAATATAAATCAGGCTAAATAAAAGATGCAGTCCCTCACATTGAGCAATGAGAGAGCAGAATGTCTCTCTAAGGCTGGTTTCACACCGACATGGATGCAGAGCGCTTGCGTTTTTGGGCAAGCGCCCCCTATCTGCCTGTGAAAAACTGCCCATAGTATGATATGGGCGCTTTTACATGTCAATTGGGGCGTTTGAGCGCACCACAAAAGCCTTGCAGCATCTCCCTCCATGTGATTAAAGAGTGCAAGCGCAGAATGCCCTCCACCTGCCGTCACCAGGGTGCTCAGCTGAAAGTGAGTGTTAAGCAATCTAACTGGTCTGGACCCAGCCTAAAGTTCCTCTCCAGGAAGTAACATAAAAAAGTCAATATTCACCTTTTTTCCCCCACAGCTCCTCCGTGCAGCACCGGCATCTTCATGCTTACCAATGAGGGAGAACGAGCTATTCCATCCTCCATCGCTGAGCAGACACGGCGGTGTCCTTCAATATGGCTTTACATTCTCTAACACTCCTACTCCATTTAGTGCTAAACAGGCTTTGGGATGACCTGAGTGGCTGATCGAGGACGCCCGGGGACCGGACAGAAGGTGAGTGTATTGTGACAGTATCTATCCACTGTATGTATATAATCTGTCTAGTGTGCTCTTAAAGTGTGCTCTAGTGTGCTCTTAAAGCCGTTAAATACATAACTGTCATAGAACCATAGAATATACGTGCGCATTTGTGCACCATATGATTCATTGGATTTGTGCAAAAGTGCGATTATGCGCGCGCATGCGCGTTGCAGACACACAAAAAGACAATTCTGTGAGTACTCACCTGTAGAATTGCTTTTACTTTGCATGGCACGGCCTGCTTCAAGAAGTCCTTACGTATGGGATATTCCGCCACAAGGTGGCGCAGTGCACTGCAGAAGAGTTGTGGCTCCTCCCAGCCCCATATAAAAACAGGAATCACCATAGACTTCTCCAGTGTTGACAAGCAGTTATACAAGAAGCCGGGAGGCAATAAATGTAAAAAAGATAACAAACCCCAACTAACTTGGAACAATCACCATAAAGAGGCAACCAAGAACAACAATAGCAAGGGTGGGGTGAAGCAGGCCGGGTCATGCAAAGTAAAAGCAATTCTACAGGTGAGTACTCACAGAATTGTCTTTTTCCTATTGCATGGCAAGGCCTGCTTCAAGAAGTCATTACGTATGGGACGTCCAACAGCAGTGTCCGTAAGGTAGGGTGGGATCCCCAAAAAGTAGCAGCAGGCAGTTCAAACCACCACCGCCTGAAGTACTTTGCGACCAAAGGCAGCATCAGCCAAGGTCTTAACATCAACCTTGTAAAACTTGGAAAAGGTATGAACAGAAGACCAAGTCGCTGCCTTGCAAACTTATTCAACAGAAGCTTGGTGCTGAAATGCACCAATAGCACGTGTGCAATGAGCAGTAACCCGGAAAGGAGGAACCTTCCCTTTAGCAGAATAGGCCTGCTCCACCACCTGACGGATCCACTTGCTGATAGTGGATATAGCCGGAGGCAAACCCTTCCTAGGTCCAGCAGGAAGAACAAAAAGAGCATCAGATTTCCTGAAAGACTCAGTAGCAACCAAATAAAACTTCAGAGCCCTGACAACATCCAGAGAATGAAGAGTCCGTTCCTTAGAATTAGCAGGGTTAGGACACAAAGAAGGTAAAACAATGTCCTGATTGAGATGAAAAGCAGACACAACCTTAGGTAAAAAACTCAGGCTTAAGCCTAAACACTACCTTATCCTGATGCCGCTCAAAATAAAGAGGTTTGATGGAAAGCGCCGCCAGCTCAGAAACTCTCCTGACCGAAGTAATGGCCACCAAAAAGGCCACTTTAAGAGTCAGAATGGGCAAGGCAGCCCCACGGATAGGCTCAAAGGGAGGACCCTGCAGAGCAGACACCAGATTCAAGTCCCAAACCAGTAGCATAGGCTTACTTGGCGGATGCACATGAGAAGAAAGTCTTAACCAACCGGTGATTGGCAAAGGATCTTTGGAAAAAAATTGCCAGAGCTGACACCTGTCCCTTGAGGGTACTAAGTTAAAGGCCCGAATCCAAACCATGTTGTAAAAATTCCAGAATCCTGGGGATGGAAAACACCCGACAAGGAAGAGACTTGGACTCACACCAGTCAATATAAGCATGGCAGACCCTATAGTAGATAAAGGACGAGGACTTCTTCGTAGCTCGAATCATAGTATCAACAATAGAGGCCGGAACCCCCTTGTCCATCAAGATGGAGGTTTCAGCAGCCAAGCCGTTAAAGCAAACGTTTGTAAATTGGGATGGCACAGCTGTCCCTGAGTGGGAAGATCTGGATCCTTGGGCAAAACGTATCGATCTACTGCCAACTGCACGACGTCTGCGAACCACACCCTCCTTGGCCAACAGGGGGCCACCAGGATGGCTGGTACCCCCTCCTGGGCTATCTTGCACAGCAACCTGCCCAGCAGAGGAAAAGGAGGGAACGCAAAGAGGAGCCGAAACCAAGGCATTGCTAGCGCATCCGTGGCGAATGCCAGAGGATCCTGAGACAGGGAATCTGGGAAGCTTGTGATTGTGGCGGGAGGCAGGCTCAGGGAGTCTGCCTCCTGGTTCTCCACCACCGGAATGTAGACCGCCTGAAGTGCAAGGGACATTCTCTTCCACCCAAGACAGTATCAGGGACACTTCCTTGAGGGCTCGCTCTCTCCGAGTCCCTCCCTGATGATTGATGTAGGCAACAGCCGTCTGATTGTCCGAGCGGATCTGAACAGCCTGACCCCGAAGGTGTGTGGTCAACTGAGAAAGAACCAACCTGATCGCCCTCAGTTCCAGGACATTGATGGGAGCATGGGCCTTCTGGGAGCCCCACTGACCCTGGAACTTCAGAGACTTCCAAAAGCCCCCCCCAACTGGTAAGACTGGCATCTGTAGTGACAGTCTCCCAGCACGGAGGCAGAAAGGTCCTGCCCACTAGAAGATTCCTTGAGTCCAGCCACCACGAGAGGGACTGTCTGGCCAGTGGGGAGAGAGCGAATTCCTGGTCCAGGGACACAGGATCCCGATACCAAACTGACAAGAGGTGCAACTGAAGAGGTCTCATGTGAAACTGAGCAAAAGGGACCGCCTCAAAGCAGGACACCATCAGGCCCACTAACTGCATCCCCTGCCGGATGGAGAGATGGGGACACAAGAGCAGAGCCCGTTCCTGCTTCTGTAGGCCCTCCACTTTCTGCCGAGGCAGAAATACCTTGACCTGAGAGGTATCCAGAGTCATGCCCAGAAAGGACCTCACCAAATATGGAGACAGTGAAGACTTGGGAAAGTTGATCACCCAGCCGAAGGACTCCAGAGTGGAAGTCACCACCTGGGTGTCCTGCTCGGCCTGATGAAGAGACTGAGCTGCAATCAGAATGTCGTCCAGGTAAGGGAGGATGTGAATGCCCTGATTCCGCAGCAGAGCCATCACGCCCGCCCGCACCTTGGTGAACACCCGAGGCGCTGAGGTGATACCGAATGGTAAGGCCACAAACTGGTAATGCTGATCCTCTAGAGCGAACCTCAGGAATCTCTGATGACCTGGAAAGATAGGCACATGAAAATAAGCATCCTTGATGTCCACGGTGGTCATGAAGTCGCCCGGGCGAAGGGTACTGACAGCCGAGCGTAGCGTCTCCATGCGAAAGTGCTTGAACCTGACAAACTTGTTGAGACCCTTCAAGTCCAGGATGGGCCTCAGAGACCGTCCTTCTTGGGAACCGTGAAAAGATTGGAGTAGAACCCCTGACCCCGTTCCTGGGGAGGCACCATGCAAATGACTCCTGACTCCAACAGGCATTGAACTGCAAGACGCAACCCCTGAGCTGACAGAGGGTTTTGAGACATCCGGGATCTGAGGAATCTTGGGGGCGACCAGGCTGCAAACTCTATCTTGTAACCGGAGGACACCACCTCTTGAATCCACCGGTCTGAGACGCGGAGCCTCCAGACGTGAGCAAAGAGCTGAAGCCGTCCCCCCACCCGGATGGGCGAGGGCGCCTCCTCATGCCTGAGGGGCCTTGGGAGGTGGTTTGGGCTTGGAACCCCATGAGAGACCGGGACGACTACGGAATCTGCCACATCCCCAAGAATCTCTGCGGCTGCCGGAGAAGAGGGAGCCACGACCTCCTCTGGTAGCACGAAAGGAGGGGAGGGAAGCGGAGGGCCCCCGAAAAGGCCGAGGCTGCCTCCTACGCTGAGGCAGCCTACCATCCTTGGCTAGAACATCCAGATGATCACCAAAGAGCCGCAGCCCCGCAAAGGGGAGCCCAGTGGGAGCCTTCTTAGCAGCAGCGTCAGCTGCCCACTGCCGCAACCAAACAGAGCGGAGCATAGCCACCAAAAGTGCAGATGCCCTACCACCCAGCCGTACAGCATCATCCATGGCAGTAAGAATAGAGGCAACAAAATCAGAGCAAAGCAAAAGGGCCCTATAATCCGTCCCCCTCCTACCAGCTGTAGCGCCATCAAGGAGACGCTGTCCCGAAGTGTAGTAGTGTCAGGGGAAGGCATGACCGAGGTGTTGGACAGCCCTAGAACGAGGGCGTCCACCTCACGGGGACCCAACCATCGCTTAACCAGGTCAGCAGGAAAGGAATACTTCTTATCCAACCCTTTGGGCACCGCGGGCAATCTACTAGGACGTTCCCACTCCTTGAGCACCATATTAGTGAAATGGCTATGCTCAGGGAACTCCAGACGCTGTTTGTCAGGTCGAAAGAGCTCACCCTGCTTCCTCTTAGCCACCTCAGGGGGGCACAATGTGCAAGATTTCAAAAATGTGAGACAACAGACTATCAGTGTCATCGGGGAACCATGAATCCTCCCCAGACTCAGAACCAGGGTCACTGTCGCAGCCCAACTGCTGGTCCCCAGAGGAGTCAGAGCCTGGGAAAAGCTCCCCCTCCTCTAGGGAGTAACGGTCGCCAGAAGCACCAATTTCCTCATACTCCTCAGTAAAGAGGGAGAGCGTGGGAGCCAGGTGCTGCTTCTTGCCAGAGGCCTTACGTGGAACAGGCCTGGCAAGCTGCCTTTCAATGCTGACCACCCGAAGTGCCAGATCAGATTGTGACCCCCTGCTAGTATCCCCCTCACCGGGGGTTAAATGCAGGCACGGGGGGGTAGGCGATGCCGAAGGGGGCGTAGAACTGGGGAGAGAAGCGGGCACCCCCGCCTGGGACGCAATGATACCTTGGGCGCATGGCACGCACCCTGTGACACTGTTACTCACAGGGGATACCCTGTGAGACAACAGACTATCAGTGTCATCGGGGAACCATGAATCCTCCCCAGACTCAGAACCAGGGTCACTGTCGCAGCCCAACTGCTGGTCCCCAGAGGAGTCAGAGCCTGGGAAAAGCTCCCCCTCCTCTAGGGAGTAACGGTCGCCAGAAGCATCAATTTCCTCATACTCCTCAGTAAAGAGGGAGAGCGTGGGAGCCAGGTGCTGCTTCTTGCCAGAGGCCTTACGTGGAACAGGCCTGGCAAGCTGCCTTTCAATGCTGGCCACCCGAAGTGCCAGATCAGATTGTGACCCCCTGCTAGTATCCCCCTCACCGGGGGTTAAATGCAGGCACGGGGGGGTAGGCGATGCCGAAGGGGGCGCAGAACTGGGGAGAGAAGCGGGCACCCCCGCCTGGGACGCAATGATACCTTGGGCGCATGGCACGCACCCTGTGACACTGTTACTCACAGGGGATACCCCGCACATGGAACACAGCCGGGATTGCCCCGAAGGACCCCCAAGCACGCTATCCCCAGAAGCCTCCATATGGTGATTAACACAGGCGCAATAGGCCAGCACAGGGTAAGGGCTAATAAAAAGCCACCCGGGATGTCCCCCCAAGGGATGCCCCCAGAATTTAGTAAAGGGGAGATGAGGGAGGGTAAGGAGCAGGACCGGGAAAAACCACAGCCACAAGTGTCCCGCCTGAAAGACATAAGCAAAACACATAAGCATCCCGCAGCCCATGCCCCAAGTAAACAAAACCCCCAAAGGGGACTCACGGACCAAGCAGTCACCAAGCCGCCAGACCACAGGAGGAAGCGACACAGGCAGAGATCACCGCCACAGCTCAGGGAGGAAGAGGGCCCCAGACGCGCAGAAGAATCAAAATGGCGCCGGCAGAGGAACCTTGAGGGGCGGGCCGCGGGAGGACGATACGCGTCATCCTCCGGCCCTGCCCCCCCCCCCCCCGAAGAGCGCGAAAACTGCGCTCACGTGACCGCGCCGGCGTCATCACCACAATTCAAAAAATGCCTCACGGATATAGCGCCGCCCGCTGCGGACCGTAGTACAAAGCGGCGACGAAAAAAGTTTTAAAAACTGTTTAAAACAGCTAAAAACACTCGCCGCTTCCACCCGACCCCCCCCCCCCCCCTCCGGGGACCCCAAACACCAGAAATAAGGCACATAGTCCCCAAAACACTCAACCCCTCAGAAGCCAGGACAGGAACTCCGCATCCCTAGTAGGCTCACCATAAAGCCTATGGCCGGCTACCCTTTGCGGTACAGGGCCTGCGGCTTGGAGCAGCGCTCCTCGAGCACCTGACCCTAGTGCTCCTCTACCCTCACCCGATCCGACAGGCGAGGCTGGGAGGCACAGAGGGTCCGGAAACGGGTGGAAATAGACATGCAGGGCCGCAGGCTTGTTTGCCCCGCTCACCTGCACAATATGAGAGCCATCTTCTATCTTCGCAGTGTCAATGCAGAGGAAAAAATACAATTCTGTGAGTACTCACCTGTAGAATTGATTTCATAGTATACAGCACGTCCTGTTCCAGTAAATTCCTTACACTTGGGATATCCGCCACAAGGTGGCGCTGTGGACTGCAGAAAGACTTGTGGCCACTCCCGGCCCCATA
The DNA here is from genome assembly GCA_027917425.1 of Gastrophryne carolinensis. NCBI lineage: Eukaryota > Metazoa > Chordata > Amphibia > Anura > Microhylidae > Gastrophryne > Gastrophryne carolinensis. The sequence continues at coordinate 44,651,179 of CM051234.1, forward strand.
AATAGCCAGGTACCTCCCACCAATTTCCAATGTTGACAAGCAGTTATACAAGAATCCGGGAGAATCAAAAAATGCATAAGAACCCAAAAAGAACTTTTGAACAATCACCATACAGAGGTAACCAAGAAAAATGATAACAAGGGAGGGATGGAACAGGGCGTGCTGTATACTATAAAATCAATTCTACAGGTGAGTACTCACAGAATTGTATTTTTCCAAGTATACAGCACTTCCTGTTCCAGAATATTCCTTACACTTGGGACATCCAATAGCAGTGTCCGTAAAGTAGGGTGGGATCCCCAAAGAGCAACGGCGGGCAGTTTAAACCACTGCCGCCTGAAGAACTTTGCGGCCAAAAGTAACATCAACCTTGTAAAACTTGGAAAAAGTATGAACAGAAGACCAAGCCTTACAAACTTGTTCAACAGAGGCCTGGTGCTGGAAGGCCCATTAGACACAAATAGCACGAGTGGAATGAGCAGTAAGGCGGAAGGGAGGTTCCTTCCCCTTAGCAGATGAGGCTTGCACCACCGCCTGACGAATCCACTTGCTGATAGTGGACTTAGCTGGAGGCAAACCCTTCCTAGGTCCAGAAGGGAGAACAAAAAGAGCATCAGTCTTCCTGAATGATTCAGTTGCTACCAAATAAAACTTAAGAACCCTGACCACATCCAAGGAATGCAGAGTCCGCTCCTTAGAATTAGCAGGATTAGAACACAATGAAGGCAAAACAATGTCCTGATTGAGATGAAATGCAGACACGCCTAACAGAAGTGACAGCCACCAAAAAGGCTACCTTAAGAGTCAAAATAGGCAAAGCAGCCTCACGTAGAGGCTCAAAAGGAGGACCCTGCAAGGCGGATAAAACCAAATTCAAATCCCAGATTGGTAACATGGGCTTACGTGGCGGGCGCACATGAATAACCCCCTGGAAAAAAGTCTTAACCAAACAATGGTTGGCAAAAGATCTTTGGAAGAAAATAGCCAAGGCTGAAACATGTCCCTTGAGAGTACTAAGTTGAAGGCCCAAATCCAAACCATGCTGCAAAAATTCCAGGATCCTGGGAATATAAAACACCCGACAGGGAAGAGATTTAGACTCACACCAGGCAATGTAAGCATGCCATACCCTATAGTAGATAAAGGACGAGGACTTCTTCCTAGCCCGAATCATGGTAGTGACAACAGAGGCAGGCAGCCCCTTTTCCATCAAAATGGAGGTCTCAGCAGCCAGGCCATTAAAGCCAGCGTTTGTAAATTGGGATGGCGTAGCTGCCCCTGAGTGAGCAGGTCTGGAACCTTGGGCAGGACGTATTGATCTACTGCCAACTGTACGATGTCTGCAAACCACACCCTTCTTGGCCAACAGGGAGCCACCAGGATGGTTGGAACCCCTTCCTGGGCTATATTGCGCAGCACCCTGCCCAGCAGAGGAAACGGAGGGAACACATAGAGGAGCCGAAAGCTCTTCCAAGACATTGCTAGTGCATCCATGGCCAAGGCCAGAGGGTCCTGGGACAGAGAGACAAAGACTGGAAGCTTGTGATTGTGACGGGACGCAAACAGATCCACATCCGGCTGACCCCAGCGATGGCACAGGGAGCGAAACACCCTGCTGCTGAGGGACCATTCTCCCAGACGAGAAGTCCCCCTGCTCAGGGAGTCCGCCTCCAGATTTTCCACCCCTGGGATGTACACTGCCTCCGCCTATGACAGTATCAGAGACACTTCCTTGAGGGCCCTCTTGCTCAGTCTGGTTGTCCGAGCGGATCTGAACAGCCCGACCCCGAAGGTGAGGGGTCAATTGGGCGAGAACCAACCTTATCGTCCTCAGTTCCAGAATGTTGATAGGAGTATGGGCCTCCTGGGGGCCCCACTGACCCTGGAATTTCAAGGACTTCCAGAAGCCCCCCCCCCCCCAACCTGTCAGACTGGCATCTGTGGTGACAGTCTCCTAGCAAGGGGACAGAAAGGTTCTGCCCACCAAGAGGTTCCTCGAGTCCAGCCACCACGAGAGGGACCGCTTGGCCAGGGGGGACCCTGTGTCTCTGATCCAGGGACACAGGGTCCCGATCCCACACTGATAAGAGGTGCAGCTGCAGAGGTCTCATGTGAAACTGAGCATAGGGTACCGCCTCGAAGCAAGACACCATCATGCCCACCAGTTGCATCCCCTGCCGGATGGAGGGATGAAGACAAGAAAGAAGAAACTGGGCCTGAGCTTGAAGACTCTCCACCTTCTGTTGAGGGAGAAAAACCTTGACCTGAGATGTATCCAGAGTCATGCCCAGAAAGTACCTCACCAGTGACGGAGACAGAAAAGACTTGGGATGGTCAATCACCCAGCCGAAGGACTCTAGTGTGGACACCCCCATCTGGGTATCCAGCTCTGCCTGATGGAAAGACTGAGACGAGATCAGAATGTCGTCCAAATAAGAAAGGATGCGAATGCCCTGAGATCTCAACAGAGCCATCACACCCGCCAGCACCTTGGTGAATACCCTGGGAGCCAAGTTGATACCAAAAGGTAAGGCCACAAATTGGTAGTGCTGATCCTCCAGAGCAAACCTGATAAATTTCTGATGACCTGGGAAGATTGGTACATGAAGGTAAGCAACCTTGATGTCTACGGATGTCATGAAGTCGCCCGGGCGCAGAGTATTGACTGCTGAGTGTAGGGTCTCCATGCGAAAATGCTTGAATCTGACAAACTTGTTGAGGTGCTTTAAATCCAGGATGGGCCTGAGGGACCCATCCTTTTTGGGAACAGTGAATAGATTGGAGTAGAAACCTCTGCCCCTTTCCCTGAGAGGCACAGGGCAGATGACCCCCAACTCCAGAAGGTTTTGGGCCGCAAGCCGCAATCCCTGAGCTGACAGGGGGTTTTCAGTCATCCGGGATCTGATAAATCTTGGGGGCGGCCAGGCTGCAAACTCTATCTTGTATCCATAGGACACCACCTCCTGAAGCCATCTGTCTGCTACACGTAGCCTACAGATGTGAGCAAAGAGCCGAAGCCGTCCCCCCACCCGGATGGGTGAGGGCGCCTCATCATGCCTGAGGAGGCTTGGGGGAGGATTTGGGCTTGGGACCCCATGAGAGGCCAGGCCGGCCACATCCTCTACCCCTGCCCCAATAGTCTCTGCGTGCTCCAGCAAAGGAAACTCCTCGACCAGCCCTGGAGGCGCGGAAGGAGGGGAGAGAGGCACCAGTCCCCCGAAAGGGACGTGACGGCCTCCTACGTTGCGGTAACCTACCGCCCCTGGCAAACAGGTCCAAGCGCTCACCAAAGAGCCGCAGCCCCTTAAAAGGAAACCCAGAGTGGACCTTCTTAGCAGCATTATCAGCTACCCACTGACGTAGCCAGACAGAGCGTCGTATAGCCACCAGAAGGGCAGAGGTCCTAGCACACATTCTAATGGCATCATCCATGGCAGCAAGAATATATGCAACAAATTCAAAGCAAAGCAGAAGAGATCTATAATCCTCTCCTCCTGCATCATCAGAAGTCCCATCTAAGAGACACTTGAGCAGCCCTTTAATAGCAATAGTCGTTATGGCAGAGGCACCAACCGGGCGCAGCGCAGTCCCCACACAGGCAAAGGCATGACAGGACAGCTGGTCCATGTGCCGGTCCTCACCATCCCGCAGGGTAGTAGTGTCAGGTGAATGCATGACAGATGTATTAGACAACCCTAAAACGGGTGCGTCCACTTCAGGAGGACATGACCAACGCTTAATTACATCAGCAGGAAAGGGATACCTCCTGTCCCAACTATTGGGCACCCCAGGAAGTTACTAGGCCGTTCCCACTCTTTGAGCACCAGATTATTAAAGTGGCTCTGCTCAGAGAACTCCAAGCGAGGTTTAACAGTATCGAAATGCTCACCCTGCTGCTGTGGAGCCACGGCAGGAGGGGAAATACAAAGCACTTCAAAAATGTGAGTCAATAACCTGTCAGTGTCATCTGAGGACCATGGGTCTTCTCCAAAAGGAGACCCGGTACCACCATATAACTTAGGTTGTTCCTCAGAGGATTCTGAATCAGAGAACAACTCCCCCTCCTCAAGGGGGTAAAGGCCAGACAATGAGTAAGGTCCCTCATCCTCAACAGGAAAGAGGGAAGCCGCGGGAGATAAATGCCGCTTCTTGACAGAAGCCTTACGCGGGGCTGACCCAGCAATATGCTTTTCAATGCTGGCCACCCGTGCAGCCAAGCCATATTGTGACTCCCCGCTAGTGTGCCCCTAACTAGGGGTCAGATGCAAGCGTGGGGGGGGTAGGCGAAGCAGAAAGGGGCGCAGCCTCAGGGCCCGTAGCAGACGCCCCAGGCTGTAGCGCAAGTACCTGCTGGGCGCAGGGCACACATATCCTGACACCGTCACTCACAGGGGATACCTCACACATAATACACAATTGGGCTTGTCCCGAAGGAACCCCAAGCACATTATCCCCGGAAGCCTCCATATGGTGATTTTTGATACAGGTGCAAACCAGTACAGGGACACAGCTAACTATAGTCACCCTTGGTGGGATGCCCCCTAAAACCCGCTAGGGAAGTTGGGAAATTGGCAATGGGCAGGGCCGGGAGAACCACAGTCAAAGGTGACCCGCCTGCAAGGCACAACAAGAACAAAATAAGCATCCCCAGCGCATACAGAGTAAATGCATATAAACCCCCCCCCCCCCCCCGCCCCGTAAGGGACTCACGGACCAAGCGGACAGAAGCACGAAGAAGCAGAACAGACAGACCGCGTCGCAGCACCGCAAGGACGAGGCCACAAAATGGCGCCGGCAGCAGTATCTAGAGCGGCCGATCGCGGGTGCATGACGCAAAACGCGTCAAACCGCGGTTCCCACCCCCCCCCCCGAAGAGCGCGAAACTGAGATTATGTGGGGCGCCGGCGCCATGACTGAAGCCAAAAGACATAGTAAAAAAGCACCAACACCCGCGGAGCGCCGTACAACGGCCCGCACGCAATAGCAATAAACGAAACATTAAAATCGCACACAATAACGGACTCCCCCGGGCACCCCCTGCCAGCCGCGCGGGCCATAGCGAGGGTGTCCTGACAGCCTCTAGGGAAAGGGAGGGAAGGGAGATATTAAAAAGGGGACCCAAGATTTAGGGGCATCCCAAAGAGGCTCACCATAAAAAAGCCTGTCGCCGGCTACCCTTTGGTACAGGGTCTTGCAGCCCGGAGCAGCGCTCCTTCAGCACCTGACCCTAGTGCTGTCCTACCTTCACCCGAACCAGTCAGCCGTGGCTGAGAGGCAGTGAGTCTGGAACAGGTGGAAATAAGCCTGCAGGGCCAAAGGCTTGAAAAGCCCGCTCCCTGCACAGTAGAGAGCTATCTTCTATCTTTGCAGTCCAGACTGCAGAACTAAACTGGGAATTGGTGGGAGGTACTTGGATATTTATGGGGCCGGGAGTGGCCACAAGTCTTTCTGCAGTCCACAGCGCCACCTTGGGGCAGATATCCCAAGTGTAAGGAATTTACTGGAACAGGACGTGCTGTATACTTGGAAAACTGGGGAAGTCTATGGTGATTCCTGTTTTTATATGGGGCCGGGAGGAGCCACAACTCTTCTGCAGTGCACTGCGCCACCTTGTGGCGGAATATCCCATACGGAAGGACTTCTTGAAGCAGGCCGTGCCATGCAATAGGAAAAATGCGCTCGCTTTTGCGCATGCGCAGGGGCCTTTAAATACTGGCGAGCTCTGAGCTCCATTGCCAGTTGGTCATTTCTCCTGCCTATTCCTGAGTTCCAGTCTACCATTCCTGTGTACTGACCCGGCTTTTTCCTGACTACGCTCCTGTTCTCCTGACAACCTCGGCCTGTTTGCGACTTCGATCCTGATCTGCCTGCCCACGACCTCGGCCTTTTTTACGACTTTGATCCTGATCTGCCTGCCCACGACTTCGGCTTGTTACGACTTCGATCCTGTTCTGCCAGCCACAAATTCAGCTTGTTCTACGTTTCCAGTCCAGCTCTGGTCTGTCTTCTACCCAGAACTTGGCAAAACCCACTCCTAGGTTGCCTGACCTGGGGCCTTCCTGCAGCCCAGCCTATCCTCACCTTTAGAGGCTCTAGTGAAAACCAGGTTGGTCCTTAGATTCCAGGCTTCCCGGTCAAGAGATGAGCCGGTTCTTAGTCTCTGCAATCAGGCAACACCCGGTACCCTGACAATAATTTAATCTTGGGCTGCTCTGTTACACCCCCCTCTGCCCACTCGTCCGTGCTTCTTGGTCATATTATATGCTACTGGGGATTGGCTTCTAGGGAATATCAAACAGAGCTGGTGACCTGTATTTAGGAAACACACCATGTGATCTCTGTGACAGGGACATCATTCGAGGCCATGAGCTACAGGATTTCATCACAAACATCATGACACAACCTCAAGACAACTGCGCAGACCTGTTTTATTAGACTATACAGTAATGATGAATGATGGGAAACCTTTAACATTCATTTATAAGCAGAGCATTTCTATATATATCGTTATCTGGCTGTTTTGTATCTTTTAGACGTGATCCATCGAATTGTCAAGAAGCCAGAGCATGGACTAGTGACGACAGCAGATAACACTCACCTTAACAAAGGAACGATCCAGTTTTCTTTGACATAGTCGAAGTCGTAGATCTGGCTCCATTCATCTCTGATCCATGTGTTCAGGTTCAGATGGTCCAGGAAAAACCTGAGAAACTGAGCACAGAGAGTGGCTACAGGGAGCGTGTCTTTGGCTATTTTGTCATTTGCTGTTATCCAGTGGCCAGAGAGTATCATGTCGCAGCATTGCAGACATAGGGCCACTCCATTTATAAACTGATAATGCAAAAAAAAAACAAATTACACCCACTAGACCATGATTTTTATGGGATACAACTATAATTCTCATATACTCCAGATTTTTGAAGATAGTGAGACCAGGGCCGTTATAGGAACAGGCAAGCAGACCGACCGCCCTAGGAGCCAGGGCCATTGTGTCTGCAGGGGGCTCCTTCATCCTGTTTTTTCCATATGGGTCAGGGCCACAGTCATGCCAGCCATACGCCAGGCCCCTCACCCCCCCCCCCATGTTTTTCCTGAGGAACTGCAGGGCACATAGCAGTATGGGATAGCAGCTGCACCATAGGATGGATGAGGAGGGGGCAGAATTATTCTTCTTACCACACTGAAAGCGAGGGGGTACTGGTGGTCTCTTGGTTTATGCCCACTTGGCCCTTAAAGTGGACCAAAATGAGTGGAGCTTGTGGAGACATTGGGTATCCAAATTGTTGTAGAAATCTAGGCTATGCTAAAAATTCAGACCATATTCATTGTGGTTCGTAACCAGGTTCCAACAATTTTGACTATCCTGGGTTTTGGTCCTTTCCCTTGGGGCACCCCGTTCGGGGATGCCCTGATGTATGAACCCCCGCCCCAGATTGCCAATGGCAACTCACCTTTTCACGGTCCTACGGCACATGTGCAGCCGCTCGTCCAATCAGCGAGCTCGGAGCTGCTGATGTCAAGTCGTCTAAGCCTTTGTCTAAGGCCAGCGGCTCCGAGCACGCTGACGACCACATCCCCCGCTTCCCTCTAACAGGCAGCGTGCCTGCATCGGATACTCACAAATGCCTGGCGTGGGCATGCACCCTGCTAGAGGAATAGCGGGGTGCCGCGGCTTGTGCATGCGCCATTGGACCGGGAAACAAGGTAAGTGTATGAGGTGACCTGGGGGGTTTCACACAGCGGGGCATCGCAATTTTGGATGCCCTCGGGGGGAGGGAATCAATAAGAGTCCCGGGCCGATCAGTGTGAGCTTGGGGCCGCTTTAAATAATGGACATTATTACACTGTATACGTTTCTGGCAGCTCTATAGGAGGCATGCTGTGGTCAGGGAGAGCTGTAGGGCCACTGTGGCTTGCTGAGCTCACTCACGAGTGGCTGTTCGACAAGCTTTTTGCTCCAGGAGGAATACATTTGAAAGGAGGGGAAACTTAGAGCCCTGCTACGGCTTCTACCCTTTACATTGCATATGTTTATTACAGCCTCATAGGAGGCACACGTGTGTGAGTGTATATATATATATATATATATATATATATATATATATATATGTGTATAGCTTCAGATTGTAGCTCTCAGACAGAGCATTTCATGGCTCTGACATCAGCGCACTGTGTTTCTGGCAGGTTACAGCTATTTCGGCAGTGAGTGAGAAGCCGAAGAGTAGCAGAGAGATCTAATTATAGGAATCTAATGTGTTTGTTAGTGTGAAGATGGCGCTGTGATGTCACTGCTGAGGGGGCCCTGCATCCCACCTGCTGCACTTATCTGCGCTACCGATACCGCAGCTACATCTGCGGCGTGGGGGGGGGGGCTCTTCTGTTTCATCAAGTCATTGAGAGCAAAACAAATGCGACCAATTAACTGCAACTAAAAATTCAAAGCGTTATCAGCTGCATCTGAAATTTGATATACACAGCAAACTGGTGACAGATGATAATCTAAATGGGGGGGGGGGGTAGATTTGCCAGATCTCTGGAGTTACTGCAGCAGCCTTATTTGTGCTGCAAGTCCTATATAACTGTTAAAAGAAAATGATTACAGATGTCCCCCAGATTAACATTCAAATAGTATGTGAGTCTGAGTTTCTGCCATCTGGTTATGCCCCATGCAGACAATAGACTATTCACACCTATATTCACACCTAGCGGCCAACAACCTAAATAGCTGGGGTGTTTTCTGGGCTGCTGTTCATTTCCCCTTTAAAAAGAATCCTTGATTTCCTAATTAGGTTGGCCCCAACAATCAAATACATATTAGGGACGGGCATTGGATGAGATTTTTTGAGAGCGGCGTAACTCCTGAAATATTACAGTTATGACTATATTAATGAGAGAGTCTTATTCAGGATTATAGGACCTTTCATTTGATATCAAACATGGAATACATATATTGGCCAAAGACTGATAATCGACATAGTATCAGACTCTGTATGGTATGTATTTGATGTTTAGGTTCATTTAACAAAGAAATTAATGGGGATCATGAATCTCTTGGTTACAATATGATAACATGCATATCATAGGAGTTATACCCTTTATAGAACATGCATCTAATCTCACAGAGGCGGGTTGTAGTCAGGGCAACCACACACCCAGGAGACTGGGAATGCTGGCCACGCCCCCTAGTGTTAGTACATTAGTGAGGCTGCTTGGAGGGCTAGGCAGTCAATGGATGGACCCGCGATCTGAATGCAACCACAATGGCTAAGTGCTAAGTATCTATCCATTATCTATCTCTCCATTATAATATTTATTGTACTGTTAACTTACTTTATCGTAACATGTTACAACTGTCTGTAATATCTAAGGTTATCTGGGGAAACTTCATGATCATATTGGGTTAGTGATTTACTGTGCCGGTAATTAAAGCCGTTTTCATTTATACATCTTACTGTGCGTGTGGTGGATAATTTTCACACAATAGATTGTATGTGCAAAGTATTTGAGGGAAGATATTTCTTCTTTGGGACATTTCACTGGATGTATGGGGACAGCGACCATTGGTTTGCATCAGATTAGTGGCCGCTGGGCTGATATGATTATTAGTATTTGCGATATTTATAATATTATTCTCTAATAGAAATATTGGAGATTAATGTGCAGCAAATATTAGTTTAAATCATATTTTCCTTCTTCAATAACAATTGGGCTGCCCATAAAAGGGCCATTTCTGCAGGATGATATTCGAGCGAAAATCTCTAAAGCGATCATTGATCCGTGAAAAAGGTAGATGAGATGAATGAAAATTTGCTCATCGGTCGGGCGTCAAATCGTTGCGATAGGTATAAGATTTTTTGTTCTTCGCCTTACCATCAGCATATGGAAACAGAAATTGACCACAAATAGGGTATACAGCGCACAGGACGAGCGATCGCTCTAATAAACGATTGACCAACAAATCTTTTGCATCCGTACACAAGTCGTTCGATCACATGCGATTCGCATGGTCGATTGCATACAATTGCTTTAGTCGTTCGCTCACTGAACCAGCACGCTCGGAGCCGCTGGTCTTAAACAAAGGCTTAGACGACGTGACGTCGGCGGCTCTGAGCGCGCTGATTGGACGAGCAGCCGAGCATGCGCCGTAGGACCCAGAAAGGGTGAGTTGGTATCGGCGAACTGGGGGGTTTCACACAGCGGGGCATCGGGTGCCCCGGGGGAAAGAACCACAACCCAGGATAGTCAAAATCCTAGAAATTGGTCCACTTTAAGATAGGACCAAAACCATTTTGTTCCCCACTACCCCACCCTCCAGCATAGTTAAACCTGTTGGAGATTAACTTGATAGATTTAGTGGTCCTAAAGTTGTCGCTTAAAGTGATCCCACTTTAATCCGACAGTGCTGCTGCTCCTGCCCGGGAAGGGGAGGTGTACCCGCATGGAGATGCCCCCTCCGCGCACATAGCCCACTGGTGGATACCGATGTAAGGGTTCGTACAGCTAAGTGACCCTCGGACAGACAGGCTCATGCTATTCGCATCAGCTCCCTGTACATTTTGTCGTCTCTTGTTTCTTGTTATGTATATATTTGCATTGTTTGTTCCGTTTCCTGATTCTTTATTATTATTACTATTATTATTAATAATAATAAAAAAAATAAATTTGATTAAACTAAATCTAAGCAACCCTGTTTTTTTTTCTTTACTTAAAAAAGACCCATCACCAGGATTGTGACTATCCCAGTGATTGGCCTTTTTACCTGGTGTATCTCGATTCGGGACGCCCCACAGTGTGAAACCCCCAGATCACCCACACCACTTACCTTTACATTGCTCCCATGGTGCAATGCATGGGTTCTCAGCATAAAGCATTGGTTTCGACAGAGCATAAACATAGGGAGCAGAGGGGACAGCTGCTTCCCTGTTATCCCTGCAGAGTTCCGGCCGATCTAAATGGCTGTGCACGGGGGACACACAGCAGTAGGGATGCCGGGGATGCGGCCGAGGCCCACGATGGCAGCCAGGGATTGTGGGTGATCTGGGGGGCTCACAGAGGGCCACTTAGGCTCCAGGGCTGGACCGACCGGTGATTGGTCCACTGTAAGGATCACTTTAACATAAAGAAGAAACTTTACCTTGCCCATCTTACTGACATCTTGGCATTTGACAATTCTACTGAAGCGCTGAAGGCCGAACTCTTCCAGCTTGAAAGTTGTGATGTAACAAATCACTGTAGAGGTAAAATGAAACCGCATAGAAGTATACAAGCCAACCTCATACCTTTCAACTTTTCAGGGTAGCGAGAGGGACAATTGTTAAATTAGGCCACGCCCCCTCATTGAGGGATGGATAGGAGATAGGATGTAAACGTTTCAACAACAGAAACACTTTGAATAGGCAAATGAATCATTTATTGCTGCAGATCTGCATGTTACACCTCAAGGAGAGACAAATGAGAACAAGGGGCAGGGGGACATGGATTCAAAAGAGGGACAGTCTATCCAAATCAGGGACACTTGGGAGGTATGCTGAAATCTGGAAATGAGAATATTTCAGAAGGGTTGACCTGTCTGGGAGTATAACAGAGTGCTAGATATAGACATTTTCAGTATTTTTTATTTTTTGCTGTTTGCAGTGCATGTGACAGGTAGGCCTCTACAGGAATCTATAGACTGCTCTGACTTTCTTAAGAACAACATGGGCATTTTTACTGGGGGAAGGGGCCTCATTAGGCAGAAAAGCAGACCTATTAACTGTGTATTAGGATTATATATGGGCTGTTTTTTCAGGGGGTAAAATTTGGTGATGGAGGTGCTTAGAGCATAGAGCCACGGCTGCCAGGTGGGCAGGCGATGCGGCTGGCGGAGCGGCTTGGCTGTTTAGCCATCCCCGACACCGAAGAGAGCCTAGTGACAGCAAGCATGCTAATTGGCGGACCACTCAGCCAATCAGCACACTCACTCTCGCCCGAGTCTGTGCCATGGGAGTGGAAGGAAGGTGAGTGAAATGGGGCGACCTGGGGGGGTACACACAGTGATCCCAATTCGGGATGCCGCCTCAGAGAGGAACACCACACAGGAAAAGCAAATTCATGTGTGTTGTTCCTCTTTAAGATAATCACATAAGATAAGATAATAAGATAATCTTTCACCCCACGAAGCGGCACGGGCGGCCGCGTACGTAGGTGTCCCCCTTGCTGATCCCCTGCTCCATATGATGTGGTGTTGACTTTGATGCCGGGCTCTTGGTTCTTATACATTTTTTTGACCTTTTCTTTGTGTATTATTTAGTTGATATGGGTTCTTTAGTTGGTGATTTTGTACTCTTAGGTATCCATGATCAATAGGTTACCTAGTGTTTCTATTTTGAGAATTGTTCACAGTATTTGCACATATTTTGTATATTTATTGCTTATGCTTATCAATTGTTATACTTTTTATTAATTATTTGGGATGTAATTTTCAGCAATTTGTATCACTAAGCACTGTCACTTTGGGATTGGTTGTCATGGTTGGTTGGTAGTTTTTCAGTAGTTATTATAGATAATTGTGCCGGCACAAGTAGTTAGTTGCTAGTTTAGCTCCACCACGCCAAACATTAGGGAGCTTCCCAGTAATTTTTTGTCTGTCTATTTTCAGCACTGGAAGTATTAGGGGAGACGCACTGTTTTTATCTTTGTCTTGTTAAGTGTTGTTTGTTGGATTATTCCTAATAAATCATGCAGTTTGTTGTATTTTATAATTAAATTACTGTTGTTGTGATTTTTTGGTGCTCCTACCACTAGGGGGTAGAGGAATTGTACCTCTCAGATGCCTATAGCTTTGTTTGGTTTACTTGTTCCTCTTTAAAGTAAGGCAACCAACATCCTAGAGTCTATATTGAGCCAGTGATTGACTGCCAGCTTGCGCATGCACCATGGAATCACCAAAGGTGAGTTTTTTTAAAAATCCAGATGCCCCAGGGCGGAAGTACAAAACCTTGGATAGTAAAAATCCCAGGTTTTGTTCCTATTCAGATGTTTTTGTAAGTCCCCCTTCCCTCCTTATACTTATCTGTTCACTTTGACCTCTCACTGTAGACCAAAACCCAGGCTTTTCATATCCCAGGTCTGCTTCATAGGGGCATTCAGATAGGATGCATGGAATAAATGCATGGGCCTTCTTCAATTATCATTCATTGTCATGCACCTTGCGAGGCCACACCCACTGCCAGCCATTCAGATATACCTGGCACAGGTGCAGGGGGTGTGCACTCGAGGTTATAGGGCAACCTTAGGTAAGCTTCTCCCAATTTATCTATTACATTGTATGTCCCAAAGGGGGAGATTAGAGTAAGGACTGCACCTGCACAGAGGCACCTTGGCATCTGGTGGTGCAGCTTTAGCTACTTCTACAGATGTGTGCCAACCCAGACCTCCGTTTTTAACCAGATTCAGAGACAGATTTTAGGTTTGGTTGCTAACGGGCTGAGTGGCCAATTTAGGACTGGTGTGGGAGGACATGCACTTGGGGATTTGAGGTAAGTAACTTGCGAACACAGTATGGCATCCCAAATAGGGATGCCTATGGGAAGGGCTTGCATCTGACTTTAGAGTTTAAAGCGTTCTGTTCCATTCTAAGCTGTGACTGCATCTAATAATAAGCAGAGCAGCCGCTGTACGAGGGCTGTCGGGTCCCGGTTGCTGGACCTAACATTCAGTGTGCAGTGGTTAAATGAATGAAAGTGTTCCAAAAGCCACTGGAACCTGACTTCCAGTGTGTTCCAAAGACTGAGCTGCCAGGACCTGTGTGGGGGTGATGCTTCTGCTTATAAGCAGACAGGGGTGTAACTGCAGAGGCAGAGACTGCATTGTGGCCTGTGAGGTTGGGGGCCCCATCGTTGTTGCTCCTCAACCTTATTTATCTGATACGTGCTCACATGGCATCATCAACAGTCAGCTAAATATAGCAGGAAGAGGGAGCATAGATGCTCTTTAGCAAAAGTGGACCAAAATCCACTGGGATCGGCCCCAAATTTATAAGATTCCCGGGTTGATCGAGTCCCTCCCTCCAAGGCATAAAAAATCGGGATGCCCCGCTGTGTGAAACCCCCCAGGTCGCCCATACACTTACCTTGTTTCCCGGTCCAGCAGCGCATGCGCGAGCCGCGGCCGCATCCCCGCTATCCCTCTAGCAGGGCACGTACCTGCTCCAGACATTTATGAATGGCTGGCGTGGGCCCTCTCCCTGTTAGAGGATAGCGGGGGAAGCGACCGTCAGCGTGCTCTGAGATGCTGCCCTTAGATAAAGGCTTAGATGGCGTGATGTCAGCAGATCCGAGTGCGCTTATTGGACGAGCGGCTGCGCATGTGCCGTAGGACCGGGAAGAGGTGAGTTGGCTCCGGCGATCGTGGTGCCCCGGGGGAAAGAACCAAAACCCAGGATAGTCAAAATCCTGGGTTTTGGTCCACTTTAATGTCATATTGTGACAGTGCTTCAGCGACACTTACCAAGATACAGGCAGTGCTCTGACAGGAGGGAATGCTTCCCATCTCTAGCATAGAATGCATTGACCACAATATCCAGCAGGTCTCGATATTGTACACATCCAGGCAGCACCTCAAGCACAAACTGTTCTTCTTTAGCGTTGAGGTTCTAAAAAATATGAAATCAATATTTTAATCAGAGATATTTGCAGCATGGTACAGTTAATCCAATCTCAATTTGTACCCTGGTGAAAAAAAAAAACAGTTATATGGGTTTAAATTTAAAGCCTTACCATATCCTGGTCTAGAGTCTGTCTACCATATATCATATGGACCTACTCTACCTATAGGTAGCCAAGCACTGGAAGAACCTGGGAAAAGGGGACCCAACAAGGTTGTCAATTACCAGTTAAAGTGGACCAAAACCCAGGATTTTGACTATCCTGGGTTTTGATCCTTTCCCCCCGGGGCACCCTGATCGGGGGTGGCCCCGCTGTGTGAAACCCCCCAGATTACCAATGTCAATTCGCCTCTACCTGGTCCTATGGCACATGTGCGGCCGCTCGTCCAATCAGCGTGCTCGGAGCAACTGACATCACGTCGTCTAAGCTTTTATCTAAGGCCAGTTGCTCCGAGTGCGCTGGTGGCCGCATCCCCCGCTTCCCTCTAACAGGGAGCATGCCTGCGTCGGCTATTCACAAATGCCTGGCATGGGCACGCACCCTGCTAGAGGTATAGCAGGGATGCAGCTGCAGCTCGCGCATGCGCCTTTGGACCAGGAGGCGAGGTAAGTGAATGGGGCGACCTGGGGGGTTTCACACAGTGGGGCATCACTATTCTGGATGGCCCGGGGGGGAGGGAGGAAAACGATCGGGTCGGGAATCTTATAGATTCCCGAGCTGATCGCTGTAGGTTTTGGTCCACTTTAATGTCCAACTCTAGACTGGCAATTTTCTGCTCTATAAGAAGACCAACAGTGACGTCCAGTAGGCACCATCCACAATATGGCAAAAGCTCATATACCACCTTGGCCCACAGAGCTTTTTTGGGCATGTGACCGCTTGGCAGCCAGTGTAGTTAAACCGGACCTTCACCATGATTTAATGAAAAGCCCAAACTCTTAAAAAACAATTCCTCAGCATCTAAAATTAATATATTTTACATGTTTAGTCACTAATTTATTATACTTTCCCCCACTGGGCTGCAACTCTGTTCGGGAATTTAGGATACGGGCGCCGCCATCTTGACTCAGAAGCATCACACTTACTGAGGAGAGGAGAGTGGGATAAGGTACAGGGGGGCGGGTTATAGCTGTGCTTTGCTCAGACAGAGCAGAGCTGGGGTCAGGGAAAGGTCAGCAGTCCCAGAATGCAGAGCAGCACAGTCACTTCCTGTTTGCAGGCACTTCCTGTTTGCAGGCTGCCTGCAAAAATGGCAGCTTCCATAAGCCGCCATCTTGGATGTTTAAAGGCTTATAAAATGCAGTAGATGCAGGTAGGATGATTTTTAATGTGAGCAATCTGTATGTACAGGGTGTGGGAAACATATAAGGTAGACTCTTATTTAGAGTGAAGGTCCGCTTTAATGGAGCAGACTTGCACAGTGCTGTGTGTATGGTAGCTGGCAGTCATGTGAGGCACGATCCGGCGGCCAGAACAAGGTATCGCTGAAATAGGTAAGAATCAGGGACCCATATACCCCCCCCCCACCCCCACCCTGGCTAAACAGGGCTCACATGCCTGTTGGTCTACTTTCAGGAACTCACAAGATTACAATTTAAGGTCAGTGCAAAGTAAACTTGGAGAAGTTGCGCCAAGAAACCAGATTTCTGCCTGAATTTTGCTCAAATTTCCCTGGCGCTGGTTTTGATAAATCTCCTCAATTTGTTGCAGCAGTCGGACTATAACAGGCTGATTCATTACTAACGCCAGATAGCGTCAGATGAGCGTCTGCAGGGCGGATTTCAGAGCGACCGCTAGTAGTCGCTGTGCTCGGCCATGGTTCTTTGTTTCAGAGCGCCTCAGTTGCTGGCTGGCATTGATGAATATGATGTGTGGGCAGTACTACGCTGTATAGGAACGAACGGTAGCGTCAGCTCAGTAGGACTGACTCACACCACATTCATCAAAAAAACAGCCTCATCAACAGGCCACAGCAGAGATGACAAAGCAGACAAGACATTTCGGACCTTGAGCCACCCCCCCCAACACACCTTACCCCCCAGCCCCACCCATCCAACCTTACCCTTCCCCCCATAATTGTTGGGTACACCTCTCTTTATTAGCCTCCCCTTCTCCAGTCCAGTCTGGCATTTTCATGTACAGTGCTTTATGGATACAGAAACGTTATGGCCCAGGGGGAAAAATGAAAGGCCCAAGGCGATGATGAGCCTAATGAAAGACCCATGCAATGCCCCCCCCCCCCCGCCCGAGATACAGGTTAGGAGAAAGAAACCAGATTACAACACCTTGCCAGAGGACTGTAGGTTCATGGCCAACTGTTCCACCCAGTACTGTAGAGGCTTTAAGAGAATATTACGGTGTTTGCTATGTGTATTAGAGGATGTGATTCAGAGTCCTGCCTGTACACATTGGCAGATGAACTGTATCCGTATAGAATCTGCCTTCCTGGACCCTTCCTGCTATTCTTTCCATTGTAATGTGTTTATATTTGCTTAAATAAAGAATATAAAAAAAAAACAAAAAAAAAAAAAAAAACAGCCTCAAACATCGCCGGCGCTCAAAATCATGTAGTTGTAGTCCATAGCGCCAGACGCTGTGTGATTAAAGTCTGTTTATGAACATGTATCCACTAGTACCAAAGCGAAAACATATGGAATGACATTGTTATCACATTGTAACATGAACACTTTCATACCAGACATGTAAGGACAATTCTGCATAAAAATATTAATAATCCAAAAAGTTAGCAGAAATGTTCTTGCCCAGGATACATGTCAGAAAGTTTTTGATTTTTTTAAGAGAAAAAAAAAAATTGGGATCAGGAAAGGGATTTAAAGTGGACCAACACCCGATGCTGATCGGCCCCGCTGTGTGAAACCCCCCAGAAAGCCCCGAAATCCCTACCTGCTCCTCGATCCAGCGGCGCATGCGCGAGCCGCCGCCGTCGCTCGCGCATCCCTCTAGCAGGGCGCGCACGCGTGCCGGCTGTTTGTGAATGGCCAGCGTGGGCGCGCTCCCTGTAAGAGTGATGCGCGGGAGGCGGCGGCGGCGGGCGCGCTCGCTTGTCCGTCGGCGGGGATTGGCTGCAGCGGTCACGTGGGAGCGGGGACAGGTGAGTTTTTGGGGCTTTCTGGGGGGTTTCACACAGCGGGGCACCCCCGATCGGGGTGCCCCACCGAAGTGGAACAAAACCCAGGATAGTCAAAATCCTGGGTGTTGGTCCACTTTAAGGATCATCCATAGAAATGTATGGGAGAGCGCCAAGTAGCGAGAGGTAAGACGTGGCGCTCTGCAAGGCTGGACGCCGGCGCTGTACACTGAGGCTGGGATAATGATGAATCGTACGCTACGTGGCGTTGTTCCAGTCGCTCTACAGATTGGACTTCATAAATGTGTAATTGCGTGCCGTGTCCGGCGTTCACCTGCCGCTACCTGTCGCTGTACAGGCACTACCTGGCGCTAGAGCTTCATGAATAAGGCCCTAAGTTGTGCAACATGCGAGTGTCTATTCTTTTCTGCTTTGTCTGCACAGGCACCGTTCAGACCCTGCCTCTGGGGGCCCCCTGGCAGGTGGGGGCCCCATGCGTTTGCATGGTATGCATGGTGGCTAAGCACGCCACTGGCCAAGCTGCCATGCCAGCGATGTTACAGGCAGCCATATTTCTCTCCCAATCTGCCATTAGAGAAAAGCGATGGCACATTGTCATTAGGTGACGCGCTTCAGATCAGGCCCAGCACCTGACAAAGCACGGAAAAAGTGGATTAAACATCTGTCATTATATAAAGAAATATTCAGAGTCTCTGCAAGGAAAGGTGATTCAGATGTTCATCAGGATTTTCAATTATATCTCTGGATTTTCTCCTGGCAGATTTATGGCTCCAAATTATATCTATTTGACATTATAATATCTGATCTTCAACTCTGCGGCTCTCTAGAAGTGAGACGTGCGCACCGGCTTCAAGTGCACAATTAAATGACTCATTACTAATGTCACTCCCGCGCCTGGCAGCCTGACAAAAGCACCGCCAAACGATAATGATCTCCCTCTCTCATATTCCCTCCCTTCCTCCCTCTTTTTTCCCCTTTCTCTTCACTCCATCTCCCTTCCCATATTAAATCTTCTACCTTTCTCTCTATTTCTGGTCCTGCTCGCCCAGCTTTGGGGTTTATTCATCAAGGGATAGCGGCAGGTAGCGCCTCGTAGCGACAGGTAGCGCCGGGAGCTGTACGCAAAACCACATTTATCAAAGCGATTCCGGTGAGCACCTCTAACAGCGCCATGTAGCGTCCGATTCATCATCACAGACGGCTCAGCGTATACCGCCGACGCTCTGGCTTCCAGAGCGCCTGGTATTACCTGTCGCTCTCCCATACATTTCAGTGGACGTTACTTTTCTTCTCTTTAAATAGGGTTTTCTTTTTATTTATTTATTTAGTTTTTTAAATAAAATCATTGTGTGACCTCTCCTGGCCTATTAAAAGTCATTTTTGAAAACTTTTTTTTTTTTTATATATATTTTTATGCAGAATTGTCATTACAGGTCTGGTATTGAAGTGTTAATGTCACGATGTAATAACAATGTCATTCCATGTGTTTTCGCTTTGTTACTAGTGGATGTGTGTTCAAACTTTAATCACACAGCTTCTGGCGCTCTGGGCTACAGCGACACAATTTTGAGCGCCGGCGCTGTGTGAGGCAGTTTTTTTGATGAATATGGTTTCAGTCGCTCAAACTGACCAGTCGCTACCGTTCGCTCACATATAGTGCTGTACTGGTGTTATAGTGACTCAACCATAAAATTCATCAATGCCGGCAATGTTACTACAGCGACTGAGGCGCTCTGTAATAGCGACTCATGGCCTATCAGAGCGACCACTAGCGGCCGCTGTACAGACGCTCATCTGCCGTTACATGGCGCTAGTAATAAATCAGCCTGTATGTTTATTTTCTCTTTCTCCTTTTCCCCCTTTCTTTTCTATCTTTTCACCTCTTTGTCTCTGCTGTATTTCCTTCTTCTGTATACACAGTTTCTGCCACCCTCCATTACCTGTCATTCTCTTCATCTTTATCTTTCCTCCCCTTCTTCCCCCCCCTATTTTTTGAATGTCTTTCTTTCACTCTTTTCCTCCTGCCTGTTCCCCCTTTCTTCTCTTTTATAAACTCTTCTCCATCTCCTTTTATTGCCCCCTCTTTTTTTAAATCATCACTTTCTTTATTTTTCCAACGCTGAAGCCATGTTCAGTGGCACTTTTAGGATCACCAATTGGCTGATCTAAAAGGTGCCGCAACGACGCTGTGCAACAGGCTGGCAGCATCTCCGGCGCGCGGTTTGTGCACATACGTGCTCCTAGCCATTCAGAAAGGCTGGGAGGGGGAGTGCGCACGGCTGTAGGGAAGCGGGGGAATACGGTCACTGGCGGAGATCACATTGCGGGACCCGCCGGGATCAGGCGTCCTAGGGGGATTCACATAGGCTAGAGGCTGTGCCTGGAATCTTTTAGATTCCAGGGCCCAGCCACATGGGTTTTGACTCTTTTTGAGGCATAGAAGTTTAATTATTTTAGAAAATACTGGCAGATTTATCAGTATTTGAAACATTTTAAAGAGGAGCAACAACCGGTCTAGAGTCTCTAAGACTGTATGGCTGATGGTCTTCCTTTATTTAGGACATACTGATTTGGGATGCCCCGATGTGTGAAATCCGCCAGGATTGCTGTGAAACTTAACCTTTCAGGTGATCTCACAGTGTGGGCGGTGGTGGCATCCCAGGCTTCCCTGATGTGTGATTCAAGCATTTCTGAATGGCTGGCATGGGTACGCGTAGCCAAAGGGGAGCACCCAGTGGTTAGCACTTCATTGACATCAAGGAAACTTAGTAAATAAAATAGAGTGCTAGACGCTTATTGGTGAGAAGCCACCCCAAGCACCTTTGGAACACTTGAATTATCAGCATTCAATGGGGAGTTAACACAGCAGGGCATCCCAAATTGGGATCACCCCCTGGAGAGTGACAGGGGGACAGTTAAATTGGTGATTTTTTCTTCTTTAATGGGTAGAGTATTTATGTCTGTTTTGACTTTTGATCGGCCTTAAGCACCTTGAGCTCCTCCAGACGCCTCCCCGCCCACATACCAAGACCAGCAGTGTGTGGGTCTAACCTTTGCCAGATCTCTGAGCCAACCAGAAGTAAATTAGACATTTTCTTGTCCAACCCTTCGAAACAATTAGCTGTAAAGAAAATGTTACCTGCAGGTCATCTGCTGAATCCTCCAGGAAATGCTCAAGACTCTTATTTTCAGGATTATACTTGTCAAGAAGATGGGCAGTCAGGTTAATGCATCTTCCATAATTAGTCATTGTAACCAGCAACCCCCTGTAAATAGGCAAAACAAGGCAGATAATGAGGTCAGCTCCAGACATTTCTCTTTTTTTAATGGGTGTTGGACCACTTTATAGTGGACCAAAATCCACAGGGTTCAGCCCAGGAAGCTATAAGACTCCTGGGGCGATTGATTCCCTCCCCCCGGGACATCTAAAATCAGGATGCTCGCTGTGTGAAACCCCTCCTCCCCAGGTCATAAACTTACCTTCTTTTTCGGTCCAATGGCGTGTGCGGGCGCATCCCTGCTATCCCTCTACCAAGGCACGTGCCCCCACCAGGCATTTGTGAATGTGGGCATGCTCCCTGTTAGAGGGTAGTGGGGGATGCTGCCCCAGCGCGCTCAGATCCGCTTGCCTTAGATGAAGGCTTAGACGAAGGGGCGGGAGCGAATCCAAGTGCGCTGATTGGGCGAGGGGCCGCGCATGCGCCCTAGGACTGGGAAGAGGTGAGTTTGTTTGGGCAACCTGGGGGGTTTCAAACAGTGGGACATCCCCGGGGTGCCCCGAGAGCAAGGACCAAAACCCAGGATAGTAAAAATTTTTGGTTCACTAAAAGATGCCAGCAGGTCTTCTTGGAGTGACACTTGCCATCTTTTGTTCTCTCTACAGCCCCTGCTTTATGACCCTTGGCCACGTCTGACTACACGTTCTGGTTCCAGACCCATGGCTACATCCCCACTACTAGGTCTTCTTGGAGTGACACTTGCCATCTTTTGGTCCTGATCTGGATCCCAGTTCTGACCATTGGCTACTTTTTGACTACTCACTCTGGTTCCTGGCCCTTGGTTACGTCCCTCTACAGCCCCTGCTTCCTGACCCTTGGCCACGTCTGACTAAATGTTCTGGTTTCTGACCCATGGCTAAATCCCACTACTCTCTCTGCTCCCTTAACCTTGGCCACATCTGACTGCCTGCAGACTCAATCCAATAAAGTCCTGCAGCCCTCTGGTTTCAGGGGTCCAACACTTGCCCAGGTATGCCTATTGCTGGCCGGGGTCTCACTCTAGGGACATTGTGATTTAGGGTGCCCCGCAAGTTAAAGGGACAGCTCAGGCAGTAAAAAATAGAAAAAATGGCACTTACCTGCCAACCAGCAAACTTGATCACATTAAGTCCTCTGCCAAGGGGCCCCAGCAACAGTGGGGCACTACAGGGGGAACTAATTCCTGTTGGCATGGAAAAGTGAAGGATAGCAACCCATCGGACTCTGTAGGATCAAGCCTGCAGGCTGGCAGGTAAATGCCCTTTATTCATGTTTAAAGTCAAACGTAAAAAAACTGTTCATACCGCACGGGGTATCGCTGCTAGCCGGGTGCCAAGACACTTACCCGATCGCCCGATCTGAGACCCATGCTGGGAGCTGCTGCCTGCACCTCTGCCGCATTGTCAGAATGCTGTGCAGAGGGGACTATGGCGCACCCTGCCCCCTCGTCACAGGAACTATGGCATGCCGCTCTCCATTGGAGTGGAGGTGCAGGCTGTGGCGTCCAGCGCGGGACTCGAATCGGCCGATCTAATAAGTGTCTTAGCACCCGGCTAGCAGCGATAGCCTGCACGGGATGAAAGGTGAGTATAGTGTTTGACTGAAGTATGAATTTACCTGTCAGGACAGGGATTTTAACTTTCCTGGGTTTTGACCCATGCCCCCGGGCATCCTGAATTGGGATGCCCAACTGTGTGAAACCCACCAGGTAGGTGCATTCAGACTCACCTCTTCCTGGTCCAATGGTGCCTGCGCGGGTTCTCTTCCAATCAGAGCCGCCCGCTGAAGTGACATAAGTCGGAAAACAGCTCTGATTATTGTGAATGGGGAGCGAGAGCGGCGCATCCCCTGCCGCCCTGCACTCGCACCCCAGCCTATCCAGGAGTCAGAGGCGCGCACAGCCTGAGGGTGCAGGGATGCGGACACTCTTCCTCCCCATTCACAACAAACAGAGCTGCCTCGCCTAATTACATCAGTGTAAACCAAAGTGGTGCACCGCAAAAAATAATAATTAATTAAATTGTGCTACACTGTAGTGAATAGAGTACCAGACCAAAATTAGGCTCACCCAGCGAAGCGGCACGGGCGGCCGCGAACGTAGGTGTCCCCTCTGCCAGTCCCCGCTCCTCATTTCACGTGACTTACCCGTTGCCAGATGGTTTGTTGGTGTTATTGTTTTGCCCTTGCTATTTTTGTTGGTTGGCCTTGATTAACGCTGTATTTTGTTTGTTCACAGGTGTCCATGACCAATTAGCTTAGGACACATAATTCCTTTTGCACTTAGTCACTTTTTCCTATTTTGCACTGTTAGACATTAGGCTCAATAGATATTAATTGCGTTTGTATATTCAATATGGTTTTTTATGCTGTGATTATTTATGCACCGTCACTTTATATATGTATACTTGATTAGGGTTTGAGATTTTGGTTATTTTGTGCCGGCACAAAAGATTATTTGCTACAGGGTTTATATACGTGCTGATACTTAGGAGCTATCCCAGGAATTTATATGCTGTGTTTTTGCAGCACTGGATGAATTTTGGGGAGTCTCAGTGTTTTTAATGTGTTAGTCTTGTATATTGTCATGTCTTGTGTGTTTTGATACTCAATAAATGATATTGAATTTGATTTTGATAATTGTTTGGTGCTCCTGTTATTTAGGCCTATGGGCTGTGTCCCATGAGCCTAATTTTGGTCTGGTAATTACATCAGTGCACGGGTTCTCGTCCAGTCCGCTGAACTGGGTGAGGCAGCTCTGATTGAACGAGAACCTGCACATGCGCTGTAGGACCGGTGGAAAGGTGAGTGATTACTGACGCCCTGGGGGGGGTTTCACACAGCAAGGCATCCCAGCTGGACCCAGTCTCCCTGGAATCTAAATGATTCTAACAGATGTGAAACAAAACCCACTATAGTCAAAATCTTTAAAGTGGATCAAAACCCGGGATTAACCCCCCCCCCCCCCGGAATCTAAATCGTGATGCCCCGTTGTGTGGAACCCCACCATTCGAGGAGATGTGGGCACCAGCTGTGGCGGTGCCCTTCCAGTCCATCACCGGTCAAGCACGTCACCAACCCCAAAGGTCGGCCCTGTCAGTGGACCCCCGGCAGCTGCCCCGCCTTGCCGGGTGCTGACGCCGGCCCTGGCAGGTGCGGTCTCTCCTCCAATCAGCATGTTCATGTGCGGCTGGAGAAGCTAAAAGAAATCCCAGCCGCACATACCAGGGACGTGCGACATCTCTCGCTCCCTCACACAGCCATACAATTACAGAGGGGGAGCACAGCGAGAAGGGATGCGAGTGAGGCCGGCATTGGTCGAGCATCGCTGCTGTCTCGGGGGAAAGGTATGAATTTTCATAGCCCTGGGGGGGGTTTCACACAGGGGGGCATCCCAGTTCAGGATGCCCCAGGGGGAGGGAGCATGTCTGCCCTGGAGTCTCATAGACTCCAGGGTGGGTTTTGGTTCACTTTCAAAAAACAGATGAAAAAGTAGTTAGTGCACCTGCATTTCCAAGTGTGCCCACGTTATGTGCATAGAGCTGGAGGTGAGCAATCCCCGGCTAGTGATGGACCCTGTAAGAGTGAATATATTTACCCCATTTTAGGGTGCTTATTTAAAGTGTCCCAATGGCCCTGAAATCTCTAAGATTCCAGGGCCACTGAATTCCCTCCTCACGGGTCACACAGAATTGGAAGGCCCCGCTGTGTGAAACCCCCCAGGTCACCCGGAAACTCACCTTCTTACCTGGTCCAACGGCGCATGCGCGAGCTGCGACTGCAATCCCGCTATACCTTTAGCAGGGCGCGTGCCCACGCCAGGCATTTGTGAATGACCGGAGCCAGCACACTCCATGTTAGAGGGTAGCGGCGGATGCGGATCTGCTAGAGCTATTAAACGAAGGGGTGGGAGCATGCTGATTGGACCAGAGGGCTGCGCATGCACCGTAGGACAGGGGAAAGGTGAGTGAGATCAGGCAACCTGGGGGGGTTTCACACAGCGAGGCATCCCCGATCGGGGTGCTCCGGGGGCAAGGACCAAAACTCAGGGTAGTCAAAATCCTGGGTTTTGGTCCACTTTAAAGCGACTTTCTGCTTTACCCATGCTGCCTGTCGGGGGCTGCATCTTTCATTTAGCCTGTTTTATATTATTCAATAACTCCCAGTGAGCTCTGTCCCTTCTGCAGAGCCTCTGCAGCAGCAGAAGATGATTCATACCTGTATGTCATGGCCCCTTCTGAAGTCAGTTCCTTTTAGGGACCCTGAAAAATGAGTCAGCAAAAGGGAGCAGGTTCTATAGGGTTTATCAGGAAATGCAAAGTGCTGGGGAATGAAAGAAAGCAGCCTAATTTAACCCTTTGCCTGTAATGTCCCTTTTAAAGTGGATCAAAACCCAGGATTTTGACTATCCTGGGTTTTGGTCCTTGCCCCCCGATCGGTGGTGCCCCGCTGTGTGAAACCCCCCAGGTCGCCAAAACAAACTCACCTCTTCCCGGTCCTACGGCACATGTGCGGCCACTCGTCCAATCAGCTGATGGCCGCATCCCCAGCTTCCCTCTAACAAGGAGCGTACCGGCGCCGGCCATTCACACACGCCCTGCTGGAGGGACACCAGGGATGCGGCCATGGCTCGCGCATGCGCTGTTGGACAGGAAAAGAAGGTAAGTGTATGGAGCGACCTGGGGGGGTTCACACAGCAGGGCATCCCGATTTTGGATGCCCCGGGGGGGGTGGGAATCGATCGGCCTTACAGATTTCCGGGCACAATGACGTGGGTTTTGGTCCACTTTAATTTTGATGCAGAGGCTCTCTTAGTGAGACAAAGTAGTTTTTTCGAGTTTATTAGTAGTTTAAAATGAAACACTGGACTTATATAATGCAATTTTACAGTACTATGGAGGAGGATAGAGAAATATATACAACTCTCTGTGTCCCCCAAAACAGCCAGGCAGTTATTACAATGTACAGACACACAGCTTCTCATCACACAGAATCACACAGAGGTGCGGAGACTTACCGTTACTAAACGTCTGTGCCAGAATGTCAGATGTTTATGGTGTGTAACTTGGTCCCTTGCATCCGTTTGCTGTGTGTCGCTATGCCTTCTGGGTAATGTAGTCCTGGGCCCTGTGAGGCAAGAGCGGTTTGAGCACTGAGAAACTAATATCCCAGAGTGCTGTGCGGCAGTCGGACAGCCTCTTTGTTTGATCGCTGCCATGGCAACCAGTCCTACGACTGGCGACCACACAGGGACGCCTAGAGTGAATCCTAAACTCTGATTGGCTGATCGTGGGCTGTACAGGTTCTTATATACAGTAGTACACTGTTCAGTCAGCACGAGGGATTGTAGCTATACGCCTGTTAATTGTTTATGAAGCATTATTTTTTTTTACTTTTATCTTACACTCTGATACCGGGCGTATTTAAACTGAAATTAGTTAAACCGGACCTTCAGCATGATTCATTGAAAAGCCCAAACCCTTAAAAAACGATTCCCCAGCATCTAAAATTAATATATTTTAAGTTTTTAGTCACTTTTTATTCTTTCCCCCACTGGGCTGCAACTCTGTTCAGGACTCTAGGATACGGGCGCCCCCATCTTGACTCAGAAGCATCACACTTACTGAGGAGAGGAGAGTGGGATAAAGTACAGGAGGGGTGGGTTATAGCTGTGCTTTGCTCAAACAGAGCAGAGCTGGGGTCGGAGTAGTCAGATGATGCCAAGGGTCGTGAGCCAGGGGGGGTAGTCAGACGATGCCAAGGGCTGTGAGCTGGAGGGGGTGGTCAGATGATGCCAAGGGTCGTGAGCCAGAGGCGGTAGTCAGATGATGCCAAGGGTCGTGAGCCAGAGGCGGTAGTCAGATGATGCCAAGGGTCGTGAGCCAGAGGGGGTAGTCAGACGATGCCAAGGGTCGTGAGCCAGAGGGGGTAGTCAGACGATGCCAAGGGCTGTGAGACAGAGGGGGTAGTCAGACGATGCCAAGGGCTGTGAGACAGAGGGGGTAGTCAGACGATGCCAAGGGCTGTGAGACAGAGGGGGTAGTCAGACGATGCCAAGGGCTGTGAGCCAGAGGGGGTAGTCAGACGATGCCAAGGGTCGTGAGCCAGAGGGGGTAGTCAGACGATGCCAAGGGCTGTGAGCCAGAGGGGGTAGTCAGACGATGCCAAGGGCTGTGAGCCAGAGGGGGTAGTCAGACGATGCCAAGGGTCATGAGCCAGAGGGGGTAGTCAGACGATGCCAAGGGCTGTGAGCTGGAGGGGGTAGTCAGACGATGCCAAGGGTTGTGAGCCAGAGGGGGTAGTCAGACGATGCCAAGGGTCGTGAGCCGGAGGGGGTAGTCAGACGATGCCAAGGGCCGTGAGCTGGAGGGGGTAGTCAGACGATGCCAAGGGTCGTGAGCCGGAGGGGGTAGTCAGCTGGAGGGGGTAGTCAGATGATGCCAAGGGCTGTGAGCTGGAGGGGGTAGTCAAGATGATGCCAAGGGTCATGAGTCAGAGGGGGTAGTCAGATGATGCCAAGGGCTGTGAGCTGGAGGGGGTAGTCAGATGATGCCATGGGTCATGAGCCAGAGGGGGTAGTCAGACGATGCCAAGGGTCATGAGCCAGAGGGGGTAGTCAGACGATGCCAAGGGTCGTGAGCCAGAGGGGGTAGTCAGATGATGCCAAGGGCTGTGAGCTGGAGGGGGTAGTCAGATGATGCCAAGGGTCTTGAGCCAGAGGGGGTAGTCAGATGATGCCAAGGGTCATGAGCCAGAGGGGGTAGTCAGATGATGCCAAGAGCTGTGAGCCGGAGGGGGTAGTCAGATGATGCCAAGGGTCTTGAGCCAGAGGGGGTAGTCAGATGATGCCAAGGGTCATGAGCCGGAGGGGGTAGTCAGACGATGCCAAGGGTCGTGAGCCGGAGGGGGTAGTCAGGCGATGCCAAGGGTCGTGAGCCGGAGGGGGATCGCTGCCATGGCAACCAGTCCTACGACTGGCGACCACACAGGGACGCCTAGAGTGAATCCTAAACTCTGATTGGCTGATCGTGGGCTGTACAGGTTCTTATATACAGCAGTACACTGTTCAGTCAGCACGAGGGATTGTAGCTATACGCCCGTTAATTGTTTATGAAGCATTATTTTTTTTTACTTTTATCTTACACTCTGATACCGGGCGTATTTAAACTGAAATTAGTTAAATCGGACCTTCAGCATGATTTATTGAAAAGCCCAAACCCTTAAAAAACGATTCCCCAGCATCTAAAATTAATATATTTTAAGTTTTTAGTCACTTTTTATTCTTTCCCCCACTGGGCTGCAACTCTGTTCAGGACTCTAGGATACGGGCGCCCCCATCTTGACTCAGAAGCATCACACTTACTGAGGAGAGGAGAGTGGGATAAAGTACAGGAGGGGTGGGTTATAGCTGTGCTTTGCTCAAACAGAGCAGAGCTGGGGTCGGAGTAGTCAGATGATGCCAAGGGTCGTGAGCCAGGGGGGGTAGTCAGACGATGCCAAGGGCTGTGAGCTGGAGGGGGTGGTCAGATGATGCCAAGGGTCGTGAGCCAGAGGCGGTAGTCAGATGATGCCAAGGGTCGTGAGCCAGAGGCGGTAGTCAGATGATGCCAAGGGTCGTGAGCCAGAGGGGGTAGTCAGACGATGCCAAGGGTCGTGAGCCAGAGGGGGTAGTCAGACGATGCCAAGGGCTGTGAGCCAGAGGGGGTAGTCAGACGATGCCAAGGGCTGTGAGCCAGAGGGGGTAGTCAGACGATGCCAAGGGTCATGAGCCAGAGGGGGTAGTCAGAGGATGCCCAGGGTCGTGAGCCAGAGGGGGTAGTCAGACGATGCCAAGGGCTGTGAGCCAGAGGGGGTAGTCAGACGATGCCAAGGGTTGTGAGCCGGAGGGGGTAGTCAGACGATGCCAAGGGTCGTGAGCCGGAGGGGGTAGTCAGACGATGCCAAGGGCCGTGAGCTGGAGGGGGTAGTCAGACGATGCCAAGGGTCGTGAGCCGGAGGGGGTAGTCAGCTGGAGGGGGTAGTCAGATGATGCCAAGGGTCATGAGTCAGAGGGGGTAGTCAGATGATGCCAAGGGTCATGAGCCAGAGGGGGTAGTCAGACGATGCCAAGGGTCATGAGCCAGAGGGGGTAGTCAGATGATGCCAAGGGCTGTGAGCTGGAGGGGGTAGTCAGATGATGCCAAGGGTCATGAGCCAGAGGGGGTAGTCAGATGATGCCAAGGGCTGTGAGCTGAAGGGGGTGGTCAGACGATGCCAAGGGTCGTGAGCCAGAGGGGGTAGTCAGATGATGCCAAGGGCTGTGAGCTGGAGGGGGTAGTCAGACGATGCCAAGGGTCGTGAGCCAGAGGGGGTAGTCAGATGATGCCAAGGGCTGTGAGCTGGAGGGGGTAGTCAGATGATGCCAAGGGTCTTGAGCCAGAGGGGGTAGTCAGATGATGCCAAGGGTCATGAGCCAGAGGGGGTAGTCAGATGATGCCAAGAGCTGTGAGCCGGAGGGGGTAGTCAGATGATGCCAAGGGTCTTGAGCCAGAGGGGGTAGTCAGATGATGCCAAGGGTCATGAGCCGGAGGGGGTAGTCAGACGATGCCAAGGGTCGTGAGCCGGAGGGGGTAGCCAGGCGATGCCAAGGGTCGTGAGCTGGAGGGGGTAGTCAGGCGATGCCAAGGGTCGTGAGCTGGAGGGGGTAGTCAGGCGATGCCAAGGGTCGTGAGCCGGAGGGGGTAGTCAGGCGATGCCAAGGGTCGTGAGCCAGAGGGGGTGGTCAGATGATGCCAAGGGCCATGAGCCAGAGGGGGTAGTCAGACGATGCCAAGGGCCATGAGCCAGAGGGGGTAATCAGATGATGCCAAGCGCTGTGAGCTGGAGGGGGTAGTCAAGATGATGCCAAGGGTCATGAGCCAGAGGGGGTAGTCAGACGATGCCAAGGGCCATGAGCCAGAGGGGGTAGTCAGGCGATGCCAAGGGTCGTGAGCTGGAGGGGGTAGTCAGGCGATGCCAAGGGCTGTGAGCTGGAGGGGGTAGTCAGACGATGCCAAGGGTCGTGAGCTGGAGGGGGTAGTCAGACGATGCCAAGGGTCGTGAGCTGGAGGGGGTAGTCAGGCGATGCCAAGGGTCGTGAGCTGGAGGGGGTAGTCAGACGATGCCAAGGGTCGTGAGCTGGAGGGGGTAGTCAGACGATGCCAAGGGTCGTGAGCTGGAGGGGGTAGTCAGACGATGCCAAGGGTCGTGAGCCGGAGGGGGTAGTCAGACGATGCCAAGGGTCATGAGCTGGAGGGGGTAGTCAGCTGGAGGGGGTAGTCAGATGATGCCAAGGGCTGTGAGCCAGAGGGGGTGGTCAGATGATGCCAAGGGCTGTGAGCTGGAGGGGGTGGTCAGACGATGCCAAGGGTCGTGAGCCAGAGGGGGTAGTCAGACGATGCCAAGGGCCATGAGCCAGAGGGGGTAGTCAGACGATGCCAAGGGCCATGAGCCAGAGGGGGTAGTCAATATGATGCCAAGGGTCATGAGCCAGAGGGGGTAGTCAGACGATGCCAAGGGCCATGAGCCAGAGGGGGTAGTCAAGATGATGCCAAGGATCATGAGCCAGAGGGGGTAGTCAGACGATGCCAAGGGCCATGAGCCAGAGGGGGTAGTCAGACGATGCCAAGGGCCATGAGCCAGAGGGGGTAGTCAGACGATGCCAAGGGCCATGAGCCAGAGGGGGTAGTCAGATGACGCCAAGCGCTGTGAGCTGGAGGGGGTAGTCAGACGATGCCAAGGGCCATGAGCCAGAGGGGGTAGTCAAGATGATGCCAAGGGTCATGAGCCAGAGGGGGTAGTCAGACGATGCCAAGGGCCATGAGCCAGAGGGGGTAGTCAGACGATGCCAAGGGCCATGAGCCAGAGGGGGTAGTCAGATGATGCCAAGGATCATGAGCTGGAGGGGGTAGTCAGACAATGCCAAGGGCTGTGAGCTGGAGGGGGTGGTCAGATGATGCCAAGGGCTGTGAGCTGGAGGGGGTAGTCAGACGATGCCAAGGGCTGTGAGCTGGAGGGGGTGGTCAGACGATGCCAAGGGCTGTGAGCCAGAGGGGGTAGTCAGACGATGCCAAGGGCCATGAGCCAGAGGGGGTAGTCAGACAATGCCAAGGGCTGTGAGCGGGAGGGGGTGGTCAGATGATGCCAAGGGCTGTGAGCTGGAGGGGGTGGTCAGACGATGCCAAGGGTCGTGAGCCAGAGGGGGTGGTCAGATGATGCCAAGGGCTGTGAGCTGGAGGGGGTAGTCAAGATGATGCCAAGGGTCATGAGCCAGAGGGGGTAGTCAGACGATGCCAAGGGCCATGAGCCGGAGGGGGTAGTCAGACGATGCCAAGGGCCATGAGCCAGAGGGGGTAGTCAGATGATGCCAAGCGCTGTGAGCTGGAGGGGGTAGTCAGACGATGCCAAGGGCCATGAGCCAGAGGGGGTAGTCAAGATGATGCCAAGGGTCATGAGCCATAGGGGCTAGTCAGACGATGCCAAGGGCCATGAGCCAGAGGGGGTAGTCAAGATGATGCCAAGGGTCATGAGCCAGAGGGGGTAGTCAGACGATGCCAAGGGCCATGAGCCAGAGGGGGTAGTCAGACGATGCCAAGGGCCATGAGCCAGAGGGGGTAGTCAGACGATGCCAAGGGCCATGAGCCAGAGGGGGTAGTCAGACGATGCCAAGGATCATGAGCTGGAGGGGGTAGTCAGACAATGCCAAGGGCTGTGAGCTGGAGGGGGTAGTCAGACGATGCCAAGGGCCATGAGCCAGAGGGGGTAGTCAGACGATGCCAAGGGTCGTGAGCTGGAGGGGGTAGTCAGACGATGCCAAGGGCTGTGAGCTGGAGGGGGTAGTCAGACGATGCCAAGGGCTGTGAGCTGGAGGGGGTAGTCAGACGATGCCAAGGGCTGTGAGCTGGAGGGGGTAGTCAGACGATGCCAAGGGCTGTGAGCTGGAGGGGGTAGTCAGATGATGCCAAGGGCTGTGAGCCAGAGGGGGTAGTCAGATGATGCCAAGGGCTGTGAGCCAGAGGGGGTAGTCAGACGATGCCAAGGGCTGTGAGCTGGAGGGGGTGGTCAGACGATGCCAAGGGCTGTGAGCCAGAGGGGGTAGTCAGACGATGCCAAGGGCTGTGAGCTGGAGGGGGTAGTCAGATGATGCCAAGGGCTGTGAGCCAGAGGGGGTAGTCAGACGATGCCAAGGGCTGTGAGCTGGAGGGGGTAGTCAGACGATGCCAAGGGCCATGAGCCAGAGGGGGTAGTCAGATGATGCCAAGGGCTGTGAGCTGGAGGGGGTAGTCAGACGATGCCAAGGGTCGTGAGCCAGAGGGGGTAGTCAGACGATGCCAAGGGTCGTGAGCCGGAGGGGGTAGTCAGACGATGCCAAGGGCTGTGAGCTGGAGGGGGTAGTCAGACGATGCCAAGGGTCGTGAGCCAGAGGGGGTAGTCAGACGATGCCAAGGGCCATGAGCCAGAGGGGGTAGTCAGACGATGCCAAGGGTCGTGAGCCAGAGGGGGTAGTCAGCTGGAGGGGGTAGTCAGATGATGCCAAGGGCTGTGAGCTGGAGGGGGTAGTCAAGATGATGCCAAGGGTCATGAGTCAGAGGGGGTAGTCAGATGATGCCAAGGGCTGTGAGCTGGAGGGGGTAGTCAGATGATGCCAAGGGCTGTGAGCTGGAGGGGGTAGTCAAGATGATGCCAAGGGTCATGAGTCAGAGGGGGTAGTCAGATGATGCCAAGGGCTGTGAGCTGGAGGGGGTAGTCAGATGATGCCATGGGTCATGAGCCAGAGGGGGTAGTCAGACGATGCCAAGAGCTGTGAGCCGGAGGGGGTAGTCAGATGATGCCAAGGGTCTTGAGCCAGAGGGGGTAGTCAGACGATGCCAAGGGTCATGAGCCAGAGGGGGTAGTCAGACGATGCCAAGGGTCGTGAGCCAGAGGGGGTAGTCAGATGATGCCAAGAGCTGTGAGCCGGAGGGGGTAGTCAGATGATGCCAAGGGTCTTGAGCCAGAGGG
The DNA here is from genome assembly GCA_027917425.1 of Gastrophryne carolinensis. Classification (NCBI taxonomy): domain Eukaryota; kingdom Metazoa; phylum Chordata; class Amphibia; order Anura; family Microhylidae; genus Gastrophryne; species Gastrophryne carolinensis. The sequence goes on from CM051234.1 coordinate 44,684,205, forward strand.
GGTAGTCAGACGATGCCAAGGGTCATGAGCCAGAGGGGGTAGTCAGACGATGCCAAGGGTCGTGAGCCAGAGGGGGTAGTCAGATGATGCCAAGAGCTGTGAGCCGGAGGGGGTAGTCAGATGATGCCAAGGGTCTTGAGCCAGAGGGGGTAGTCAGATGATGCCAAGGGTCATGAGCCGGAGGGGGTAGTCAGACGATGCCAAGGGTCGTGAGCCGGAGGGGGTAGTCAGGCGATGCCAAGGGTCGTGAGCCGGAGGGGGTAGTCAGGCGATGCCAAGGGTCGTGAGCCAGAGGGGGTGGTCAGATGATGCCAAGGGCTGTGAGCTGGAGGGGGGTGAGCCACCAAGGGCCATGAGCCGGAGGGGGTAGTCAGACGATGCCAAGGGCCATGAGCCGGAGGGGGTAGTCAGACGATGCCAAGGGCCATGAGCTGGAGGGAGTAGTCAGATGATGCCAAGCGCTGTGAGCTGGAGGGGGTAGTCAGACGATGCCAAGGGTCGTGAGCTGGAGGGGGTAGTCAGACGATGCCAAGGGTCGTGAGCCGGAGGGGGTAGTCAGACGATGCCAAGGGTCGTGAGCTGGAGGGGGTAGTCAGCTGGAGGGGGTAGTCAGATGATGCCAAGGGCTGTGAGCCAGAGGGGGTAGTCAGATGAAGCCAAGGGTCATGAGCCAGAGGGGGTAGTCAGATGATGCCAAGGGTCATGAGCCAGAGGGGGTAGTCAGATGATGCCAAGGGTCATGAGCCAGAGGGGGTAGTCAGACAATGCCAAGGGCTGTGAGCTGGAGGGGGTAGTCAGATGATGCCAAGGGCTGTGAGCTGAAGGGGGTGGTCAGACGATGCCAAGGGCTGTGAGCCAGAGGGGGTAGTCAGACGATGCCAAGGGTCGTGAGCCAGAGGGGGTAGTCAGACGATGCCAAGGGCCATGAGCCGGAGGGGGTAGTCAGACGATGCCAAGGGCCATGAGCCAGAGGGGGTAGTCAGACGATGCCAAGGGCCATGAGCCAGAGGGGGTAGTCAGATGATGCCAAGCGCTGTGAGCTGGAGGGGGTAGTCAGACGATGCCAAGGGCCATGAGCCAGAGGGGGTAGTCAAGATGATGCCAAGGGTCATGAGCCAGAGGGGGTAGTCAGACGATGCCAAGGGCCATGAGCCAGAGGGGGTAGTCAGACGATGCCAAGGGCCATGAGCCAGAGGGGGTAGTCAGATGATGCCAAGCGCTGTGAGCTGGAGGGGGTAGTCAGACGATGCCAAGGGCCATGAGCCAGAGGGGGTAGTCAGACGATGCCAAGGGCCATGAGCCAGAGGGGGTAGTCAGATGATGCCAAGCGCTGTGAGCTGGAGGGGGTAGTCAGACGATGCCAAGGGCCATGAGCCAGAGGGGGTAGTCAAGATGATGCCAAGGGTCATGAGCCAGAGGGGGTAGTCAGACGATGCCAAGGGCCATGAGCCAGAGGGGGTAGTCAGACGATGCCAAGGGTCGTGAGCTGGAGGGGGTAGTCAGACGATGCCAAGGGCTGTGAGCTGGAGGGGGTAGTCAGACGATGCCAAGGGCTGTGAACTGGAGGGGGTAGTCAGATGATGCCAAGGGCTGTGAGCCAGAGGGGGTAGTCAGACGATGCCAAGGGCTGTGAGCTGGAGGGGGTGGTCAGACGATGCCAAGGGCTGTGAGCCAGAGGGGGTAGTCAGACGATGCCAAGGGCTGTGAGCTGGAGGGGGTAGTCAGATGATTCCAAGGGCTGTGAGCCAGAGGGGGTAGTCAGACAATGCCAAGGGCTGTGAGCTGGAGGGGGTAGTCAGACGATGCCAAGGGCCATGAGCCAGAGGGGGTAGTCAGATGATGCCAAGGGCTGTGAGCTGGAGGGGGTAGTCAGACGATGCCAAGGGTCGTGAGCCAGAGGGGGTAGTCAGATGATGCCAAGGGCTGTGAGCTGGAGGGGGTAGTCAGACGATGCCAAGGGTCATGAGCCAGAGGGGGTAGTCAGACGATGCCAAGGGTCGTGAGCTGGAGGGGGTAGTCAGACGATGCCAAGGGTCGTGAGCCGGAGGGGGTAGTCAGCTGGAGGGGGTAGTCAGATGATGCCAAGGGCTGTGAGCTGGAGGGGGTAGTCAAGATGATGCCAAGGGTCATGAGTCAGAGGGGGTAGTCAGATGATGCCAAGGGCTGTGAGCTGGAGGGGGTAGTCAGATGATGCCATGGGTCATGAGCCAGAGGGGGTAGTCAGACGATGCCAAGGGTCATGAGCCAGAGGGGGTAGTCAGACGATGCCAAGGGTCATGAGCCAGAGGGGGTAGTCAGACGATGCCAAGGGTCGTGAGCCAGAGGGGGTAGTCAGATGATGCCAAGAGCTGTGAGCCGGAGGGGGTAGTCAGATGATGCCAAGGGTCTTGAGCCAGAGGGGGTAGTCAGATGATGCCAAGGGTCATGAGCCGGAGGGGGTAGTCAGACGATGCCAAGGGTCGTGAGCCGGAGGGGGTAGTCAGGCGATGCCAAGGGTCGTGAGCCGGAGGGGGTAGTCAGGCGATGCCAAGGGTTGTGAGCTGGAGGGGGTAGTCAGGCGATGCCAAGGGTCGTGAGCCGGAGGGGGTAGTCAGGCGATGCCAAGGGTCGTGAGCCAGAGGGGGTGGTCAGATGATGCCAAGGGCTGTGAGCTGGAGGGGGGTGAGCCACCAAGGGCCATGAGCCGGAGGGGGTAGTCAGACGATGCCAAGGGCCATGAGCCAGAGGGGGTAGTCAGATGATGCCAAGCGCTGTGAGCTGGAGGGGGTAGTCAGACGATGCCAAGGGTCGTGAGCTGGAGGGGGTAGTCAGACGATGCCAAGGGTCGTGAGCTGGAGGGGGTAGTCAGACGATGCCAAGGGTCGTGAGCCGGAGGGGGTAGTCAGACGATGCCAAGGGTCGTGAGCTGGAGGGGGTAGTCAGCTGGAGGGGGTAGTCAGATGATGCCAAGGGCTGTGAGCCAGAGGGGGTAGTCAGACGATGCCAAGGGTCGTGAGCTGGAGGGGGTAGTCAGCTGGAGGGGGTAGTCAGATGAAGCCAAGGGTCATGAGCCAGAGGGGGTAGTCAGATGATGCCAAGGGTCATGAGCCAGAGGGGGTAGTCAGATGATGCCAAGGGTCATGAGCCAGAGGGGGTAGTCAGACAATGCCAAGGGCTGTGAGCTGGAGGGGGTGGTCAGACGATGCCAAGGGTCGTGAGCCAGAGGGGGTGGTCAGATGATGCCAAGGGCTGTGAGCTGGAGGGGGTAGTCAGATGATGCCAAGGGCTGTGAGCTGAAGGGGGTGGTCAGACGATGCCAAGGGCTGTGAGCTGAAGGGGGTGGTTAGACGATGCCAAGGGCTGTGAGCCAGAGGGGGTAGTCAGACGATGCCAAGGGCCATGAGCCGGAGGGGGTAGTCAGACGATGCCAAGGGTCGTGAGCCAGAGGGGGTAGTCAGACGATGCCAAGGGCCATGAGCCGGAGGGGGTAGTCAGACGATGCCAAGGGCCATGAGCCAGAGGGGGTAGTCAGACGATGCCAAGGGCCATGAGCCAGAGGGGGTAGTCAGATGATGCCAAGGGCTGTGAGCCGGAGGGGGTAGTCAGACGATGCCAAGGGCCATGAGCCAGAGGGGGTAGTCAGATGATGCCAAGCGCTGTGAGCTGGAGGGGGTAGTCAGACGATGCCAAGGGCCATGAGCCAGAGGGGGTAGTCAGACGATGCCAAGGGCCATGAGCCAGAGGGGGTAGTCAGACGATGCCAAGGGCCATGAGCCAGAGGGGGTAGTCAGACGATGCCAAGGATCATGAGCTGGAGGGGGTAGTCAGACAATGCCAAGGGCTGTGAGCTGGAGGGGGTAGTCAGACGATGCCAAGGGCCATGAGCCAGAGGGGGTAGTCAGACGATGCCAAGGGTCGTGAGCTGGAGGGGGTAGTCAGACGATGCCAAGGGCTGTGAGCTGGAGGGGGTAGTCAGACGATGCCAAGGGTCGTGAGCTGGAGGGGGTAGTCAGACGATGCCAAGGGCTGTGAGCTGGAGGGGGTAGTCAGACGATGCCAAGGGCTGTGAGCTGGAGGGGGTAGTCAGATGATGCCAAGGGCTGTGAGCTGGAGGGGGTAGTCAGATGATGCCAAGGGCTGTGAGCTGGAGGGGGTAGTCAGATGATGCCAAGGGCTGTGAGCCAGAGGGGGTAGTCAGACGATGCCAAGGGCTGTGAGCTGGAGGGGGTAGTCAGACGATGCCAAGGGTCGTGAGCCAGAGGGGGTAGTCAGAGGATGCCCAGGGCTGTGAGCCAGAGGGGGTAGTCAGACGATGCCAAGGGCCATGAGCCAGAGGGGGTAGTCAGACGATGCCAAGGGTCGTGAGCCAGAGGGGGTAGTCAGCTGGAGGGGGTAGTCAGATGATGCCAAGGGCTGTGAGCTGGAGGGGGTAGTCAGATGATGCCAAGGGTCATGAGTCAGAGGGGGTAGTCAGATGATGCCAAGGGCTGTGAGCTGGAGGGGGTAGTCAGATGATGCCATGGGTCATGAGCCAGAGGGGGTAGTCAGACGATGCCAAGGGTCATGAGCCAGAGGGGGTAGTCAGACGATGCCAAGGGTCATGAGCCAGAGGGGGTAGTCAGACGATGCCAAGGGTCGTGAGCCAGAGGGGGTAGTCAGACGATGCCAAGGGTCATGAGCCAGAGGGGGTAGTCAGATGATGCCAAGAGCTGTGAGCCGGAGGGGGTAGTCAGATGATGCCAAGGGTCTTGAGCCAGAGGGGGTAGTCAGATGATGCCAAGGGTCATGAGCCGGAGGGGGTAGTCAGACGATGCCAAGGGCTGTGAGCTGGAGGGGGTAGTCAGACGATGCCAAGGGTCGTGAGCTGGAGGGGGTAGTCAGACGATGCCAAGGGCTGTGAGCTGGAGGGGGTAGTCAGACGATGCCAAGGGCTGTGAGCTGGAGAGGGTAGTCAGATGATGCCAAGGGCTGTGAGCCAGAGGGGGTAGTCAGACGATGCCAAGGGCTGTGAGCTGGAGGGGGTGGTCAGACGATGCCAAGGGCTGTGAGCCAGAGGGGGTAGTCAGACGATGCCAAGGGCTGTGAGCTGGAGGGGGTAGTCAGACGATGCCAAGGGTCGTGAGCCAGAGGGGGTAGTCAGAGGATGCCCAGGGCTGTGAGCCAGAGGGGGTAGTCAGACGATGCCAAGGGCTGTGAGCTGGAGGGGGTAGTCAGACGATGCCAAGGGCCATGAGCCAGAGGGGGTAGTCAGATGATGCCAAGGGCTGTGAGCTGGAGGGGGTAGTCAGACGATGCCAAGGGCCATGAGCCAGAGGGGGTAGTCAGATGATGCCAAGGGCTGTGAGCTGGAGGGGGTAGTCAGACGATGCCAAGGGTCGTGAGCCGGAGGGGGTAGTCAGACGATGCCAAGGGCCATGAGCCAGAGGGGGTAGTCAGATGATGCCAAGCGCTGTGAGCTGGAGGGGGTAGTCAGACGATGCCAAGGGCCATGAGCCAGAGGGGGTAGTCAGATGATGCCAAGGGCTGTGAGCTGGAGGGGGTAGTCAGACGATGCCAAGGGCCATGAGCCAGAGGGGGTAGTCAGATGATGCCAAGGGCTGTGAGCTGGAGGGGGTAGTCAGACGATGCCAAGGGCCATGAGCCAGAGGGGGTAGTCAGACGATGCCAAGGGTCGTGAGCCAGAGGGGGTAGTCAGCTGGAGGGGGTAGTCAGATGATGCCAAGGGCTGTGAGCTGGAGGGGGTAGTCAAGATGATGCCAAGGGTCATGAGTCAGAGGGGGTAGTCAGATGATGCCAAGGGCTGTGAGCTGGAGGGGGTAGTCAGATGATGCCATGGGTCATGAGCCAGAGGGGGTAGTCAGACGATGCCAAGGGTCATGAGCCAGAGGGGGTAGTCAGATGATGCCAAGAGCTGTGAGCCGGAGGGGGTAGTCAGATGATGCCAAGGGTCTTGAGCCAGAGGGGGTAGTCAGATGATGCCAAGGGTCATGAGCCGGAGGGGGTAGTCAGACGATGCCAAGGGTCGTGAGCCGGAGGGGGTAGTCAGGCGATGCCAAGGGTCGTGAGCCGGAGGGGGTAGTCAGGCGATGCCAAGGGTTGTGAGCTGGAGGGGGTAGTCAGGCGATGCCAAGGGTCGTGAGCCGGAGGGGGTAGTCAGGCGATGCCAAGGGTCGTGAGCCAGAGGGGGTGGTCAGATGATGCCAAGGGCTGTGAGCTGGAGGGGGGTGAGCCACCAAGGGCCATGAGCCGGAGGGGGTAGTCAGACGATGCCAAGGGCCATGAGCCGGAGGGGGTAGTCAGACGATGCCAAGGGCCATGAGCTGGAGGGGGTAGTCAGACGATGCCAAGGGTCGTGAGCCGGAGGGGGTAGTCAGACGATGCCAAGGGTCGTGAGCTGGAGGGGGTAGTCAGCTGGACGGGGTAGTCAGATGATGCCAAGGGCTGTGAGCCAGAGGGGGTAGTCAGATGAAGCCAAGGGTCATGAGCCAGAGGGGGTAGTCAGATGATGCCAAGGGTCATGAGCCAGAGGGAGTAGTCAGATGATGCCAAGGGCTGTGAGCTGGAGGGGTAGTCAGATGATGCCAAGGGTCATGAGCCAGAGGGGGTAGTCAGACAATGCCAAGGGCTGTGAGCTGGAGGGGGTGGTCAGACGATGCCAAGGGTCGTGAGCCAGAGGGGGTGGTCAGATGATGCCAAGGGCTGTGAGCTGGAGTGGGTAGTCAGATGATGCCAAGGGCTGTGAGCTGAAGGGGGTGGTCAGACGATGCCAAGGGCTGTGAGCCAGAGGGGGTAGTCAGACGATGCCAAGGGTCGTGAGCCAGAGGGGGTAGTCAGACGATGCCAAGGGCCATGAGCCGGAGGGGGTAGTCAGACGATGCCAAGGGCCATGAGCCAGAGGGGGTAGTCAGACGATGCCAAGGGCCATGAGCCAGAGGGGGTAGTCAGATGATGCCAAGCGCTGTGAGCTGGAGGGGGTAGTCAGACGATGCCAAGGGCCATGAGCCAGAGGGGGTAGTCAGATGATGCCAAGCGCTGTGAGCTGGAGGGGGTAGTCAGACGATGCCAAGGGCCATGAGCCAGAGGGGGTAGTCAAGATGATGCCAAGGGTCATGAGCCAGAGGGGGTAGTCAGACGATGCCAAGGGCCATGAGCTAGAGGGGGTAGTCAGACGATGCCAAGGGCCATGAGCCAGAGGGGGTAGTCAGATGATGCCAAGCGCTGTGAGCTGGAGGGGGTAGTCAGACGATGCCAAGGGCCATGAGCCAGAGGGGGTAGTCAGACGATGCCAAGGGCCATGAGCCAGAGGGGGTAGTCAGATGATGCCAAGCGCTGTGAGCTGGAGGGGGTAGTCAGACGATGCCAAGGGCCATGAGCCAGAGGGGGTAGTCAAGATGATGCCAAGGGTCATGAGCCAGAGGGGGTAGTCAGACGATGCCAAGGGCCATGAGCCAGAGGGGGTAGTCAGACGATGCCAAGGGTCGTGAGCTGGAGGGGGTAGTCAGACGATGCCAAGGGCTGTGAGCTGGAGGGGGTAGTCAGACGATGCCAAGGGCTGTGAGCTGGAGGGGGTAGTCAGACGATGCCAAGGGTCGTGAGCCAGAGGGGGTAGTCAGACGATGCCAAGGGTCGTGAGCTGGAGGGGGTAGTCAGACGATGCCAAGGGCTGTGAGCTGGAGGGGGTAGTCAGACGATGCCAAGGGCTGTGAGCTGGAGGGGGTAGTCAGATGATTCCAAGGGCTGTGAGCCAGAGGGGGTAGTCAGACGATGCCAAGGGCTGTGAGCTGGAGGGGGTAGTCAGACGATGCCAAGGGCCATGAGCCAGAGGGGGTAGTCAGATGATGCCAAGGGCTGTGAGCTGGAGGGGGTAGTCAGACGATGCCAAGGGTCGTGAGCCAGAGGGGGTAGTCAGACGATGCCAAGGGTCGTGAGCCGGAGGGGGTGGTCAGACGATGCCAAGGGTCGTGAGCCGGAGGGGGTAGTCAGACGATGCCAAGGGCTGTGAGCTGGAGGGGGTAGTCAGACGATGCCAAGGGCTGTGAGCTGGAGGGGGTAGTCAGACGATGCCAAGGGCCATGAGCCAGAGGGGGTAGTCAGACGATGCCAAGGGTCGTGAGCCGGAGGGGGTAGTCAGACGATGCCAAGGGTCGTGAGCCGGAGGGGGTAGTCAGACGATGCCAAGGGCTGTGAGCCGGAGGGGGTAGTCAGATGATGCCAAGGGCTGTGAGCTGGAGGGGGTAGTCAGACGATGCCAAGGGTCGTGAGCCAGAGGGGGTAGTCAGACGATGCCAAGGGTCGTGAGCCGGAGGGGGTAGTCAGACGATGCCAAGGGCTGTGAGCTGGAGGGGGTAGTCAGACGATGCCAAGGGCCATGAGCCAGAGGGGGTAGTCAGACGATGCCAAGGGTCGTGAGCCGGAGGGGGTAGTCAGATGATGCCAAGGGCTGTGAGCTGGAGGGGGTAGTCAAGATGATGCCAAGGGTCATGAGTCAGAGGGGGTAGTCAGATGATGCCAAGGGCTGTGAGCTGGAGGGGGTAGTCAGATGATGCCATGGGTCATGAGCCAGAGGGGGTAGTCAGACGATGCCAAGGGTCATGAGCCAGAGGGGGTAGTCAGACGATGCCAAGGGTCATGAGCCAGAGGGGGTAGTCAGACGATGCCAAGGGTCGTGAGCCAGAGGGGGTAGTCATATGATGCCAAGAGCTGTGAGCCGGAGGGGGTAGTCAGATGATGCCAAGGGTCTTGAGCCAGAGGGGGTAGTCAGATGATGCCAAGGGTCTTGAGCCAGAGGGGGTAGTCAGACGATGCCAAGGGTCGTGAGCCGGAGGGGGTAGTCAGGCGATGCCAAGGGTCGTGAGCCGGAGGGGGTAGTCAGGCGATGCCAAGGGTTGTGAGCTGGAGGGGGTAGTCAGGCGATGCCAAGGGTCGTGAGCCGGAGGGGGTAGTCAGGCGATGCCAAGGGTCGTGAGCCAGAGGGGGTGGTCAGATGATGCCAAGGGCTGTGAGCTGGAGGGGGGTGAGCCACCAAGGGCCATGAGCCGGAGGGGGTAGTCAGACGATGCCAAGGGCCATGAGCCAGAGGGGGTAGTCAGATGATGCCAAGCGCTGTGAGCTGGAGGGGGTAGTCAGACGATGCCAAGGGTCGTGAGCTGGAGGGGGTAGTCAGACGATGCCAAGGGTCGTGAGCTGGAGGGGGTAGTCAGACGATGCCAAGGGTCGTGAGCCGGAGGGGGTAGTCAGCTGGAGGGGGTAGTCAGATGATGCCAAGGGCTGTGAGCCAGAGGGGGTAGTCAGATGAAGCCAAGGGTCATGAGCCAGAGGGGGTAGTCAGATGATGCCAAGGGTCATGAGCCAGAGGGGGTAGTCAGACAATGCCAAGGGCTGTGAGCTGGAGGGGGTGGTCAGATGATGCCAAGGGCTGTGAGCTGGAGGGGGTAGTCAGATGATGCCAAGGTCTGTGAGCTGAAGGGGGTGGTCAGACGATGCCAAGGGCTGTGAGCCAGAGGGGGTAGTCAGACGATGCCAAGGGTCGTGAGCCAGAGGGGGTAGTCAGACGATGCCAAGGGCCATGAGCCGGAGGGGGTAGTCAGACGATGCCAAGGGCCATGAGCCAGAGGGGGTAGTCAGACGATGCCAAGGGCCATGAGCCAGAGGGGGTAGTCAGATGATGCCAAGCGCTGTGAGCTGGAGGGGGTAGTCAGACGATGCCAAGGGCCATGAGCCAGAGGGGGTAGTCAAACGATGCCAAGGGCCATGAGCCAGAGGGGGTAGTCAGACGATGCCAAGGGCCATGAGCCAGAGGGGGTAGTCAGATGATGCCAAGCGCTGTGAGCTGGAGGGGGTAGTCAGACGATGCCAAGGGCTGTGAGCTGGAGGGGGTAGTCAGACGATGCCAAGGGCTGTGAGCTGGAGGGGGTGGTCAGACGATGCCAAGGGCTGTGAGCCAGAGGGGGTAGTCAGACGATGCCAAGGGCTGTGAGCCAGAGGGGGTAGTCAGATGATGCCAAGGGCTGTGAGCCAGAGGGGGTAGTCAGATGATGCCAAGGGCTGTGAGCCAGAGGGGGTAGTCAGATGATGCCAAGGGCCATGAGCCAGAGGGGGTAGTCAGACGATGCCAAGGGCCATGAGCCAGAGGGGGTAGTCAGACGATGCCAAGGGCCATGAGCCAGAGGGGGTAGTCAGATGATGCCAAGCGCTGTGAGCTGGAGGGGGTAGTCAGACGATGCCAAGGGCCATGAGCCAGAGGGGGTAGTCAAGATGATGCCAAGGGTCATGAGCCAGAGGGGGTAGTCAGACGATGCCAAGGGCCATGAGCCAGAGGGGGTAGTCAGACGATGCCAAGGGCCATGAGCCAGAGGGGGTAGTCAGATGATGCCAAGCGCTGTGAGCTGGAGGGGGTAGTCAGACGATGCCAAGGGCCATGAGCCAGAGGGGGTAGTCAGACGATGCCAAGGGCCATGAGCCAGAGGGGGTAGTCAGACAATGCCAAGGGCTGTGAGCTGGAGGGGGTGGTCAGATGATGCCAAGGGCTGTGAGCTGGAGGGGGTAGTCAGACGATGCCAAGGGCTGTGAGCTGGAGGGGGTAGTCAGACGATGCCAAGGGCTGTGAGCTGGAGGGGGTGGTCAGACGATGCCAAGGGCTGTGAGCCAGAGGGGGTAGTCAGACGATGCCAAGGGCTGTGAGCCAGAGGCGGTAGTCAGATGATGCCAAGGGCTGTGAGCCAGAGGGGGTAGTCAGACGATGCCAAGGGCCATGAGCCAGAGGGGGTAGTCAGACGATGCCAAGGGCCATGAGCCAGAGGGGGTAGTCAGATGATGCCAAGGGTCGTGAGCCAGAGGGGGTAGTCAGATGATGCCAAGGGCCATGAGCCAGAGGGGGTAGTCAGATGATGCCAAGGGTCATGAGACAGAGGGGGTAGTCAGATGATGCCAAGGGCCATGAGCCAGAGGGGGTAGTCAGATGATGCCAAGGGTCGTGAGCCAGAGGGGGTAGTCAGACGATGCCAAGGGCCATGAGCCAGAGGGGGTAGTCAGACGATGCCAAGGGCCATGAGCCAGAGGGGGTAGTCAGACGATGCCAAGGGCCATGAGCCAGAGGGGGTAGTCAGATGATGCCAAGGGTCGTGAGCCAGAGGGGGTAGTCAGACGATGCCAAGGGCCATGAGCCAGAGGGGGTAGTCAGACGATGCCAAGGGCCATGAGCCAGAGGGGGTAGTCAGACGATGCCAAGGGCCATGAGCCAGAGGGGGTAGTCAGATGATGCCAAGGGTCATGAGACAGAGGGGGTAGTCAGATGATGCCAAGGGCTGTGAGCTGGAGGGAGTAGTTAGATGATGCCAAGGGTCGTAGGCCAGAGAGGGTAGTAAGACGATGCCAAGGGTTGAGGGCAACACAAACTGGAACACGGATGGTGGTTGTCACTCCCTTTTAAAGGGAAAACACTTGATTTTGCTTTTCAGTTGTTGCTCCTAAATGTGGGGGCATCCTGAATCGGGATGCCCCGCTGTGTGTATGCTCCCTGGTTGCCTGATCCACTCACCTTCCAGTTGCTCCCATGGCACAGGCTGGAGCTGAGAGCAAGTGCGCTGATTGGCTGAGCTTTTGGCTCCGCTATTGGCTAAGCAGCCGAGCGGCGCCGAAGGGACCTGAGTGCGCTACTGGCCGCATCCCTCGCTGACCTCCCAGCCATTCAGAAAGGCAGGGCGTGGGCATGTGCATGGCTAGAGGTGAGAGGGGATGATGCTGCAACGCAGAGACATCGACAAGGGCTCTGGAAGAAGGTGAGTGTTCCGGGAGTAAATCACTCACCTTTCCCCAGTCCAACGGCACATGTGTGGCCCAATCAGAGCCATTTGCTGATTGTTTTCAATGGGCACAAATCCCTTGGATCCTCAGGCTGTGCCCACGCTCCTGCACCCAGCCATTCAGATGGGTTGGGACGGGAGCATGCACCATACCTCCCAAGTGTCCCTGATTTGGAGGGACTGTCCCTCTTTTGAGCCCATGTCCCCCTGCCCCGCGTTGTTCTTATTTGTCCCTCTTTGAGGTGTAACATATCAGATCTGCAGCAATAAATGATTCATTTGCCTATTCAAAGTGTTTCTTTTGGTTTAACTGTTACATCCTCTCTCCTATCCATCAGCCAAGGAGGGGGGGTGGCTTAATTTAACAAATGTCCCTCTTTCCTATCCTGAAAAGTTGGTAGGTATGCATGCACCCACTGGGGATGTGACTGCTTGCTTTCCTTGACTGCTCACTGGGGATGTGACTGCTCGCTTTCCTTGTTGAAGGCAATCAGAAGCAGAAGGGGCTCTGATTGGACGAGAGCAGTTGGACCGATGAGAGGTGAGTTTTACTGGGAAAACTGGGGGGGGGGGTTACAAAGCAGGGCATCCCAATTCAGAATGCCCTGCATCAAAACCCGGGAAAGTCAAATTTACCGCTTCTTGTTTTCGTTTAAAAATCACTTTGTTCCTTATTATAGAAGAATCTACAGTAAGAATCCATAAAGGATTAGTGTTGAATATAAGCTATTGGTCATAACGCATATATGACATATATGTACAGTAAGTACCAATTATGAAAAACATTTTAACATACAACGCTTCTTATTTTTTGCAATACAAAAATATTCCCATTGACTCTTACTGGTGCAACGGTCAAAAGAGGGCAAACATGTTTCGCCTGTTGCGGCTTCTTCAGTGCCCTGTTATAGACATAAAGTATATTTAGTAATACATCAGCGTATATAGTACATTAGAAAAGGTCTAACATTTTTTGCCCACCTGATAAATGGTGAAACAAATAACTTGAAATGACCCAGGAAGAGGTGGAAGGGGCTCTGATTGGAGGGGGCAGTTGAACCGATGAGAGGTGAGTTTTACTGGGAAAACTGGGGGGGGGGGGGGGTTACAAAGCAGGACATCCCAATTCAGAATGCCCTGCATCAAAACCCGGAAAAGTCAAATTAATCGCTTTGAATCGCATATCTCAGCGGCTCCGAGCGCGCTTATTGGACGAGCGGCCACGCATGCGCCATAGGAGCGGGGTGAGTTGAGTTGAATCGGGCGATCTGGGGGGGTTTCACATAGCGGGGCACCCCGATCGGGAAAATGGCCCAAAACCCAGGATAGTCAAAATCCTGGGTGTTGGTCCACTTTAAAGCATTTTTTAATAATTGTTTTTTTCAATATCAATTAGAGTTTATATTTACAAAATAATTTGTTCTTAAACGGCTAGTACCGTAAATATGAAAACACAGATGTAGAGACAAAGGAATAGAAATTCTTATACAAGGACAATAGGGGGATTCATTCCACCTCTCCCTGGGTCATTAAGTTATTTGTATCACCACTTATCAGGAGGGCAAAAAATGATCTTAGACCTTTTCTAATGTACTATATATGCTGATGTATTACTAAATATACTTTATGTCTATACCAGGGCACTGAAGAAGCCGCAACAGGCGATACGTGTCTGCCCTCTTTTGACCGTTGCACCAGTAAGAGTCAATAGAGACAAAGGCAATATGGGAATATTTTTGTATTGCAAAAAATAAGAAGCGTTGTATGTTAAGATGTTTTTAATAATTGGTACTCACTGTACATATACAGTATGTCATAGAAACATAGAAGAAACATAGAAGGTTGATGGCATATATGCGTTATGACCAATAGCTTATATTCAACACTAATCCTTTATGGATTCTTACTGTATATTCTTCTGTAATAAAGAACAAAGTGATTTTTAAACGAAAACGAGAGGTGTGGTGGGTTTGCTGGGTCCAATATACGTAACCGGGAGGGGCCTAAGCTCGGTACCTTTCTTTTACTGCACTTTAAACTGGACCTTCACCGTGATTTATTGAAAAGCTCAAACCCTTAAAAAACGATTCCCCAGCATCTAAAATTAATATAGTTTAAGTTTTTAGTCACTTACTTATTATTTATTCTTTCCCCCACTGGGGACTTTAGGATACGGGCGCCGCCATCTTGACTTACTGAGACGAGAAGAGTGGGATAAAGTGCAGGGGCGGGGTTATAGCTGTGCTTTGCTCAGACAGAGCCGAGCTGGGGTCAGGAAAAGGTCAGCAGTCCCAGAATGCAGAGCAGCACAGTCAGAAGGCACTTCCTGTTTGCAGGCTGCCTGATGTCCCATGAGCCGCCATCTTGAAAGTTTAAAGGCTCATAACATGCAGTAGATGCAGGTAGGATGATTTTTAATGCGAGCAATCTGTATGTACAGGGTGTGGGAAACATATAAGATAGACTCTTATTCAGGGTGAAGGTCCGGATTAATGTGGGCAATCTGTATGTACAGGGTGTGGGAAACATATAAGATAGACTCTTATTCAGGGTGAAGGTCCGGATTTATGTGAGCAATCTGTATGTACAGGGTGTGGGAAACATATAAGATAGGCTCTTATTCAGGGTGAAGGTCCGGATTTATGTGAGCAATCTGTATGTACAGGGTGTGGGAAACATATAAGATAGGCTCTTATTCAGGGAGAAGGTCCGGATTAATGTGAGCAATCTGTATGTACAGGGTGTGGGAAACATATAAGATAGGCTTTTATTCAGGGTGAAGGTCCGGATTTATGTGAGCAATCTGTATGTACAGGGTGTGGGAAACATATAAGATAGGCTCTTATTCAGGGTGAAGGTCCGGATTTATGTGAGCAATCTGTATGTACAGGGTGTGGGAAACATATAAGATAGGCTCTTATTCAGGGAGAAGGTCTGGATTAATGTGAGCAATCTGTATGTACAGGGTGTGGGAAACATATAAGATAGACTCTTATTCAGGGTGAAGGTCCGGATTAATGTGAGCAATCTGTATGTACAGGGTGTGGGAAACACATAAGATAGACTCTTATTCAGGGTGAACACATATAAGATAGGCTCTTATTCAGGGTGAAGGTCCGGATTAATGTAGGCAATCTGTATGTACAGGGTGTGGAAAACATATAAGATAGGCTCTTATTCAGGGTGAAGGTCCGGATTAATGTGGGCAATCTGTATGTACAGGGTGTGGGAAACATATAAGATAGACTCTTATTCAGGGTGAAGGTCCGGATTAATGTGAGCAATCTGTATGTACAGGGTGTGGGAAACATATAAGATAGACTCTGATTCAGGGTGAAGGTCCGGATTAATGTGAGCAATCTGTATGTACAAGGTGTGGGAAACATATAAGATATGCTCTTATTCAGGGTGAGGGTCCGGATTAATGTGAGCAATCTGTATGTACAGGGTGTGGGAAACATATAAGATAGACTCTTATTCAGGGTGAACACATATAAGATAGGCTCTTATTCAGGGTGAAGGTCCGGATTAATGTAGGCAATCTGTATGTACAGGGTGTGGAAAACATATAAGATAGGCTTTCAGGATCTCAGGACGGCCCTTTCATCTGCTAAGCAAGCTTATTTCTCTTCACTGATTTCTGCACAAGCCCGGAATCCCAAACAACTCTTCAACACTTTCACTTCCTTACTCCGCCCACCACCTCCTCCTCCAACCTCCCAAATAACAGCAGAAGAATTTTCTACATTCCTCAAAGGAAAAATTGACAACATTCGACTTGGCTTTGCCCCTCAGAATCCCTCACCACTTCAAACAATCCCCCCGCCTTACTCTCTTACTTTCTTCACTCCAATAACTGAACTTGGACTAACCTCTCTCATTTCTAGGGCCCACCTGACTACCTGCTCCCTCGATCCTATTCCATCCCACCTTATTCCTCAACTGTCTCCATCCCTCACTCCAGCCTTAACCTGCATATTCAACCTTTCTCTCTCCACTGGCACCTTTCCTTCCTCCTACAAACATGCAGTTATTACTCCGATAATCAAGAAACCCTCTCTCGACCCCTCTGCCCTCTCCAGCTATCGCCCTATCTCACTACTACCTTTCTCCTCCAAACTTCTTGAACAACATGTCCACTCAGAACTGTCACAATACTTATCCACTAACAACTTATTTGACCCCTTACAATCAGGATTCCGCCGTAACCACTCCACTGAAACTGCCCTCACCAAAGTCACCAATGATCTGCTCACTGCCAAAAGCAAAGGTCACTACTCCATCCTCATCCTTCTTGACCTCTCCTCAGCCTTTGATACTGTCGACCACTCTCTGCTTCTTGATATTCTCTCCTCTCTCGGGGTTCAAGGTCTTGCACTCTCTTGGCTCACCTCTTACCTCTCTGATAGATCATTCAGTGTATTCTATTCTAACACAGTCTCATCCTCACGTTCCCTTTCTGTTGGTGTGCCGCAAGGTTCTGTTCTAGCCCCCCTACTTTTCTCAGTCTACACCCATGGCCTTGGCAAACTTATTACTTCACTAGGCTTTCAATACCACTTCTATGCGGATGACACTCAGATATATCTCTCAGGCCCCAATCTCTCCTCTCTCCTATCTCGCCTCCCCAACTGCCTCTCAGCTATTTCTTCATTCATGTCATCTCGCTACCTCAAGCTAAACATGGACAAGACAGAACTGGTCATTTTCCCACCCTCTAACTCCCCTCCCCTCTCTAACACGTATATTTCTGTCAACAATTACACAATAACAGCAACTCCCCAAGCTCGGTGCCTGGGAGTCATTCTGGACTCTGCCCTCGCTTTCAAACCACACATTCACTCCCTGGCCACCTCCTGTCGCCTCCAACTTAAAAACATCTCCCGCATCCGTCCTTTCCTCTCACCTGACACCACTAAAATGCTAGTGCATGCCCTGGTCATATCCCGACTGGATTACTGCAACATCCTTCTTTGTGGCCTACCAACTAACAGACTGGCACCCCTCCAATCTATCCTGAACTCTGCTGCTCGCCTCATCCATCTCTCCTCTCGCTCCTCCAGCTCTGCGCCTCTCTGCCAATCCCTACACTGGCTGCCAGTCCCACAGCGAATCCTGTTCAAAACTCTAACTCTCGCATACAAAGCTCTCTCCAACCAGGCCCCTCCCTATATCTCATCTCTAATCCAACAGTATCAACCTAGGCGCAGCCTCCGCTCTTCTGCCGACCTTCTCCTGTCCTCCACCCTGGTCACCTCCTTTCACGCCCACCTCCAAGAACTTCTCACGTGCAACTTCAATCTTCTGGAATGCCCTCCCCCACCCAATCCGCCACTCCACAACCCTCAAAACCTTCAAAGGCGCCCTTAAAACTCACTTATTCAGACAAGCATATAATCTGGCCTAACCAATCTTCTAAAGGGCACAAAGCTCAATACTGACTGTTTGTGATCCTTCCCCCTCGTCTCCATCCCTCATCCTTTAGACTGTAAGCTCGCAAGGGCCGGGCTCTCTCCCCTATTGTATCTTGTACTCAGAATATCCACTGTCAACTCTGTAAAACTGCATTTGAAATAGTATATGTACCGTATGTTTCTACCCTGTCTGTAATTACTACTTGTAAAGCGCTACGGAAGATGATGGCGCTATATAAATAAACAATAATAAAATAATAGGCTCTTATTCAGGGTGAAGGTCCGGATTAATGTGAGCAATCTGTATGTACAGGTTGTGGGAAACATAGAAGATGACACAGAAGACCCTCTTATTCAGGGTGAAGGTCCGGATTAATGTGAGCAATCTTTATGTACAGGGTGTGGGAAACATATAAGATAGACTCTTATTCAGGGTGAGGGTCCGGATTAATGTGGGCAATCTGTATGTACAGGGTGTGGGAAACATATAAGATGGACTCATTCAGAGTAAAGGACGCTTGAATCAAAACCCGGAAAATTCACGGCTTTTGTTCCACTTTAAAGAGAACTCTAAGCAGCTCACTGTATTGAATACAATAGGGCCATCGAGAAAATAACAACATGCCAGGGCTGTGGCACACACAGCAGCAGCAGCGGAGTACACACACACACGTGAGAGCACACACTGCGGCTGCGCGCAGTCACACCAGGCAGCCTAGCAAGTCACTGCTTGTGCTTTCCTCCCCGCTGGCCCCGCCCCATCCATGCGGCTGGTCACATGACCCGAGTGACGTCAGCCGGCCCTACAGCTCAGTGGGATGTGGCGGCGGCTGGCCGGGGATGGTGAGTGATCGGGGCTGTCACCGGAGCCGCTGCTTGTGCCGCTCGTTACCGGGGGAACCTCACCCGCCCGTCCCGGGACCGTGACCGGCTTTATCGGCACCGGGGAGCTTCCTGACAGCCCGCACACCATGATGAACAGGTTCCGAAAGTGGCTCTACAAGCCCAAGGTAAGTGCCCGCCATGAAGGAGGAGGAAGAGGGGGGCCCTACCGCCTGGGGGGCCCTGTCACTACCCCAATATCACCTGCCCGACCCCGAACCAAGAGGTCCTGTCTCCTATTGTCAGCTGTCACCCTGCCTTACCTGCCTGTGTGCTCACTGCTGCCCTCTACCGGACACCAGCGGCATCGCTGCTACCTAGTGTCATTATTATTATTATTAGTAATATTGTTATTATTGGGGTTTTATTTATTAATACAACAAAACACTCACTTCTAATGCATCGCTGCTACCTTGCATCATTATTAGTAGTAATACTATTGTTATTATTGGGGTTTTATTTAATAATACAACAAAACACTCACTTCTAATGCATCACTGCTACCTTGCATCATTATTAGTAGTAATATTATTGTTATTATTGGGGTTTTATTTATTAATACAACAAAACACTCACTTCTAATGCATCGCTGCTACCTTGCATCATTATTAGTAGTAATATTATTGGGGTTTATTTATTAATACAGCAAAACACTCATTTCTAATGCATCACTGCTACCTTGCATCATTATTGTTAGTAATATTATTGTTATTATTGTGGTTTTATTTATTAATACAACAAAGCACTCACTTCTAATGCATCACTGCTACCTTGCATCATTATTATTATTAGTAATATTATTGTTATTATTGTGGTTTTATTTATTAATACAACAAAGCACTCACTTCTAATATATCATGATCTCTTTATCTATCTATCTATCTATCTATCTATCTATCTATCTATCTATATATATATATATATCTCAACGTTATTTCATTTCTAATTTCATTAGCTATATTTAGTGTAATAAAGTTAGACAAAAAAGAGATGGGTACAGAATGGTAAAAGGTGGCGGGGGCGTGAGCATTTCTTTACCTGCAGCAGTTACATTGATCATCTAAGTCAGTGGTTCTCAACCTTTTTACGCCAAGTGCCCCCTAGCGACAGGCAGTTACAACTAAATACCCCCAAGGAGGAGATCAATGGCTAATGTTAACAAAAAAGTTAGGTCATGGGCCTTGTACACTTTATTAAAGTGGACCAAAATCCACATACCTGGAATTTATAAGATTTCAGGGCCGCTAGATTCCCTCCCCTGGGGCATGCAGAATCGGGAGGCACCGCTGTGTGAAACCCCCCAGGGCGCCCATAAACTCCTTCTTTCCTGCTCCAACGGTGCACGTGCTAGCAGCTGCCCACTATCCCTTTAGCAGCGCGTGCCTGCACCAGGCTGGCGCTGTCACGCTTCCTGTTAAAGTGGACCAACACCCAGGATTTTCACTATTCCGTGGGGAAACCCCCCAGAATGCCCGAAAAAACTCACCTCACCCCGCTCCTATGGCGCATGCGCGGCCGCTCGTCCAATCAGCACGCTCGGAGCCGCTGTGGTATGCACATCCAAGCGACGTACAACCACATTGGCTCCGAGCACGCTGGCGGACGCATCTTGCACTTCCCTCTAACAGGGAGCACACCCTTTGTGAATGTGAATTCTCCATTTGTGAATGGCTGCTAGAGAGAAGCGCAAGATGCGGCAGCGGCCCGCGCATGCGCCGTTATACCGGGAGTAAGGTAAGGTGAATGGGGCTTCCTGGGGGGTTTCACACAGCGGGATATCCTGATTTTGGATGCCCTGCAGGGAGGGATCTGATCGGCCTGGGAATCTTATAGATTCCCGGGCCGATCAGGCAGGGGGTTGGTCCTCTGGAAGCAGGGGATGCGGCCGCCAGTGCCCTTAGACGAGCTCTTAGACGAAGGGATGGAGCAGATCGGAGCATGCTGATTGGACATGAGGCCACACATGTGCCGTAGGACTGGTGCAAAGGTGAGTTAGATCGGGTGATCTGAGGGGTTTCACACAGCAGGGCATCCCCGATCGGGGTGCCCCGGGGGCAAGGATCAAAACCCAGGATTGTCAAAATCCTGGGTTTTGGTCCATTTTAAGCAAGAAAGTATTTTTTACTGTTAAAATAATATAACCGAGCTGTCAGACCCCCTATGTTGGTGCAACCTTTAACAGCGCTCTGGGGTACACGTACCACAGTGATCTAAGGCCACTGGCTAATGAAATATACAAGTATAGTGAGTAACATAACCACAGAAGGATTCTTTGTGATCCAGCAGGGGAGAGACAGTGCATCCCACCCCGGGTCCCATGCGTGTTGGGGCCTCCTCCCGAACCCTGATTAATGGGGAGGAAGCCAACTGACGGGAGCGGGAGACAGGCAGGGATGCTGCCCCCAGCCAGGCAAAGTCTGAACCTGACTAGAAGTAGATTTGAAGGAAAAAGCATTCTACTGAAGCTTACATGTCATCAGGGGTGGGCTTATAATTTCTGGGGCCCCATGCAAAGTCGTGTCAGGGGGCCCTCGTCATTTTTATATAATCAAATAAAATATTAAAGAGGTACTGACACACAATCATAGAGGGAGGCACTCAAGAAATTTATCAAAAAAATAAATTTTATTCCATATCACTAAATTAATCACTGCACATAACCACTACACAATTAAAATTACTTATACATATAAGAACCAACATAAAAATGTGTAGGTGATGGGGAGAGCACTGGCACACACAAATATCAATCAGCATCTATATATAAAAACACATAAACACAAGTGATCTAATCAGTGCAAATAGCAATGTGCAAATCCTGCCTATGATCCAGATCCTATATCAAATAACTATAAAGTGCAAGGTGCAACCAATCAATAGATACAAATGCAATGTGTAATCACAAACAAAACCTACATGATTATCCAATAACTAAATACCCTATAAGAAATATAAATGACCACAAAATACCTCACCAATGTAGATGCTAGTATCAATCAACCATTAAATACCAAATACAGTGCAAAAATATATCCAACCAAAATATACTCAAGGTATCACAGGTATGCCAGTAAAGGGTCTCCCCCCCCCCCCCGCCTACAGCACCAGGAGCCACACATTCCGTGGGTGTATCCCCCACTTCATCAGGCATCTCTCATGTAGCCTCTGCACTGAAAGCATCGCCAGTATTACAGTAATGCACCAAATGTTTTCAGTGTTCTGGGGGGTCCCTGAGAGGTGATGGCCCCATGCAACCGCATGGGTTGCGTGGTGCAAAGCACGCCATTGCATGTAGTCTGTTTGAGCCGAGCCACCTGGGTTAGCGACTAACATTTCTGGGGCACCGAATAGTTCTCCAGAGTAGGGGGTTAAAAAAGTACAAATAGAGATGAGGAAAAAGTTAATGCACCCTGGTAAAGGTGAGTAGTTATAGGGTGCTCGACCAGGGACAATCCCTTAGCCCCACAACAATAAAGCAAAAGAGGGTGAAAGGTCCGCACTCCTTAAAAGTCCAGAAGCCACACATTCCGTGGGTGTATCCCCCACTTCATCAGGCATCTCTCATGTAGCCTCTGCACTAAAATAGTCGCCAGTATTACAGTAATGCACCAACTGTTTACAGTGTTCTGGGGGGTCCCTGAGAGGTGATGGCCCCATGCAACCGCATGGGTTGCGTGGTGCAAAGCACGCCATTGCATGTAGTCTGTTTGAGCCGAGCCACCTGGGTTAGCGGCTAACATTTCTGGGGCACAGAGTAGTTCTCCAGAGTAGGGGGTTAAAAAAGTACAAATAGAGATGAGGAAAAAGTTAATGCACCCTGGTAAAGGTGAGTAGTTTATAGGGTGCTCGACCAGGGACAATCCCTTAGTCCCACAACAATAAAGCAAAATAGGGTGAAAGGTCCGCACTCCTTAAAAGTCCAAACTTTTATTAGATACGTTTAAAAACATCTCCATGTGATAAAGTTCATATTGCAGCCCTAAAAATGTTTATAACAGTCCCAGGTGTGGCAAAATTGCAGACACAGGTGTCCTTAGTTATAGTGACGCGTTTCGGACACAGGGGTCCTTAGTCATAGAAATGCGTAAAGTGTAGAAAAGCATATTTTTGGTCTATTGACTACCCAGAGAAACTTGGAAAAAGCTGCCTGGGGATCTTATAGTTGCTACTTGGAAGATATATGCATTTAGGGAGGAGATCTGTTATGGGCTGGTGGGTCACACTTTCTGGGTCCCCGGTGTTGGTTCCTTTTGGAATCTCCCTCCCAGGATGTGTCATACTAATCTAATGACTGTTTTGTAGTTCTGGCTCCACATGTACAGGTCTCTTCAACTCCCCGCCGGCCTGGGATAGGTGGCATTTAAGGCTGAAATGGAAGTGGTGTTATGTATGGAAGCCAGATCAGTGGCTGACAGTATAAGGGCTGAAGCATAGCAACCTTTTGTAACTGGAATGCTTGCTAGCATGTGGACTATTATGATGCTACAAGTCCCAGGATGCCTATGTAGACAGACCAGTGGCTGGCATCAGGAGTGCTGCTGTGATGCATGGACATGCTTTGTGATTGGAACCTTTGCCAGAAAATTGTATCGTTGTGGTACTACAAATCCCAGAATGTCCAAATAGCCAAATCAGTGGCTGGACACCTAGGATTTTGCAGTTTCACAACAGTTTGAGTTGAGAGAAGACAGACTTTAATAAAGCCCTAATAATAGATAAAAACCTGTACATTTATTATATTAATTATATATATGTGTGTGTATTTTATTTGCACTTAAACCACACCCCAGCCATGCCCCTAAAGGGAAACCCCACGAAACAATTTAAATATTAATAATAATAATAATAATAATAATATATTATTATTATTAATACAGGCAAGACCTCCACACACACATTACAGCCAGCGAGGGACATCCCAACATTACAGCCAGCAAGGGGCATCCCTTCCACAGAAAGCTGGGCACATAACACACACAGAGTCTCCTTCTCTTTCTCTCTGGAGACCCACCCACCCACTGGACCACCAATAAAAAAAAAATAGCTGGAAAATAAAAAACAGTAGCCAGCGCCACCCCAGGGAAGCTGTGTGAGCACTCAGCTACACACATCTGGGGCCGGTGGCAGTGGCAGGTGGCGGCGCGGGATTGTCCCACGAAAATCAGGACAGTTGGGGGGTATGTTTATGCCGTTGTGCAATGTTGGATAAGAAGCTAATCTGATAGCTTATAATGCACCCCCCTATTTCTCGGGACATACTAAATAGCTGAACTAGAAATGCCATAGAAATTCCTATACTGCCCACCAAAGTGGGAGCTTGAGTTGAAAGTACACTGTGCTGTTCCAGGCATTTATTGTGAGCTTTATAGCAGACCTCAGGGGAGCACCCAAGGGGGTGGCCGCGATGTTGATAGGCTGTGCCACGGTGGCTGCGGACAAGGCCCGTAGGTGCTGCTCCGCTGCTAACTAGTACTGTGGAACTATGGTAATTTCTGACTAAAGTTCCACCTTAAAGCAGACCTAAACCCTGCCTTGCAGCTCTGTGCCAGGAAAGAGTGCTAGTTGGCAGAGGGAGCTACCTACCCCTCTTTCTACCAGTCCAGCATTAGAGAGGTGCTCATCTTTTCCCCCACTGGGGGTCCATTGGAAGTGGGAGTTGGTCAGTCCTTGCACACCTGTACCCTACCTGGCACACCTGTACCCTACCTGGCACACCTGTACCCTACCTGGCACAGAGTTACCAGAGAAGGGTAAAGGTCCACTCCAAAGTGAAACAAAGCCACGTTGGCCAGCTCCAGGCCCGGCCACTAACCTGTCCCGCTGTGTGAAACTCCAGGGGTCCATGGTAATCTCGCCTTTATTGGCGGCTCCCACGGCACTGCCTCACATGGCCTCATTAAAGGTGCCCAGCAGAGCAGAAGGCAGCGTGTGAGAGATCGGCACCGTCCTACTAAAGGCCTCTGCCAAAAAAAAAAGCCTACCCCTCCCCATTGCCATGGCCAATGTCCCGGGTTAACTTCTGGGTAGGATTTAACCCTTTCTAGGTTGACAACTGCACATTGGCAGATAAACAGCAGATTAACAGATAAACAGCTGAATTGAATCGGTCAGCCTGCATGAATGGAGCTTGGGGTGTATACGTCCCACAATCCTACTGGTGCAGCAAGATGGCGACGTACACGGCCTAACTGTAGGGAGCTGGCAGACGGGTAAGGGGGCACTGGTCATTGATAAGCATGAAGCAGCGTGCAATGATACTTTTACATTTTAAACATTTAAAGCAGAGCAAAACCCATCCTGGGGGTCTGAGACTCCAGGGCAGGCATACTCGCTCCCCTTGGGGCACCCCCGATTGCTGTGTGAAACCCCCAGATCGCTTGAAAACTTGCCTTCGTTCTTGGTCCAATGGCGCGTGCGAGATCAGCGGTCGCATCCCTGCTCTCCCTTTAGCAGGGTTACGTGTCTGCGGCAGGCATTTGTGAATGGCCGGCGCAGGCACACTCCTTGTTAAAGGGTAGCAGGCGATGCGGCCGCCAGCGCGCTCGGATCCACTCCACTTACATGAGCTCCGGGACAAAGGGGCTTTAGAAAATCCAAGCGCGCTGATTGCACGAACGGCCGCACATGCTTCGTAGGCCTGGGAAGAGGTGAATTTGTTTGGGCGACCTGGGGGGTTTCACACAGCGGGCACCAAAACCCAGGATAGTCAAAGTACTGGGTTTTGGTGCACTTTAAACTGCTTTTTCAGGATATGAAAAACTGACTTATGGTCTGCTTCAAAGATGAAACTTCCTGTGCCAACATTGGATTGCCTTAATAGTTAGACCCATGGTAATGGATGGGCTCCCCAAGTGATCCAAATCGCCTTCTCTCAGGTCCCTAAGGAGTTTGGATCAGGTGCCTTTGCTGTACCTACCTCATGTCTGACTCTGGCTGATCTTTCGTAGGTGCTCAGTTTAAAGCAGACCAAAACTCACTGATCTTGTAAAATGCAAAGCCCCTGCTGATGCTCCCTTCTCATGGTGTAGATCTAGAAATTGATATTTTTTTCTTACCAAAATGCCCTGGAACACTGATTTTTATTTTATTTTTATTTTTTGCTGTGCATGTCTGTAAGTTGGGGGCAAGAAGTCATTGCATAGGTGTGGCAATGACATAACTGACCCTTTTAAACCGGACCTTCACCATGATTTAATGAAAAGCACAAACCCTTATAAAACGATTCCCCAGCATCTAAAATTTATATATTTTAAGTTTTTAGTCACTTACTTATTATTCTTTCCCCCACCGGGCTGCAGCTCTGTTCAGGATTTTAGGATACGGGCGCCGCCATCTTGACTCAGAAGCATCACAATTACTGAGGAGAGGAGAGTGGGATAAGGTACAGGGGGGCAGGTTATAGCTGTGCTTTGCTCAGACAGAGCAGAGCTGGGGTCAGGAAAAGGTCAGCAATCCCAGAATGCAGAGCAGCACAGTTAGAAGGCACTTCCTGTTTGCAGGCTGCCTGTTGTTCCATGAGCCACCATCTTGGATGTTTAAAGGCTCATAACATGCAGTAGATGCAGGTAGGACGATTTTTAATGTGAGCAATCTGTATGTACAGGGTGTGGGAAACATAATGGATAGGCTCTTATTCAGGGTGAAGGGCTGCTTTAATATAGGCAATGAATGGAGGAGGCGGGGCTAAAACAGGCGCACTTAGCTAGGAGCAGTGAAAAATGCCAAAAGGTATTGTGCTCTTAAAGTGGACCAACACCGAGAGGTGATCGGCCCGGAAATCTATAAGATACCCGGGCCGATCACCTCCCACCCCGCGGGACATCCGAGATCGGGATGTCCCGCGGGGTGAAACCCCCCAAAAAACCCCCAAACACCTTACCTGATCTTCGGCGGCGGCCGGCCGCCGCCGCCTCCCTCGCGCCCCTGTAGGCGTGCCCGCGCCGGCCGTCTGCGAATGGCCGGCGGGGGCGCGCACGCGCCGAAAGTGACGCGAGGGAGGCGGCGGCGGCGGCGGCAGCCGCTTGGACGTTCCTGATCCCCGCCTGGACGTTGGCGGGGATTGGACCGTCCAGTCACGTGGGAGCGGGGAGAGGTAAGATTTTGGGGCTTTCTGGGGGGTTTCACACAGCGGGGCACCCCCGATCGGGGTGCCCCGCCGAAGTGGACCAAAACCCAGGATAGTCAAAATCCTGGGTGTTGGTCCACTTTAATGTGGGGGGCAATTTAGGGTACTCTTTAAAAATGTGGGGTTTGCTCTGCTGTAAAGTGGCCCCCCACTTCCCTCTAACAGGGGCATGCACCGTTGTTCCAGGAAGCAAGGTAAGTGAACGGGGCGACCTGGGGGGTTTCACACAGTGGGGCATCCCGATTTTGGATGGCCTGGTGGGAGGGAATCGATTGGGCAAGCTGGGTTTTGGTCCACTTTAAGTTGAGACCGTTGTGGAGTCATCTGGGGTTTTCATGGACCGTTTACCAGCCCAAACTGTAAATCATTTGGATGCTCCCCGACAACGCTGGCAACAGGCAAGTGCCTAATCCCGAGCCTGCACATGTCTCTTGCCATGGCTTTAGGTCTTGCTTAAAGCACAGCTGGATCCCGACTTCCCAATCTATTGCCATGATCCATAGATAGGGAGGTGGGAGCGCGAGTCGTCCAATGACGCCGCTTGTCGCTGCCTCCTCCTGTCTATTACACATCGGCCGCCTAATCTCTTCCCCAGACAGATGTTCTGTTACACTTGTCATACAGCGGCGGCCATGACCCCATCCACTTTCGCATTGGATGAAGTGATGTTTGGTGGAGGGAAATGCGACTAATCCCGTTACGTCTCCCTCTCAGATCTGTGTGTAAATTGGCGTTAGAAGGATGCTGAGATGGCTCTGAGCTCGGCGCTGGCTGCCGAATGCTCTGCCCATACAAGTGCGTTGCTGGGCAGAAAGTGTTTTCTCTGCTGCTTGTCTATTAGCATATTAATAGCTGCGTGATAACGGCTTTATCGATTCCTTATCCTTTATATAGTGATATTATATAACTATTTATCACCTGTGACGGCTGTGTAAATATTAGAAGATATGCCCAGCTGGTTCTTTCTGGGTGCTTGAGATAACACAAAGGTGTAAAGGGATGTTTTGCATAGATCCACCTACTCATTAGAGGCCCATAACCCAGGATTTGGACTATTCTGGGTTTATGTCCATAACCTAAATGTGGACCCTATCCTGGGTTTTGGTCTTGGCACTCCAATCAGAAGGGGGGCCCACTGTGTGAAACCCCCCAGGTGGCCCATACACTTACCTTGTTTCCCGGTCCAACGGCGCACGTACGAGCTGCATCCCCGCTATGCCTCTAGAATGGCACGTGCCAGGCATCTCTGAATGGCCGGCGTGGGCGCTCTCCCTGTTAGAGGGTAGTGGGGGATGCGGCCGTCAGCGTGCTCCGAGCGTGCTGAGTGGATGAGCTCCTGAGCATGGGCCGTAGGACCGGGAAGAGGTGCGTTGACTTCAGCAATCTGGGGAGTGGAGGGGTTCAAGCAGCGGGGTGCCCCAGGGAAAAGGAACAAAAACCAGGATAGTCAAAATCCTGGGTTTTGGTCCACTTTAATGCCTTTGTGTTGTAAGCTGTCTGCTGACCATTGATTTTGCTGTAAAATGCAACTATGAAAATATCCGAAAAGTCCTACGGGACCCCAGCTGAACTTTATATCGGGTTATGTATGTTAAATGATGGCAGCTGCGCACTGACTACTGTTTAACATGAGTTTAAATTTGATTGGCCAGTGCTGAACACAACCATGTCACACTTATGCAACCACGTTATTTAAAGGAATTGACCAGTCAAACTTTTAAATCAATCACCTGGCAGCTTACCTGATGCAGTGTTGGCCCCATGTGGTCTTAAGTTACTGAAAGGAAGGGGAATTTCTTCTTTCTCAAAACATCCTTCGGGCAGCATACGCCTGAGACCTCCGGGCTCCTCCCATCGAGGGGAACACATGACCACCAGCCAAAAGTCTAAAAGTCTAAGTCATAAAGTCTTGACTCCTCCCTCTGTTCCCCAGTTGTTTCCGTGTTCCTCCGTGAGGTAGGAGCCAGACCACTAGCTCCTGGACCGATTGGTTCAAGTAAGTATTTTTTCCGGTACTATGGGCCTCTTGTAGCAGGGGGTCCATTTGTCGGTCCCGAAGGCTATTCGTCTGCCTGGGGCCCGGGATACCCTATGGGATTATTGGCCAGATCCCATTCTTTGATCATATCAAAGGGGGGTAAGTAAGATGATTCCCTCTTACTGAGGATGATTGTTAGGAGGAAGCTGGGGTAACCGGACCCCATACCTTTTTAATTTTTTGGGATCTAATTTGTTTGGAACAATCGGGAAGTGCCCCGATGTTTTGGTTGAACTGGTACCTTTTTTCTACTCCTTTTTTTTTTTTTTACCTTTAAACAATTTTTTCGACATTTTAAAAATGTTGTCGGTCTGTACCTTTTAAGAGGCGGGGAAGAGAGAGGAATGACGCGTTCTCTCACTCTCTTCCCCGCCTAACCGCTACTTTTGCATTCAGCTTACCCCGCTGCGGACGGCTGGTGGGGGGATCGGCTTCTGCTCAGGCTGCGAGCCGGGCAACAGGCATCAGCTGCGGGCTCCTTCCTCTGCAGCCAGTGGGCCACTCGGACGGCGGGTCGGCGAGCGTCCTCCGGTGTGTCCTTAAGGTACCACGCGCGCGCCTACCAATGAGGTAGTCCTCGCCTATCTCTCAGGCGTATGCTGCGCGAAGGATGTTTTGAGAAAACTTAAGTTAGGTACCTGGTAACTTTTTTCTAAACATCCGAAAGGGCAGCATACGCCGGCTTCTCTCCCTTATTGTGTTTAAGACATGGGGGTTGCATTATATATATATTATGATATGTGGAGTTGTGGGTCTGTATCTCTTTCTCTCTTTCAGATCTATACAACAACTGGGGAAGACAGGGAGGAGTCAAGACTTTATTTTGGCTGGTGGTCATGTGTTTCCCTCGATGGGAGGAGCCTGGAGGTCTCAAGCGTATGCTGCCCGAAGGATGTTTAGAAAAAAGTTACCTAGATATACCCAGGTACCTAACTTAAGTTTTCTCTTCCTCTGCCTCCAGCGCGCCTTCCCCCTCCCCTCCCAATCCTGACTACAAATCGAACACTGGAGCTTGTATCAGTTTGGCACCCTTCCTGTTGATGATAGGCTAGAATGGAGCCCTCTGCACTGTCTGTTAAGCCCAGCTCAATGCAACCTGGCCCCAACCTGGTCCTTTCATGAGCTTGCACAGTTCCCTGGTGATGCAGATGCCCGGCTGCTCCATTGAAATATAAAGACAGGTGAGCTAATGGTGGAGCGACGGAGGGTGGGGGCTTTTCTTCCCCTAGGATGGTATTCTTACAATACAAGGGCTTACCAATGGGGTGTAGGTATTCTTTGGTCAGAAATCTGTTTAGACGTCAAGCTCGTGCCTAGGCAACCAAGCTCAGTACTATGGATAAAGGTGCTACTTGCCTGTGGACCAGTTGTATTTATTGTAAACCTATGCTGCCTGCCTCTGACCTCTGCTTCATTGCTCGTTGGCTGATCCCCCCCCCCCCCATATGCCCGGGTAAGTGTCATAAGATAAGTGTGCCTTTTCATCAAGTGTTGGGACGGGTCTGCTCTCAGTGCTGTTGTACAGAGGTAAGCATGTACAGGCTCGGACTGGCCCACAGGGTTACCAGGAAATCCCCTGCTGGTCCCAGGGACCCCATTGAGGGCCTTCATTACCAAACCCTGACCAACTATAGCTTATTTGTGGCATCCCAAGTGCACACACAGACAATAGAGTGTGGCGTGATATTTCTGTGCATTGGTTCTGAGTGTAAGCCCGTAATACTTGCATCTATATGTGGGGTGGGCCCCCAGAGTCATTCCTGCTGGTGGGCCCCAGACATCGGACACTGAGAATGTACCGTACCTTTCATAGACTTTCAGCATGCAGAATATGTATTGGGGTGTCAGAAAAAATAGATTCAGCTAAAAATTGCAATATTTCATTAGGCTATATTAGATCGATTCAAAATATGGCCGAATCGATCTTTTACAAACTGTTGTGAACTGACGTTTCCCTTCTTTCATGCTGCACCGCCGTGGCGGCGTGCTGTAGCGTGACTGGTGCCGGCGGGCCGTAGCGTAACTGGGGACTGGTGGCGGCTGGCTGGCACTTCTGCCCAGACGGAGCACCGACAGCCCCGTCCAGGCTAGAGTGTAAGCTTCATGACCTCCAGTCGCCTATCAGAGGACACCTGGTGCGCGAGTCTCTCGTTGCCGGGCTGATTTGCCCCACCGGGTTACATCACATCTGCCCCTCTCCTCTTCAGGAGACTGCGAGGTTCTGGTTGCAATGCAATCAGCCATGCTTTGGAGGTCGGGTTGCCCCATTGCTCCAATCCTGAGTTTGGATTTATTTTGCGGGGGAACCTGGGCACACAGCACGATTATTAGTAGTACCATATATTGTTTTGAGTCAGTGTTAAACAAATATATGTTACTACTGTCCAAAGATAAAACACAATTTCATGCACTCTTGTCAATGCACACGCGCCCCTTACCACTCGAGTGCGCTGCTGCTAATAACAGTGCTGAAATCTGGTGAGGGGCGCGTGTGCATTGTCAAAAAGTGCATGTACCACGGGATCAGGGCTGTATTTATCATTAGGCAACCCAAGGCACGTGCCTAGGGGGGCAACCTGGAAGAGGGGAGGGCGCTGCCCTTACTACTACAGTAAAGAAAAGAAATTAAAACTCACATAGCCAGAACATTAAAGTGGACCAACACCCAGGATTTTGACTATCCTGGGTGTTGGTCCACTTAGGTGGGGCACCCCGATCGGGCATGCCCCGCTGTGTGAAACCCCCCCGATCGCCACAAAAACTCACCTCTCCCCGCTCCCACGTGACCTCGTCCGGCAAATGACAGCGCTCAGAGCCGCTCTGGTATGCGCGTCCAAAGCCGCTTGGACGCGCATACCAGAGCGCTGTCATTGGCTGCGTCTCTCGCTTCCCTCTAACAGGGAGCGCGCCTGCGCCGGCCATTCACAAAACGGCCGGCGCGGGAGCGCGCCCGGCCGGCCGCGTCTCGCGCATGCGCCGTTGGATCGCTGGTAAGGTAAGGATTGTGGGCCTCCTGGGGGGTTCCTCCCCGCGGGACATCCCGATTTCGGATGCCCCGCGGGGAGGGATCTGATCGGTCCGGGAATCTTATAGATTCCCGGCCCGATCCCCCCTGGGTGTTGGTCCACTTTAATGCCCCCAGCCACAGAAGGATGCAGAGTGTATTTGTGTGAAGGAGGGGTGCAATCAGTTGAACACAGACCAGAGCATCTCCCATTCACTGGTGTGGTCATGTGACTCCTGTATGTCACAACGCAGTAAAAGATGGAACATGCTTGCCTGCTTCTCTGCATTGCACCCTTTTCCCTTACACACATGGACAGTGGCCTAACTTAAAAAAAGGGGACGCAAGCACGTAAAGTGCCTAGGGCACCATGGACACCAAATACGGCCCTGCATGGGATAACCTCTACATTGAGCGTTTGGACTTTTTTTTTTTTTATTGAAAATTGTACTTTATTTATAAATAAATAAATATAAATTTACAGTTACATTCATACTTTGTATCACGTCGCAGTACAAAAAAAAATATATGCTACAATGCAAATACATTTCATGCAATTTACAATTCACTTTGCGTCGCATTTTTTCAACAGTAGGTGGGCGATGCCTGATGATCAGTCCTGAGCAATGGTCCTGACTCTTCATCATTCATGGTTTGGTCTTATTTGAAGCTTGTGTTCTTTGGACATTATTGCTGAACTTTTTTGGAATAAGAGTTTCAGCACGTCGAGCAGATCTTAAAGTGGGCCGAAACCCATGGCGATCGGCACAGGAATCTATAGGGTTTCCAAAGCTATATTCATTTAAAAAAATCGCAATATATGGTCTTTGAGACAATCAGGATATATCGTATCGTTATACGTGTATCGTGATACATATCATATCGCCAGATTCTTGCCAATTCACACCCCTAATATGTATATAAGTTGTGTTACCATTAGTAGATGTACTTTGCTGTGGTATCATGTGTGACACTACTTGAAGATGCTGGCGCAGGCACATTCCAGCAGACGGGGTAAATTACACGGGTGCCCAGCAGGGCGATTGTGTCAGATGTCACGGCCCCGGCCTCTCGCGCTCATAAAGGATGATGATTGTGTTCTGCAGAGCGGCATGGGGGCTTTGTGTCTGCGGCGCACAAGCAAATGTCATTACGCCTCACTCGCCCGCCACGGGAATCGCTTAACTCATCCGCTCGTGCTTGGTGGGTGTCCTGCCGTCACCATCCGCCTCCTCAGTTTGGGATCTGATGCTTTATAGCTGCATTTCCAGGGGAAGGCTCGATCTCCTGGCCAATGTCAGGATCTGTTTGAAACAGACACAGTTCAGGAGCTTCATTGCGGATACAATAGTCAAGGCCAAAGTTTTTTTTTTTTTTTTTTTTTAGTTTTGGCTAGATGTTCCTGTCCTGTTATTAGCTGGTTTTGACTTCCACAGGTTTTGATCCATTCCCTGGGGGCATCCTTGGATGCGAACCTGTGCATACGCTATTAGATCGGGGAAAGGGGAGTGTGTACGGGCACCCTGGGGGGTTTCACACAGCGAGACATCTTGAATTGGGAAGGCCTGCTGGCCACGACACTGATTCTGGCCGCTGGTGGGTTTTGTTCCGCTTTAAAATGTACTAACACACATCTTGGGTGGCCCGGGAAGACTTCAGGGTTGCCTGATTTCTTCTCCCTAGGGCATCCCAATTCAGGATCCCCCGCTGTGTGACCCCGCCCCCTGAGTAAATGCCACCTGATCCCGATCCAGTGGTGCATACGGCCACACTATGCTAAACCTTTAGCTACCTTTAGGCATTTGAAAATGGCCGGCACAGGCACGCCCCCTGCTAGAGGCTAGTGGGGATGCGGCCATTGGCACGCTCGGCTCTGTTCGGCTTTATTTAGCCCGAAAGGACTGAATGGAACTGAGGGCGCTGATTGGCTCATGCGCAGAAGGACCAGGGAAAGGTTGAGTTTTTATGGGCGACATGGGGGGGTTTCACACGGGGGCATCCTAAATCGGGATTCTCCAGGGACGAGAACCAAAACAAGGGATAGTCATACAGGTCCACTTTATTGGAGCTGTATGATGCAATTGCTCAGTATTAAAGTGGACCAAAACCCAAGATTTTGACTAGGTTTTGGCCCGCCTCAGGACATACTCCCCAAGCTTGCAACTGCTCCTCAGAATATCCCTTAGCGGCTGGCCAGCCTTTAACCCTAGGGATGTGTGGTGGTATGTGTGAGTAGGAGGAGGTGTGGCATTTGTGTGTGGGGGGCCCCCGTATCTATTTGAGCTACGCTAGCTTTTTAAATTGAGGGATGAGGTTTTTTGATAGATTTATGTGCTATATTTAATAAATTTATTTTTGTGTTGCAGTAAGCAGCCTGAGTGTGTATTTTCATCTGTAAATGCCAGCCCTTAGTGAACCACTGGTCTTTTTTGTGTTTGTCTTATAGCATTTTCAGGTTTTAGGGCGCCCTTAACACTATAGGGCAGTGCATTACATATATGTACACATGGTCTCCCTGTGGTCTTAAAAATTATATAGTTTTGGCCCTTTCCCCCGGGGTGCCGCGCTGTGTGAAACCCCTCAGATTGCCGAGTGCAACTCACCTCTTCCC
The DNA here is from genome assembly GCA_027917425.1 of Gastrophryne carolinensis. NCBI lineage: Eukaryota > Metazoa > Chordata > Amphibia > Anura > Microhylidae > Gastrophryne > Gastrophryne carolinensis. Next base: position 44,718,059 of record CM051234.1, read on the forward strand.
TGTTCTATGGCGCATGCGCGGGTCCGATCAGCGAGCTTAGAGCCGCTGACGTCACTTCGTCTAAGCCTTCGTCCAAGGCCAACAAAGGGGGAGTGGCAGCTGCTCAGACCATTTTATAACTAACCTGGGAGGTGCAAGTCAGCAGGGCAATTAGGTTACTAAAGACTTAAACCGGACCTTCACCATGATTTAATGAAAAGCCCAAACTCTTAAAAAACAATTCCTCAGCATCTAAAATTAATATATTTTACATGTTTAGTCACTAATTTATTATACTTTCCCCCACTGGGCTGCAACTCTGTTCGGGAATTTAGGATACGGGCGCTGCCATCTTGACTCAGAAGCATCACACTTACTGAGGAGAGGAGAGTGGGATAAGGTACAGGGGGCGGGTTATAGCTGTGCTTTGCTCAGACAGAGCAGAGCTGGGTCAGGGAAAGGTCAGCAGTCCCAGAATGCAGAGCAGCACAGTCACTTCCTGTTTGCAGGCACTTCCTGCTTGCAGGCTGCCTGCAAAAATGGCAGCTTCCATAAGCCGCCATCTTGGATGTTTAAAGGCTTATAAAATGCAGTAGATGCAGGTAGGATGATTTTTAATGTGAGCAATCTGTATGTACAGGGTGTGGGAAACATATAAGATAGACTCTTATTTAGAGTGAAGGTCCGCTTTAAAGGAGCCGCAGCACTCAACCCTGTTAGCTTGCAGACCAACCTATAATCTGTCTCTAAATCTGGTAAAAACAGAGGCTCGGTCACACACATCTGCAGAAGTATGCTAAGCTGCACCACTACGCCAAGGCCAGCGGCTCCGAGCACGCTGGTGGTGCATCCCCCGCTTCCCTCTAACAGGGAGCGTGCCCGCGCTGGCCATTCACAAATGCCTGGCCCGGCCATGCGCCCTGCTAAAGGGATAGCAGGAATGCAGCTTGCACATGCGCCGTTGGACCGGGAAACAAGGTAAGTGTATGGGGCGATCTGGGGGGTTCCCCACAGCGGGGCATCCCGTATCTGGATGTGCCGGGGGGAGGGAATAGATCAGCCTGGGAATCTTCTAGATTCCTGGGCCGATCGCGCTGGGTTTGGTCCACTTTAATCAGGATGCCCCAGGGGCACTTAGTTGGCTGGCCCTGGAGTTCCTGTGATAATACACTTTAAATATGTTTAATAACCCTCAAAAAAACAAAATAGCCAGAACCACCAAAAAGGGGAGGAGCCACTCACCGCCATATAAAAACTGTCTGGTGGTTACTTGGTCTTCTCATCCGGCGCACACTTGAAATAAATGGAAAGCGTCAGGTAGCCTATAAAGCAGGGAAGTTATGGCAACCTGTGTGTTTATTATATTGCTGTCAGAATTAGGATTTGTAGGCAATGCCATACAAGGGAGGGCGGCTTTTTACAGGATAATGGAGGGCTGCTGACTGTATGTAACCAGAACCTAATATTTGCCTGCAGCTGTGCTTCAGAGTAGAGCAAAACTCACTCACTAGGGTTTGGGTACGCTTTACTGTGGCATCCTGTGTAGGAATGTGTGTGAAACACTCTGTATTATTAACTCTCTGCCGGGTTCCTCAGCGCTTGTCCGGGCTCTCCTCCAATCAGAATAGATTGCTGCCAGACACTCTAAAAAGATGGGGGTCAAGAGCCAGGTGAGATTTCTCACTCCTTTTTTAGGAGAGAAAACTGCCATTCCCTTTTCATTGTCTACCTTGGGGCTGATGAAAATTTGCACCTGGTAGACAAAGAAATTGAATGTCAGTTCTCTCCTAAAAATGGAGTGAGAAATCTCTCGATTCATTGCCAGGCGAGAATTCTCACTCCATTTTAAAGTGGACCAACACCCAGGATTTTGACTATCCTGGGTTTTGGTCCACTTCAGTGGGACACCCCGATCGGGGGGGCGCTGTGTGAAACCCCCCAGAACGCCCCGAAAACTCACCTCACCACTCTCCTACGCGGGCGCTCGTCCAATCAGAGCACTCAGAGCCGCTGTGGTACGTACGGACAAGCGGCGTCCAACCACAGCGGCTCTGAGCGCTGGAGGCCGCGTCTCGCGCTTTCTTCTAACAGGGAGCGCGCCCGCGCCGGCCATTCACAAACGTCCGGCGCGGGTGCGTGCCCTGCTAGAGAGAAGCGTAGGCCGCGGCCCGCACATGCGCCATTGGAACCCCCCAGGAAGCCCACAAACCTTACCTTAACCCCGTTCCAATGGCGCATGCGCGGGCCGCGGCCTACGAAGACATCCCGATATCGGATGCCCCACGAGGAGGGATCTGATCGGCCCGGGAATCTTATAGATTCCCGGGCCGATCCCCCCTGGGTGTTGGTCCACTTTAAGGAGAGAAAACTGCTATTGACTTTTATTGTCTACCTTGGGGCTGATTCAGAGCCAGGTGAAAATTTACACCCGGGAGACAATGAAAGTCAATAGCAGTTTTCTCTCCTAAAAAAAGGATCGAGAATTCTCACCTGGCTCTGAATCAACCCCCATTAGGGTGGATTCAGAGCCAGGTAAGAATTCTCACTCCATTTTTAGGAGAGAAAACTGTCATTGACTTTCATTGTCTACCTTGGGGCTGATTCGACACCAAGTGAAAATTTGCATCGGGTAGACAAAGAAATTGAATGGCAGTTTTCTCTTCAAAAAACTGCCATTCACTTTCATTCTCTACCTTGGGGCTGATTCAGAGCCAGGGGAAAATGTACACCTGGTAGACAATGAAAGTCAATAGCAGTTTTCTCTCCTAAAAAAAAAGGAGCGAGAATTCTCACATGGCTCTGAATCGACCCCCATAGTGCCACCCAGTAATCTCTTCTGAATTAAAGCGGACCTTCACCCTGAGTAAGAGCCTATCTTATATGTTTCCCACACCCTGTACATACAGATTGCTCACATTAAGCCGGACCTTCACCCTGAATAAGAGTCTATCTTATATGTTTCCCACACCCTGTACATACAGATTGCCCACATTAATCCGGACCTTCACCCTGAATAAGAGCCTATCTTATATGTTTCCCACACCCTGTACATACAGATTGCTCACATTAAAAATCATCCTACCTGCATCTACGGCATGTTATGAGCCTTTAAACATCCAAGATGGCGGCTCATGCAAGAACAGGCAGCCTGCAAACAGGAAGTGTCTTCTGACTGTGTCGCTCTGCATTCTGGGACTGCTGACCTTTTCCTGACCCCAGCTCTGCTCTGTCTGAGCAAAGCACAGCTATAACCCCGCCCCCTGTACTATATCCCACTCTCCTCTCCTCAGTAAGTGTGATGCTTCTGAGTCAAGATGGCGGCGCCCGTATCCTAAAGTCCTGAACAGAGTTGCAGCCCAGTGGGGGAAAGAATAATAAGTAAGTGACTAAAAACTTAAAATACATTCGTTTTAGATGCTGGGGAACCATTTTTTAAGGGTTTGGGCTTTTCAATAAATCACAGTGAAGGTCCGGTTTAATGAAAAGCCCAAACCCTTAAACTATTCCCCAGCATCTAAAATTCATATATTTTAAGTTTTTAGTCACTAACTTATTTCTCTTTCCCCCACTGGGCTGCAACTCTGTTCAGGACTCTAGAATATGGGCGCCGCCATCTTGCCTCAGAAGCATCACCTACTGAGCAGAAGAGAGTGGGGTACAGTACAGGGGGGCAGGTTATAGCTGTGCTTTGCACAGACAGAGCAGAGCTGGGATCAGGGAAAGGACAGCAATCCCAGAATGCAGAGCGACACGTCAGAAGACACCTGATGCTCCATGAGCCGCCATCTTGGATGTTTAAAGGCTCATAACATGCAGTAGATGCAGGTAGGATGATATTTAATGTGAGCAATCTGTATGTACAGGGTGTGGGGAACATAAGATAGGCTCTTATTCAGGGTGAGGGTCCACTTTAATGTAGTTCCTGGCTCCTCCCGCTGGGTCCTATCCTCCAGCTGATGGTAGTGAATACTGCTTTTATTAAACGCGCCTTTTCCGACATAAATAAAACCCGAAAAACTAGAGCAGCTCAGCCCCTTGGGAACATCCCATTGGCTCATCAGGATAGTTTTTTATAAATAGTGTGTTATGGTGATTGTCCCTCTTATACACAAGGTGCTGACGCCCGACGAGCCCTTCAGAATGTGAAACGCGTTGCTCCAGCGGCGTTCGGTGACTCGCTCCACCCGCTCTCCCCTCTGTGCTCCCAGCATGCTCTCTGCCTGCGGTGTGTGCTTTAATCAATATGCTGTTGGTTTGGCTGTAGCAGCTGAATATGCTTGATAAAATCTCCGAGTCACTGCGGTGCCATAAATATCCGAGGCAAGTACGGCTTCTGCCTTATTGGAGCCTGCGGAGAGCCAGGAAGTATCTTTTATCTTTGCCGATAAAAAGCTTCAAGCCCGAGTGCAGCCAGGTTAGCTAATCACATGGCTAAAATACAGAGGGGGCCTGCGGGGTAGGGATCTGGCTTCCCTACCAGCGATTCACACTTACCTTTATCCCACAAGCACTAGTGAGCCAAGGCTTTCTAAGATAGGATGGAATAGTACACACATGGCCGGCCTATGGGGTGTGCAAGGCATATATATATATATATATATATATATATATATATATATATATATAGCCAAAAATCGGCCCTGACATCCCTACTGAGGCCCCCCCAACCATGATGGGGCTGGGGTTCTCTGCCTTGTCGGTACAGGGGGCTGAGAGGCAGACTAAGGGGGCAGGGATTGCATGTGGGTGTTAAACTGACCCCTAAGCAGCACAGCCCATTGTCCCGGACCTCCCTATGGCCAGTCCGCCCCTGTCTGTTTTATATATATATATATATATATATATATATATATATATATATATATATATATATATATCTATCTCAATTCAATTTAAACAGGCTTTATTGGCAGGTCAAAAAAACATTTATCATTGTCAATGCAAAAGGGAATAACAAATGGGGGGAATGTGGAAAGCAAAGGGGTGGGTGTTGGGTTATAGGGGAAGGGTTTGGGGTATAATCCAATGGTGGTGGGAGTTGGAGACATATAGGGAGCAGTACGGGGTTGTAGTGGGTTTATGGGGCAGTATAGGGGTTTGAAATCCATAGATTCTAATATCACCTTTTAGTTGGGGCAGTATAAAGAGAGACATAAAGTGGGCAGTATAGAGGTGGGGTATATGGGCAGTATAGGGGTATAACAGTCCATGGTCTCTTATGTTCCTCTCAGTTGGTGGCAGGTGGCACTTGAATTTCCCTTTCTCATTCTTTGGCCTTGATTCACTAAAAGTTGAAAAAAGCCTGAGAATTTCACTTTTAGTGAATCGGCGTATGGAAAGACAATGAAAGTCATAGGCCTCGATTCAATAAAGGTAGAAAAAAATTCTCATGGTAGTAAAAGATTAAATTCATGAGAAAAAAGCCTGAGACTGTCACTGTTTCTGAATCACCAGATAGGAAAACAATGAAAGTCAATGGCACTTTTTTACTCCTAAGAAAAGTAGAGAACTGTTTACTTCTTTCTACACTGTGGTAAAAGCTGCCATTGACTTTCATTGTCTTTTTATCTAGTGATTCAGTAACAGTGACATTCTCAGGCTTTTTTCTCATGAATTGAATCTTTTTCTACCATGAGAAATGTTTTCTACCTTTATCGAGGCCAATGTCTTGGTTTTGACATTTCCTACTGTATGTAAGAAAATATAATTTTGTGTTTTCCTGAAAATTCAGGCTACTGCTCCCCCTAGTGGCTGAAAAGAGGCCACATGACACAGCTCTCTGCAGCATTGTGGCCTGGATTCACTTCCTAATGCAGCGGGGCCCAACCTGTAGCTCGGGAGCCACATGTGGCATGCAAGCTGTGTACTGGACTGGATTGAAGCTGGGGAGTTAAAGAGGAACACCACCCAAGGAATTGACTCTTTGGGTGTTGACGCTCTCTGTCGGGGATTCCCAGATTGGTTTATCGCCCAGGATGGCCGGTAAACTCACCTTTTCCCTATTCCCATGGTGCATATTGGAGACATATTGGGCGGGTATTTGCAGGGTTGGCTCCTCTTTTCCCAGCAGGATGTGGGGTTTCCTCTCATCATTTATGGAGCTGAAATCTGGGATGAGGGTGGAGAGTCTCTGGAAGTAAGTGTCCCTGGTGGATAAATATTTGCTGCAGTGTAGCAGCCACTTTCTGCTACACTGCAGGAAATATTCATCCACCAGGGACACTTACTTCCAGAGACTCTCCACCCTCATCCCAGATTTCAGCTCCATAAATGATGAGAGGAATATATATATATATATATATATATATATATATATATATATATATATATATATATATATATATATATATATATATATATATATATATATATATATATATATATATATATATATATAATTATATTATATATATATATTATATATATATATATTATATTTATTTGTATTTATCTATATATATATATATATATTATATATATTATATTTATTATATTTATTTGTATTTATCTATATATATATATATATTTGTATTTATTTATCTTTCATCTTTCTTCTACTTCTTGAGTTTTCCTTTCTCATTCTTCGGCCTTCATTCACTAAAAGTTTAAAACAATTCTCATGGTAGTAAAAAATTCATGAGAAAAAAACCTGAGAATTTCACTTTTAGCGAATCGCCACGTGCCGGCCATTCAGGAAGGCATGCCATGGATGTTCACCTAGCTAGAAGTACATTAGGAATACTGCTGTGGTGTGGGCTTGTGGATTGGGCAATCTGGGGGAGGGGGGTTCATTCATCTCATTCTTTGGCCTTGATGCACTAAAGGTTTAAAATAAATTAGTAAAAAATTCATGAGAAAAAAGCCTGAGAATTTCACTTCAGCAGATGGGAAGACAGCGAGAGTCAATGTCTTGGTTGGGGGGCAACATGGGACCAGGTTTTAGGAGGGGGAGTTAAGAGGATGAAAGTGCATGGTGTTGGAAGTATTTGTAAATGACAGCATAGATGTAGAATGGGCTACATCCTGCGGGCTATGCCCAGCCCAGATCCCAAATGCCTTGCAGCCCACCAGTAATTCTCCCTGTACTCCCTATGGTCAGTCCACCCCTGGCTTCACCTAGAATATATAGTGGCTGCCTAAAAAAAAAAACACCCATTTGACACTAAGGCAGATTTTTAAGTTTTAAAAAAATCTATTCTACGATAAGCTGCAGAAAAAAATACTTGACTTCCCCTTGTACGTTGTTTTTTTTTTTTTTTTATTTATTTTTTACTTGAAGCTTGTCCAGTCAGAACTCCATGCCGAACATTATTTATGCCTGTCAGTGACTAACTCCTAAATGAAGCAATTGCCAGGCGTCTCCTGCTGGCCACGTGCACCCGCCTCCCAGACATTCAAATATTCTAGCCGAGGTGTACGCATCAGAGGAGATTCACACAGCCGGGCATCCCATATTGTGGTGCCCCAGGAATGTATCCCGACCCTGGAGTATTTTAGACTCTACAGGCAGGTTACCGGGATTTTGACTTTTCTGGGTTTTGCGGCATGACCCATGTGAAACCCCCCAGAACATCCAGAAATAACATGCCTCTTCCTGGTCCAATACTGCATGCGCGGCTCTTGTCCAATCAGAGCCATTTGCTGTGCATATGTAATGCTTGGCAAATGTCGGGACCACAGCTGCCGCATCCCCAGTAAAGCACGATCCAAACCTATCTGAATGGCTAGGGGCGGGAAAACGCTCACATCCTGGGGATGTGGCTGCTGGATGGGGGGGGGGGGGGGGGGTCACACAGCGGAGCCTACCAATTTGGGATTGGTATTTATTCGCTTTAAAATGGACCAAAACCCAGGATTTTGATTATCCTGGGTTTTGGTCCTTGCCCCCAGGGCAAAGCCCCCAGCTCGCCCGCACAAACTCACCTCTTCCCGATCCTACGGTACATGTGCGGCCACTCGTCCAATCGGTGTGCTGGGATCTGCTCATGTCGGCTCATCCAAGCCTGCGTCTAAGGCGAGCGGATCCATGCGCACTACTGGGTGCATTCCCCGCTTCCCTCTAACGGGGAGCGTGTCCGCGCTGGCCATTCACAAGTGCCTGGCACAGGCACGCTCCTTGCTACAGGGATAGCGGGGATGCAACCGCGGCTCGCGTATGCGGCATTGGACCGGAAAAGAAGGTGAGTTTTGGGCGACCTGGAGGGTTTCACACAGCTTTTTTTTTTTGCCTGGACAGAACCTTAAAATGGACCAAAACCCACAGAAATCGGTCCGGGAATCTATTTGGAGGCCTCGGGGCCTCCAAAATCGGGATGCCCTGGGGCCTCCAAATAGATTCCCGGACTGATCTCCGTGGGTTTTGGTCCATTTTATGGTTCTGTCCAGGCAAAAACAAAAAAAAAGCTATGATACCCATTTGTCTCCCTTGGGTGGCTTCCTTTTACCAGTGCAAAAGTGAGTGAAAAGTTTTTGCTAGAGTTACTATTTCTAATAGATTCGGAGTTGCATACAGAATGTATTTACATGGTAACATACAGAGCAGAAATAATATTTTTTACCCATCACTCTTAGCTATTAGGTGGAGACACACATATCATCTTTTTACGCCTCTTTTTGCCACTCCAAGCGCTCTCAATTTGTGACATGTGCAATGCATTTGTATGCCATTGTACCTGGAACCTTGAAAAAGTGGGGGGTTTCCCACGGAACGCGTGGGGAATAGAGGACACCAGGCCGCAGTGGGGATTGCTTCCAGCCTTTCTAGTGGTGATATTCTTTCATGCTGTTGCTTATTGAGCTCGTTTTAAATGTTTGTTTTCCTTTTCTGTATAGTGGATGGGATATTTTGCAGTTAGCACTTTGACGGCACTGACACTTTGTATTATTCGCTATCTCAGGGCCGGCGTTGGCACCCGGCAAGCCTGGGCAGCTGCCGAGGGCCCCACCCCCCAGGGGGGCCCACTGACAGCTGTCCCAATGTGGCCAGAACTGCACACACTTATTTTCTCTGTCTCTCTGCTCCATCCATCCCTGTCTCCCCAGCTCTTACCCATTGGTTGTATGTCGCCTCTGCCTCATCCATCCCTATCCCCTGTGCCCTGACCCATCTATCCTTGTTCTCTTAGCTCTACCCCATCCATCCCTGTCCCCTCAGCTCAGCCACATACATCCATGCCCCTCCAGTTCTGCCCCATTCACCCCTGTCTCCTCCACTCTGCCCCACAACCCTGTCCCCTCAATTCTGTCCCATCTACCCCTCTACCCTCAGCTGTGCCCCATCCCCTCAGCTTTAGGCCTCTCCATCCCTGTCCTCCCAGCTTTGCCCATCTACCCCTCTTCCAGCTCTGCCAGTCTATCCATCTTTCTTCCAGCTCTGCCCATTTACCTCCCTCCACACCAGCTCTACCCAGCCATTCCTGTCCTTTTCATTTTGCCCATCCATCCCTCTTCCTCCCAGCTCTCCATCCATCCATTCCTGCTCTTCCTGTTTTGTCCATTTCTCTACCTCAATACTCTGCCTATTCATGTGGTGCCAAACTAAAAACAGCTCCAAAAGGGGGTTGAAGGGCAAGCAGCCCTTTTTATTTTGGCCATGGAATTGATGTACCCCTGACCCGCGACTCTCCACCACAAAGGGGGCCCACTGAGGCCATGTCGCCCGAGAACCCACATAGACCTGGAGCCGGCCCTGAGCTAGCTAGTTAGCATTGGTACTTTATTTAGTACTTTCTTGATAGCTCATGATGAACTATGTCTGCACTTTCTTGGCTGGTAAATCCCCTTTGTGGATTATGAGATTTTAATTATTTGTTGTTAGTGTACTTTTAAAGCAATAAATACATGAATTTAATGTGAGATGACTTTGTGATCTGTTAGGGCATCGGTGTCTGGGGTTTCCTTTGTTGCGGTTGCTGAGGCCACATTATATATAGAGGTTTGTATTTGTATATTGTTGGATAACATTTCATTGGCACGCTGCACCTGATTGCTATCAGGGTGGTGCAGGAGTATTATACTTCTGTGTTGTGTTCATTTGTATGGTATTAAAGTGGACCAACACCCTCCCATGATCGGCCCGGGAATCTATAAGATTCCCGGACCGATCAGACCCCTGACTGCGGGGCTCCCCGATCGCTGTGTGAAACCCCCCAGAAACCCCTAAATCCCTACCTTATCCACGATCCAGCGGCGCCCGCCGCCGCCGCCCGCCGCCGCCGCCTCCCGCGTGTCCCTCTAGCAGGACGCGCACCCGCGCCGGCCTTTTGTGAATGGGCCGCCCTGTAAGAGTGACCCGCGGGAGGCGGCGGCGCGTCGCTGCCTCCCGCTTGTCCGTCGGCGGGGATTGGCAGCGGCGGTGACGTGGGAGCGAGGAGAGGTGAGTTTTTCGGGGTTTCTGGGGGGTTTCACACAGCGGAAGCCGAAGTGGACCAAAATCCAGGATAGTCAAAATCCTGGGTGTTGGTCCACTTTTATGTACACGCAGTCTAATCTCCTACTTGTGGACATGTTTTTCTGGCCTTTTCCCCTCATTCACACAAGGCCACAGGTTATAGGCTGTATAGGGTGGTGGGGTGAGGCTCGGGAGTGGCAGGAGCCAGTAGCATGTCATGTTAGGGAGAGACCCATAAAGAGGGTTAAGCAATCTGCAGGAGAATGGTGACCTCATTAGCAGGGTAATGACTTCATAGTTCAGTGAGCAGACTGCCAGCTCCTGCTCTAGAATCTGAGCAATGCCACTCTGCACAACCCGTCTCCCTTTATCCTCAGCAGTTTTAAATGCAATTTGAATCCCAACTTTTTATAGTTGACATTTTAGGATGGCATTTAAAGTGGACCAAAACACAGGATTTTGACTATACTGGGTTTTTTGGTCCTTTCGGGGCGCCCCTATCGGGCGTTGGCTTAGACGCCACAGCCCTGGTTGTCAGCCAGTGTACATATGTAAATAGACGCTCTTGATCCACTTAGCTCCTTTGCTTCTGCTAAGCAGGGTGGAGGTCACTGATAAACTCCATTAGGAAACATGTTAGAACCATTTGGGTGCACGAGGGGCTGAGCTTATACATAGACCATCATTACCAGCAGAAGCTACTGGTAATGATGGTCTATGAGGAGAAAATGGGTCAAGACTTTTCTTTAGGGGGGGGGGGGGGGGGTAAGGCCTGATGCTAGTGTTTAAATAGTAGCGAGAGAGCTCCTGGGACAAGGTGTTATATTAAAGTGGACCAAAACCCATGGGGATCGGAAGCTACTGGCAAGGAACAAAATGGGTCAAGACTTTATTTGGGAGTGTAAGGCCTGATGCTAGTGTTTAAATAGCTCCTGGGACAAAGTGTTATATTAAAGTGACCCAAAACCCACAGAAATCGGCCTGGAAATCTACAAGATTCCTGGGCGGATTTATTCCCTCCCCCCCCCGGGGCATCCAAAATCGGGATGCCCCACTGTGTGAAACCCCCCAGGTCGCCCATAAACTCACCTTCTTTCCCGGTCCAGTAGCGGATCGGATTTTCACTTTCCCGGGTTTTGTCCTCGGCATCTAGAATTGGGATGCCCCACTGTATGAAACCCACCAGATCTGAGTATTAAGACTTGCTTCTTCCCTGTCCAATGGTGCCTGCACTCGCTCCGGTCCAATCCAAGTTGCCCGCTGAGGTGACTTAAAGCGGACCTTCACCCTGATAAGAGCACATCTTATATGTTTCCCACACCCTGTACATACAGATTGCTCACATTAATCCGGACCTTCACCCTGAATAAGAGCATATCTTATATGTTTCCCCCATCCTGTACATACAGATTGCTCACATTAAAAATCATCCTACCTGCATCTACTGCATGTTATGAGCCTTTAAACATCCAAGATGGTGGCTCATGGAGTATCAGGCTTTCCTGCAAACAGGAAGTGTCTTCTGACTGTGCTGCTCTGCATTCTGGGACTGCTGTCCTTTCCCTGACCCCAGCTCTGCTCTGTCTGTGCGAAGCACAGCTATAACCCCGCCCCCATGCACTTTATCCTGCTCTCCTCTCCTCAGCATGTGATGCTTCTGGCGGTGTCCGTATCCTAGCGTGCTGAACAGAGTTGCAGCCTGGTGGGGGAAAGAATAACTACAAACTTAAAATATATTAATTTTAGATGCTGGGGGAGGGTTTGGGCTTTTCATTAAATCATGCTGAAGGTCCGGTTTAATTTGGCGAGCAGCTGTGATTGTCAATGGGGAGCGAGAGTGGCGCATTCCCTGCTGCGTTGCGCTTGCGCGCCCAGCCATCTGGTTAGCAGGGAGCCAGAGGCGAGCACAGCCCGAGGGATGCAGGGATGTGGCCGCCCTCACTCCCCATTCACAACAAACAGTGCTGCCTCTCCTAATTACTTCAGTTCAGGGGAGTATTTGCTGGCGCCCTGGGGGGGGGGTTTACACAGCAGGGCATCCCAATTTGGGATGCCCTGGGGGAGAAGGCCAGTGGGTTTTGTTCTGCTTTAAGGACCTTTTTTTAGGTTTCTTTCTCGTGTATCCCTTTCAGAAATAGGCCACAGCCAAAGCCATCGTTTCCATTGTTTTTCAGCTCTTCTTCCTCTGTGACTTTTTACTTTGTTCTTTTAGACAAGGTGGTTATGTGCGGCCGCCGGGAAAGAGTCGAGCAATTTGCCTCCCGCCTATTAAAAGGTGTCGCAATCTGCTGAGCACTTTGCATATAATTATTGAGAGCTGCTCTTCCAGGTCATGTTTACTGACACTGATGCAGCACTTTGATGCGGGGGGGGAAATCTTACATCACTAGTGACAAAGGAACCGTCAAGCCAAACAAGATCATTATCCATAATTAGCGGTCCAACGGCGCATGCGGGAGCCACAGTCGCATCCCTGCTATCCCTCTAGCAGGACACGTGCCCGTACCAGGCATTTGTGAATGGCCAACATGGGCATGCTCTCTAGAGTTAGAGCAAAGCGGGGATGCGGCTGTCAGTGCACTCGGAGCCGCGCATGCAAGGGAGGAGGGGATGTGAGAAATGGCGAAGGGAGGAGGGGACGTGAGAAATGGTGAAGGGAGGAGGGGATGTGAGAAATGGCGAAGGGAGGAGGGAATGTGAGAAATGGCAAAGGGAGGAGGGGATGTGAGAAATGGCGAAGGGAGGAGGGAATGTGAGAAATGGCGAAGGGAGGAGGGAATGTGAGGAAATGGCGAAGGGAGGAGGGAATGTGAGAAATGGCGAAGGGAGGAGGGAATGTGAGAAATGGCGAAGGGAGGAGGGAATGTGAGAAATGGCGAAGGGAGGAGGGAATGTGAGGAAATGGCGAAGGGAGGAGGGAATGTGAGAAAGGAGGAGGGAATGTGAGGAAATGGCGAAGGGAGGAGGGAATGTGAGAAAGGAGGAGGGAATGTGAGAAAGGAGGAGGGAATGGGAGAAAGGAGGAGGAAATGGGAGAAGGGAGGAGGAAATGGCGAAAGGAGGAGGAAATGGCGAAGGGAGGAGGGAATGTGAGAAATGGCGAAGGGAGGAGGGAATGTAAGAAATGGCGAAGGGAGGAAGTGATGTGAGGAAATGGCGAAGGGAGGAGGGGATGTGAGAAATGGCGAAGGGGGGAGGGAATGTGAGAAATGGCGAAGGGGGGAGGGAATGTGAGAAATGGCAAAGGGAGGAGGGGATGTGAGAAATGGCAAAGGGAGGAGGGGATGTGAGAAATGGCGAAGGGAGGAGGGAATGTGAGAAATGGCAAAGGGAGGAGGGAATGTGAGAAATGGCAAAGGGAGGAGGGGATGTGAGAAATGGCGAAGGGAGGAGGGAATGTGAGAAATGGCGAAGGGAGGAGGGAATGTGAGGAAATGGCGAAGGGAGGAGGGAATGTGAGAAATGGCGAAGGGAGGAGGGAATGTGAGAAATGGCGAAGGGAGGAGGGAATGTGAGGAAATGGCGAAGGGAGGAGGGAATGTGAGGAAATGGCGAAGGGAGGAGGGAATGTGAGAAAGGAGGAGGGAATGTGAGGAAATGGCGAAGGGAGGAGGGAATGTGAGAAAGGAGGAGGGAATGTGAGAAAGGAGGAGGGAATGGGAGAAAGGAGGAGGAAATGGGAGAAGGGAGGAGGAAATGGCGAAAGGAGGAGGAAATGGCGAAGGGAGGAGGGAATGTGAGAAATGGCGAAGGGAGGAGGGAATGTAAGAAATGGCGAAGGGAGGAAGTGATGTGAGGAAATGGCGAAGGGAGGAGGGGATGTGAGAAATGGCGAAGGGGGGAGGGAATGTGAGAAATGGCGAAGGGGGGAGGGAATGTGAGAAATGGCAAAGGGAGGAGGGGATGTGAGAAATGGCAAAGGGAGGAGGGGATGTGAGAAATGGCGAAGGGAGGAGGGAATGTGAGAAATGGCAAAGGGAGGAGGGAATGTGAGAAATGGCAAAGGGAGGAGGGAATGTGAGAAATGGCAAAGGGAGGAGGGGATGTGAGAAATGGCAAAGGGAGGAGGGGATGTGAGAAATGGCAAAGGGAGGAGGGGATGTGAGAAATGGCAAAGGGAGGAGGGGATGTGAGAAATGGCAAAGGGAGGAGGGGATGTGAGAAATGGCAAAGGGAGGAGGGGATCTAAAGAAATGGAGAAAGGAGGAGGGGATGTGAGAGGAATGTGAGAAAGTATGTACAGGGTGTGGGAAACATAAGATATGCTCTTATTCGGGGTGAAGGTCCTCTTTAAGGGAATAAAACAAAGAAGGGGGCAATGCGAGAAATGGCAGAAGAAAATGGGAATGTGAAAAAGAGAGAAAAATGGATGGAATGTGAGATGTAGTAAAATGAGTAATGAGGAAAAAAAAGGAATATGAAAAATAGAAAAAGAGAGAGCGAAAGATGGAGAGAATGTGGGAATGAGAGAGAGAGAGAGAGAGAGTAATCGTTTTGCTACATTCAAAACTCAGTGGAAAGCTTTAAAGTGAACTGAAACCGAGCGGGATCGGCCCGGGAATCTATAAGGTCACACGGTACACTTACCTTACTTCCTGGTCCAACCACACATGCGTGGGCCGTGGCCGCATCCCCGCTATCCCTCTAGCAGGGCGTGTGCCACCGGGCATTTGTGAATGGCCGATGCGGGCATCCTCCCTGTTAGAGGGAAGCGTGAGATGCGGTTGCCAGCGCGATTGGAGCCGCTGTGCTAAGACGTCGGCTTAGACGTCCATAGCTCAGCAGCTGATTGGACGAGCGACCGCGCATGCGCCGTTGGACCGAGGTGAGGTAAGTTAATACAGGAGATCTGGGGGGTTTCACATAGTGGGGCACCCCCGATTGGGGTGCCCCGGGGGGGGGGGGGCAACCCAGCATAGTCAGAATCCTGCTTTTTGGTCCACTTTAAGGCTAGTGCGCAATTGGCGCCCCTACAACGGTGGCGTCCTATGTAGTTGCTCAATCTGCACGCCCCAAAGGCCAGGCCATGTGTATCATAAGATATGTGAAAATGCCTGGGTGCCCACACCACTATGGGGCCATGTAACCCACTTTTTCCCCACCTTTCCACCTCATGTTTGATACGGGAGCTGGTTTGGACCTGAAAATATAAGGTTTCCTTGTAAAATCAGCCCGGCTCACGGTATAAAACACGCCCGGCGTAACCACAAAGTGTAGCTGCTCTGGCCTTTCAGGTTGGATTACAACACATCAGAGCGTCACCCCTGACCGTGTTATTGAACCTGTCGGGCGGCAGCTCTTGCGGTGAGGAAAATCAGAGGCATGTTATTTTATTTATTTATTTTTACTCTGTGTGACGCACTGCTGGAGAGCGCCGCCGCGTGTGATTCAGCTGAATAGAAGCCAGGCGTTGCTACAGCCAAACAGCGACACGTGAGGCGGCCATGGAAGTCCAGGCGGCCGCGCTTCACTTACCTCACGGAATCAAAGGTCTGCCCGTCACCACGCTGGGAGTCATACGGGCGCTTCTATTCTTCCGAGCTCTTGTTTTGGCCCGCTCCCTGCCTGTTGTATATTAACCGCATTAGACTGCGCAGTGCTAACTGGCATTGACGCTAATCTGTGAGGTAAAAAAATCCACATTACCTGTGGCCAGGGCCGGCGCCAGCACAGGGCAAACCTGGGCAATTGCCAGGGCCCCTGCCATCTTCAGGGGCCCACTCAGGCTCACACTTGGCCATGGTATTATTTAACAGTGGACCCAACCGCCAAATGCCGGGTGCTGTGTGCAGCGGAGCTGAAAGGTGACATCATGTGACTTTGGGGCCCATTAAGACTCTCTTGCGCAAGGGCCCCCACAAACCTGGAACCAGCCCTGCCTGTGGCCTCGTGCATTATTTTTCACTCTTTGCACTTAAAGCAGACCAACAGTAAAAAATGATTTAAACCAGACGAACACAACAAACCGTGCTCATATGCATCCCTCCCCAGAGAGCAATTTAGATTGCTGCACGTAAAAATTCATTTACTTTTTTTTTTTTTACCTCCTTGCTGTTGTAAATTTTAAAAACAAAATGGCCACTCATGCATTTGCAGGCCACCTGCAAACAGGAAGAAGTGCTGCTGGGCTTCCTGTTACTGTGCATTGTCAGCTATATCAGTTGGGAGAGGAAGATCCAAAATGGCGGCTACCTTTTTTTATTCCAAATGTGCAAGGCTGTTGGTCCGGTTTAAAGTGATCCTATACCCAGAAAGGAAGTTTATGTCGCCAGCTTCTAGGCCCAGCCCAGTGCCCGAAAACAGCCTGTGTTTCTATTTTTTACTAAAGCGTTTGCCCAATATTGATAAAAACATGAACCGGATGCAGTCTGCTGTTGGAATGGTTGGCCATATTGCTGGTTATTATAAGGTGACTGCAGAAACTTCCTTTCTGAGTATAGGATCTGTTAAAGTGGACCAAAATCCAGGATTTTGACTATCCTAGGTTTTGGTCTTTGCCCCCCGGGTACCCCGCTGATCGCCCAATCTCGCTCACCTTTCCTTGGTCCTATGGTGCATGTGCAGCCTCTCGTCCAATCACCGCACTCGGATCCACTCCTGCCCCTTCGTCCTAGAGCTCGTTTAAAGCGGACCAAAACCCAGGATTTTGACTATCCTGGGTTTTGGTCCACTCCCCCGGGGTTTGAAACCCCCCAGAGATCGCGCATTACCTCACCTCATCCCGTTCCTACCACGCATGCACGGCTGCTTGTCCAATCAGCGTACTCTGAGCTGCATGTCTGAGCAACGTCTTAGCTCAGCGGCTCAGAGAGCGTTGGGGGCTGCATCTCGTGCTTCCCTCCAACAGGGAGCGCGCCTGCGCCGGCAATTCACAAATGGATGTGGCTGTGGCCCGCGCATGTGCCGTTGAACCAGGATTAAGGTAAGTGTTGCGGGCGACCTGGGAGGTTTCACACAGCAGGGCATCCTGATTTTGGATGCCCCGCAGGGAGGATATGGATCAGCCCGGATCCAGCTGGATTTTGGTCCACTTTAAGATGAGTGAATCCGAGCGTGCTGTTGGCCGCTACCCTTTAACAGGGAGCATGCCCACGCCGGCTATTCACAAAGGCTTGGCGCGGGCACGCACCCTGCTAGAGGGATAGCGGGCATGCGGCCGCTGCTCGTGCATGCGCCATTGGACCGGGAAAGAAGGTAAGTTTAGGGGTGACCTGGGGGGTTTCACACAGTGGGGCATCGCAAATCTGGATGCCCCAGGGGGAGCGAGTGTGCCTGCCCTGGAGTCTCGTAGACTCTCATAGACTCCGGGATGGGTTTTGGTCAATTTTAAAGTGTATAAGATTCCCAGGCCAATCAATTCCCTCCCCCGGGGCTATGTGAAACCCACCCAGGTCGTCCCATGCACTTACCTTGTTTCCCGGTCCAATGGCGCATGCGCGCGCCATGGCCACATCCCCGCTATCCCTCTAACAGGCACACTCTCCCTTTTAGAGGGAAGCGGGGCATGCAGCCGCCAGCGTGCTCAGAGCCGCTGGCCTTAGACAAAGGCTTAGACGACGTGAAAGGACCAAAACGCAGGATAGTCAAAATCCTGGTTTTTGGTCCACTTTAAAGCGGACCAATAGTCAAAAATGACATAAACAGACCACTAGAACAAAGTGCTCATATGCATCCCTCCTGAGGGCAATTTAAATTGCTCCACATGAAAATTAATTTACCTTTTTCTAACTCTGCTGTGATAAATTTTAGAGAAAAAAAATGGCGGCTCATGCATTTGCAGGCTACCTGCAAACAGGAAGTGCTGCTGGGCTTCCTGTTACTGTGCATTGCCAGTTACGTCAGTTGAATCCATGCAGCAGCACGGCTGAGATGCTGGGAGAGGAAGCTCCAAAAGGCTGTTGGTCCAGTTTAAATGAACCGAAACATTTAAATTCCTTCTGGGGTAGGACCTTGTCCACAGGGACATTAACATGGTGTAAAGGTAGCGATTTCCTGTCCCCCATTGGATGAAACTCTGCTATGGAAAAGTGTGGGTCTCTCTAATGCAGGACATGATGGGGGGGTAGGTTAGGTAAGTGTCCCTGTGCCACAGACATTAATGTGGCAAAGAAAATCTGAATGGAACAAGCGCTGCTGATTGGCTGGATGGTCTTAGGGGCGAGCTTCATCCAATGGGGGACAGGAAATGGCTACACCCACACACACATGCAGCAGCCTCCACCAAAAGGGAATGGGAATGAGGAAAAGGTGAGTTAATGGGAAATCCTAGGGGGAAACAAAGAGGGAAGAATCACAGCCCTGGAGTGTAAAAGGCCCCGGGCCAGCCAACTAGGGGGACTAGGTGCCCCTGGGGCATGCCGATGTGTGAATTGCCCTCAAGCGTGTTAAATTTCCCTGCATCTGTGACCAGCCTTCCAGATAGGCTGGGTTCTTCACAGGGGACGCGACCACTCACTATGCAGACTGCTTTATGCCATGCGTTAGGTTGCACAGCATAAAACGCTGATTGGATGAGCTCCCATGCATGTGCTGTGGGAACAGCGGAAAGGTGATTGTAGTTGGTGATCTAGGGGGTTTCACACAGTGGGGACATCACAGTTTGGGATACCCATGGGGTATGGAGCAATCACCAGGATAGTTAAAAATATGGTGATTGGTTTACTTTAAAGAGGAACATCGAACCAAAAAAAAGGGGACGATTGCTCCCCCACATCGGCCCCTATTTACCTTCTGGATGTCGCCACTGCCTACTGCTGCGATATCCGGCTGCTTTAGGGCCCGATCGCTGCCCCCCGCACCAGCTTAGCCGTCTGTTAGTGACAACAAAGTCCCGTACTGCTCAGCGAAGCCTTGCGGAATTTTGGGTGGCCCCATTGCATCCCATTAATGGGCACTGTGCAGGTGTGAGATCAGGTGCCGTGCGCAGTGCCTGATAGGATGCAACATGGAGCTGCACGTCGGAAGGTCGCCCAGAATCCGAGGGACCCAGAAGATGGAACCCTCTGTGAGGTGAGTAAATAGTGCCGAAAGGTCAAACCGAAGGGGGGGGGGGGGGGCAGCAGATCGATGAGGTTTTAACCTTCCCCGATGTTCCTCTTTAAACTGGACCTTCAGCATGATTTAATAAAAAGCCTGAACCCTTAAAAAACTATTTCCCAGCATCTAAAATGAATGTATTTTAAGTTTTTAGTCACCTACTTATTATTCTTTCCCCCATCGGGATGTAACGCTGTTTAGGACTCTAGGATATGGGTGCCGCCATCTTGCCTCAGAAGCATCAAATCCTGAGGAGAGGAGAGCGAGATAAAGTGCAGATGGTGGGGTTATAGCTGTGCTCCATGAGCCGCCATCTTGGATGTTTAAAGGCTCATAACATGCAGTAGATGCAGGTAGGATGATTTTTTATGTGGGAAATCTGTATGTGCAGGGTGTGGGAAACTTATAAGATAGACTCTTATTCAAGGTGAAGGTCTGCTTTAAATACCAATGCAAGATCATCCTTCCAATCCTTCTCTCTTATTGAGCCCACCGTTGGCTCCTCTGGGCTATAGAGAAGCATGAGCAGGGCTATCCCTGTATACCCCAACATCCGAAAAGCAAGTTTGGATGTGTTTCTTCAGTTACATCACTTTGCCCTATTTATTGCAGCTGTCAGGGATTCTGTAACAGTCTTTTTGTTAAATTATGAGGATTTTATTGCTTATTGAAGCTTATTAGCTGCTCACTTTATATTGTACTATTAGATAACAAATGTTAAAGGGCTCTGTTGTCAGCAGCAGCACAGATGCTCATGAAGGTGGTGAGGGCAAAGCGGAGCATGGTGCTCGGGAAGCCTGGGATAAAAATGGCTGGTCATGAATCATTGATGATGATATTGTAGC
The DNA here is from genome assembly GCA_027917425.1 of Gastrophryne carolinensis. Taxonomy (NCBI): domain Eukaryota; kingdom Metazoa; phylum Chordata; class Amphibia; order Anura; family Microhylidae; genus Gastrophryne; species Gastrophryne carolinensis. The sequence goes on from CM051234.1 coordinate 44,738,309, forward strand.
CTTGCAAGGAGACAGGATATCGGTCTGCGTTCACGCAGGATACGGCTGAACCACGCGCCTGTTACGGGGAAATGAGCAACCACTTCTGGAAATTTCAGCTCCTAGGAGAAGGAGCTTTTCTGAGTCAACCTGTACGACTTTCAGCATTCTCCTGCCATCACCCAGAGGCTTCCTCCCTGGTGGCCGTCACCCAGAGGCTTCCTCCCTGGTGGCCGTCACCCAGAGGCTTCCTCCCTGGTGGCCGTCACCCAGAGGCTTCCTCCCTGGTGGCCGTCACCCAGAGGCTTCCTCCCTGGTGGCCGTCACCCAGAGGCTTCCTCCCTGGTGGCCGTCACCCAGAGGCTTCCTCCCTGGTGGCCGTCACCCAGAGGCTTCCTCCCTGGTGGCCGTCACCCAGAGGCTTCCTCCCTGGTGGCCGTCACCCAGAGGCTTCCTCCCTGGTGGCCGTCACCCAGAGGCTTCCTCCCTGGTGGCCGTCACCCAGAGGCTTCCTCCCTGGTGGCCGTCACCCAGAGGCTTCCTCCCTGGTGGCCGTCACCCAGAGGCTTCCTCCCTGGTGGCCGTCACCCAGAGGCTTCCTCCCTGGTGGCCGTCACCCAGAGGCTTCCTCCCTGGTGGCCGTCACCCAGAGGCTTCCTCCCTGGTGGCCGTCACCCAGAGGCTTCCTCCCTGGTGGCCGTCACCCAGAGGCTTCCTCCCTGGTGGCCGTCACCCAGAGGCTTCCTCCCTGGTGGCCGTCACCCAGAGGCTTCCTCCCTGGTGGCCGTCACCCAGAGGCTTCCTCCCTGGTGGCCGTCACCCAGAGGCTTCCTCCCTGGTGTCCGTCACCCAGAGGCTTCCTCCCTGGTGTCCGTCACCCAGAGGCTTCCTCCCTGGTGTCCGTCACCCAGAGGCTTCCTCCCTGGTGTCCGTCACCCAGAGGCTTCCTCCCTGGTGTCCGTCACCCAGAGGCTTCCTCCCTGGTGTCCGTCACCCAGAGGCTTCCTCCCTGGTGGCCGTCACCCAGAGGCTTCCTCCCTGGTGGCCGTCACCCAGAGGCTTCCTCCCTGGTGGCCGTCACCCAGAGGCTTCCTCCCTGGTGGCCGTCACCCAGAGGCTTCCTCCCTGGTGGCCGTCACCCAGAGGCTTCCTCCCTGGTGGCCGTCACCCAGAGGCTTCCTCCCTGGTGGCCGTCACCCAGAGGCTTCCTCCCTGGTGGCCGTCACCCAGAGGCTTCCTCCCTGGTGGCCGTCACCCAGAGGCTTCCTCCCTGGTGGCCGTCACCCAGAGGCTTCCTCCCTGGTGGCCGTCACCCAGAGGCTTCCTCCCTGGTGGCCGTCACCCAGAGGCTTCCTCCCTGGTGGCCGTCACCCAGAGGCTACCTCCCTGGTGGCCGTCACCCAGAGGCTACCTCCCTGGTGGCCGTCACCCAGAGGCTACCTCCCTGGTGGCCGTCACCCAGAGGCTACCTCCCTGGTGGCCGTCACCCAGAGGCTACCTCCCTGGGCGGTGGCCGTCGTCACCCAGAGGCTTCCTCCCTGGGCGGTGGCCGTCGTCACCCAGAGGCTTCCTCCCTGGGCGGTGGCCGTCGTCACCCAGAGGCTTCCTCCCTGGGCGGTGGCCGTCGTCACCCAGAGGCTTCCTCCCTGGGCGGTGGCCGTCGTCACCCAGAGGCTTCCTCCCTGGGCGGTGGCCGTCGTCACCCAGAGGCTTCCTCCCTGGGCGGTGGCCGTCGTCACCCAGAGGCTTCCTCCCTGGGCGGTGGCCGTCGTCACCCAGAGGCTTCCTCCCTGGGCGGTGGCCGTCGTCACCCAGAGGCTTCCTCCCTGGGCGGTGGCCGTCGTCACCCAGAGGCTTCCTCCCTGGGCGGTGGCCGTCGTCACCCAGAGGCTTCCTCCCTGGGCGGTGGCCGTCGTCACCCAGAGGCTTCCTCCCTGGGCGGTGGCCGTCGTCACCCAGAGGCTTCCTCCCTGGGCGGTGGCCGTCGTCACCCAGAGGCTTCCTCCCTGGTGGCTGTCACCCAGAGGCTTCCTCCCTGGTGGCTGTCACCCAGAGGCTTCCTCCCTGGTGGCTGTCACCCAGAGGCTTCCTCCCTGGTGGCTGTCACCCAGAGGCTTCCTCCCTGGTGGCTGTCACCCAGAGGCTTCCTCCCTGGTGGCTGTCACCCAGAGGCTTCCTCCCTGGTGGCTGTCACCCAGAGGCTTCCTCCCTGGTGGCTGTCACCCAGAGGCTTCCTCCCTGGTGGCCGTCACCCAGAGGCTTCCTCCCTGGTGGCCGTCACCCAGAGGCTTCCTCCCTGGGCGGTGGCCGTCGTCACCCAGAGGCTTCCTCCCTGGGCGGTGGCCGTCGTCACCCAGAGGCTTCCTCCCTGGGCGGTGGCCGTCGTCACCCAGAGGCTTCCTCCCTGGGCGGTGGCCGTCGTCACCCAGAGGCTTCCTCCCTGGGCGGTGGCCGTCGTCACCCAGAGGCTTCCTCCCTGGGCGGTGGCCGTCGTCACCCAGAGGCTTCCTCCCTGGGCGGTGGCCGTCGTCACCCAGAGGCTTCCTCCCTGGGCGGTGGCCGTCGTCACCCAGAGGCTTCCTCCCTGGGCGGTGGCCGTCGTCACCCAGAGGCTTCCTCCCTGGGCGGTGGCCGTCGTCACCCAGAGGCTTCCTCCCTGGGCGGTGGCCGTCGTCACCCAGAGGCTTCCTCCCTGGGCGGTGGCCGTCGTCACCCAGAGGCTTCCTCCCTGGGCTGTGGCCGTCGTCACCCAGAGGCTTCCTCCCTGGGCGGTGGCCGTCGTCACCCAGAGGCTTCCTCCCTGGGCGGTGGCCGTCGTCACCCAGAGGCTTCCTCCCTGGGCGGTGGCCGTCGTCACCCAGAGGCTTCCTCCCTGGGCGGTGGCCGTCGTCACCCAGAGGCTTCCTCCCTGGGCGGTGGCCGTCGTCACCCAGAGGCTTCCTCCCTGGGCGGTGGCCGTCGTCACCCAGAGGCTTCCTCCCTGGGCGGTGGCCGTCGTCACCCAGAGGCTTCCTCCCTGGGCGGTGGCCGTCGTCACCCAGAGGCTTCCTCCCTGGGCGGTGGCCGTCGTCACCCAGAGGCTTCCTCCCTGGGCGGTGGCCGTCGTCACCCAGAGGCTTCCTCCCCGGGCGGTGGCCGTCGTCACCCAGAGGCTTCCTCCCCGGGCGGTGGCCGTCGTCACCCAGAGGCTTCCTCCCCGGGCGGTGGCCGTCGTCACCCAGAGGCTTCCTCCCCGGGCGGTGGCCGTCGTCACCCAGAGGCTTCCTCCCCGGGCGGTGGCCGTCGTCACCCAGAGGCTTCCTCCCCGGGCGGTGGCCGTCGTCACCCAGAGGCTTCCTCCCTGGTGGCCGTCGTCACCCAGAGGCTTCCTCCCCGGGCGGTGGCCGTCGTCACCCAGAGGCTTCCTCTCTGGGCGGTGGCCGCCGTCACCCAGAGGCTTCCTCCCTGGGCGGTGGCCGTCGTCACCCAGAGGCTTCCTCCCCGGGCGGTGGCCGTCGTCACCCAGAGGCTTCCTCTCTGGGCGGTGGCACCAAGGCTGGCTTGAGACCCTGCAGTTATGCCAATACACTGATGGGTGAAAACCATCACCCTGTGCCGTGCTCAAATATCACTAATCTATGTAATCAGAAACATATACTCACGTTTTATTGAAATTTACCCACCGTTGAAACATCACATACAAAAGACTATTTTAAAGCAGACCAAAACCCTCTAAAACTCCTGCGATTTTCTTCTTATTTTCTTCCGCTATCCTGCAACTAATGCGGGTTGAACTGGTAAGCATAACAACCCAGTTGATGCGTTTGGAAGCTCTTGGCTCTGAGACGTGTGCTATTTATTTTTGGAGATGTTTTTAGAGATGTTTGGATTTATAATTTCTAATAAATTTAGGTTTAGACGTTATAAATCCCCCAAAGAAATGAATGTTCGAGACATCTCGCACATGGCCGCCCCTGGCCTCTTTAAAGTGGACCAAAGCCCAGGATTTTGACTATCCTGGGTTTCAGCCCTTTCCCCGGGGGGGTGCCCCGCTGTGTGAAACCCCCCAGATCACCCGAACCCAGAACCTCTTCCCGTTCCCATGGTGCGTCTAAGATCAGTGGCTCTGACGGCTGCATCTTCCGCCTCCCTCTAACAGGGAGCGTGCCCGCATTTGTGAAATGGTGAAAAGAAAGTCTTTACCTAAAACTCAGCAAATAAGCTGTTTAAGAACATTGCTTGAATTACTGGTTACTTGTTTGTCACAGCAATCGGGTGCCCGGGTGCCCACTTCTGTAAGATAAGTAACCGCACTTTCTCAGCTAAAATGCCTGTCCAGACGCACACTAACTTCTTCCCACCTTATTCCCTTTTGGAAAAGTGCAAAATGAGCAGTTTCAAAGCATCGTAAAGTGGATCAAACCCACGGAGATCGGCCTGGGAATCTATAAGATTCCCGGGGCGATTGATTCCCTCCCCTGGGGGCATCCAAAACCGGGATGCCCCGCTATGTAAATCCCCTAGTTTGCCCATAAACTCACCTTCTCTGAGTTTCCGCTATCCCTCTACCAAGACGTGTGCCCGTGTCAGGCATTTGTGAATGCTCCCTGTTAGAGGGTAGCTGGGGATGCAGCCACCAGTGCGCTCGGGTCCGCTCACCTTAGCCGAAGGCTTAGCTGAAGAGGCGGGAGTGGATCAGAGTGTGCTGATTGGATGAGCGCCCGTAGGACTGGGAAGAGGTGAGTTTCTTTGGCCAATCTGGGGTGCCCTGGGGGCAAGGACCAAAACCCAGGATAGTCAAAATCCTGGGTTTCGGTCCACTTTAAAGCGGAACTTCCGTCACCAAGTAACCCCCTCCGTGCCACACTGCCTTGGCGCTGAAGCAGGGCAGAGCCAGGGTTACAAAGAGAAAATACCCTTACCTCATCCTTGGGCTGTGCCACCACCACGATTAACACAAAGCCGCAACCCCTGGGTCCGTGCTCACTCCTGCCACCCATTCACAGAGCCAGGGGATGCGGCTTTTTGTTGTTATTCAAGTTGGTGGCGCCCAGGTTCCGGAGGAGAGGCGCGAGCTCCTGGATAAGGTCCGTTTTTTTTTTTCCCTGTTTTTTTTCTTCTTTTTTTTTCTCTATTTCCCCTTCAGCACCAGGGGGACAGGGGAGGGGGGTTACTAGGTAACTTAAAGCGGACCTTCACTCTGAATAAGAGTCTATCTTATATGTTTCCCACACCCTGTACATACAGATTGCTCACATTAAAAATCATCCTACCTGCATCTACTGCATGTTATGAGCCTTTAAATATCCAAGATGGCGGCTTATGGAAGCCGCCATCTTATCAGGCAGCCTGCAAAGAGGAAGTGCCTCCTGACTGTGCTGCTCTGCATTCTGGGACTGCTGACCGTTACCTGACCCCAGCTCTGCTCTGTCTGAGCAAAGCACAGCTATAACCCGCCCCCCTGTACCTTATCCCACTCTCCTCTCCTCAGTAAGTGTGATGCTTCTGAGTCAAGATGGCGGCGCCCGTATCCTAAATTCCTGAACAGAGTTGCAGCCCAGTGGGGGAAAGAATAATAAGTTAGTGACTAAAAACGTAAAATATATTCATTTTAGATGCTGGGGAATCATTTTTTAAGAGTTTGGGCTTTTCATTAAATCACGCTGAAGGTCCGGTTTAAGTTTCGCTTTAAAATCACATATTATATATAACACATACCTTATGTGTTCTAAGCAAAGCCACTTCACATCAATTTCTGGGTCATGGTGGAGCTTGGAGAGTGTGCGTCATGGCGCAACGTTATGTGTCATGTGCTCGCTCTCTCCCCCTGAAAGTTCAGAGGGACTGTTAGAGCCCTGCTATTGCTTCTACCTTGCATAGCAGGAAATGGAGGAAAGGGCACATGGCGCAGGCATCAGGTGAGCTGGTTTCTGATTTGGGATTAGCCTCCATCTATCCTAAAATAAAGAGAACATACAGTATACACATAAGGGCAGACTAGATGGACCGTATGGTCTCCTTCTGCCGTCAACTTTCTATGTTTCTATGATTTATTGCTTTTGGGTTCAGTTGGCAGGATTTCGAGGGATCGACTCTGGGGGTGGTGAGGTAAGTATTTGATGTTTAGCCTTTAGATTATTCTCTTTCACAACTGCTTGGAGGAAGTAGAACCTTTAGCCCAGCCTTTATTTGCCCCTAGACAGCATGAGGATCCAGCTAGGGGTGGTGATCACTGACTGTCATCCTTTTTTTTGTTTTTTTTTTTTACATCCTGGCATTCCCCCTTAGTGTACTCGGAGGCCTCGATGCTGAAGGTAATCTTTGTGGCGGCCGTCCATCTGGCAGCGCCTTGTTTGCTGTTGTATATCATCCTGCCAGACAGCGGCTTGCCGGAGTAGTTGGAGTGATTAGACGGCAGGGATGGGTCGGCATACTGATGGCCTGTGTCTGGTCACTGCTATTTCCTTATTCCTTACTCTGTTCCTGCCATTGGTCTGTGTAACCTGCTTCTTCCTGTCACAGTCACTGCTATGATTTCATTGCGGGTTGATAGTTTGGCACCCTAGGATTTCTGGGCCTCGTTCTCAGAAACTGGGAGTTTTACAGTCCCTTTTAAAGTAGATCAAAACCCAGGATTTTGACTATCCTAGGTTTTGGTACTTTCCCCTGGAGCACCCCGATTGCTGTCTGAAACCTCCCAGATCTCCCAGCGCAACTCACTAACAGGGAGCGTGCCGGTGCTGGCCATTCACAAATGCCTGGCGTGGGCCCTGCTAGAGAGATGGTGGGGATGCGGCTCGCGCATGCGCTGTTGGATCAGGAATCAAGGTAAGTGAATGGGGCGACCTGGAGGGTTTCACACAGCGGGGCATCCCGATTTTGGATTCCCCGAGGGGGGGGGGGCATTGATCGACATTCCCGGGCCGATCGAGTTGGGTTTTGGTCCACTGTAAGGAGGAACTATAGTCAAGTCACCAATTCCTCATTCCCTTGTATAGCAACAAATGGCAGCCAATCATGTGATCGTCAGAAACCATTTATGTTTGATGTGCAAATCCAATCAGCAAACCCAATGAGTAACCTGACGTCACATGATTAGCAGCATCCAATGAATAAGGAAGTGGTAAGCATATGGAGATTGGACCACTTTAAAGTGGAACAAAACTTGTTCGGCCCAGCCCTGGAATCTTAAACCTGAATCCCCCCCCCCCCCACTCCCTGGGGCATGACGAATTAGGATGCCCTGCTGTGTAAAACACTCCGGAGCACTCATAAGCACCTTGCCTTTCACTGCTCCAATGAAGCATGGGCTCTCGTCCAATGAGAGCAGTCTGCTGTGACTATGTCGTTTTGGCAAAGGCTTGCATTGTTGTCCATGACGAACGCACACATGCTTCCGCCCCAGCCATTCAGGCTGGGACAGGAACGCAAAGCCTCCGGGGATACAGCAGCAAGGCGCTCCCCATTCTAGTCCAATGTGAGCTGTAAAATGCACCTTAATGGCACACACGACACAACGCACACAGTTACTAGTCTTTCAGTGTAATCGTACTATAACACGATTTCTTCTTCCCGTTCACTTTCGGTCAGTGGGATGCAAGGTTCTGTCCTAGGCCCCTAGGACTATTCTCAGTCTACACTTATGGTCTTGGAGAACTTAGAACTTTGCTAGGCTTTCAAAAGCACTTCTGTTTCGCTCCTATTTCGCCTCCCCAAATGCCTTACAGCTATGTCGTTACCTCAAGCCAAACATGGACAAGACTGGACTGGTAATTTTCCCATCTAACTCCCCTCCTCTCTCTAACACGTCTATCTCTGTTAAACCGGACCTTCAGCATGATTTAATGAAAAGCCCAAACCCTTAAAAAACTATTCCCCAGCATCTAAAATTAATTACGTTTTTAGTCACTTATTATTCTTTTCCACACCGGGCTGCAACTCTGTTCAGCTGTCTAGGATATTGGCTCCACCATCTTGCCTCAGAAGCATCACACATACTGCGGAGAGGAGAGCGGGATAAAGTACAGGGGGCGGGGTTATAGCTGTTCTTTGCTCAGACAGAGCAGAGCTGGGGTCAGGGAAAGGACAGCAATCCCAGAATGCAGAGCAGCACAGTCAGAAAACACTTCCTGTCTGCAGGCAGCCTGAAGCCCCATAAGCCGCCATCTTGGAAGTTTGAAGGCTCATAACATGCAGTAGATGCAGGTAGGATGATATTTAATGTGGGCAATCTGTATGTGCAGGGTGGGGGAAACACATAAGATAGGCTCTTATTCAGGGTGATGGTGCGGATTAATGTGGACAATCTGTATGTACAGGGTGGGGGAAACATATAAGATAGGCTCTTATTCAGGGTGAAGGTCCGGATTAATGTGAGCAATCTGTATGTACAGGGTGGGGGAAACATATAAGATAGGCTCTTATTCAGGGTGAAGGTCCGGATTAATGTGAGCAATCTGTATGTACAGGGTGTGGGAAACATATAAGATAGGCTCTTATTCAGGGTGAAGGTCCGGATTAATGTGAGCAATCTGTATGTACAGGGTGGGGGAAACATATAAGATAGGCTCTTATTCAGGGTGAAGGTCCGGATTAATGTGAGCAATCTGTATGTACAGGGTGTGGGAAACATATAAGATAGGCTCTTATTCAGGGTGAAGGTCCGGATTAATGTGAGCAATCTGTATGTACAGGGTGGGGGAAACATATAAGATAGGCTCTTATTCAGGGTGAAGGTCCGGATTAATGTGAGCAATCTGTATGTACAGGGTGGGGGAAACATATAAGATAGGCTCTTATTCAGGGTGAAGGTCCGGATTAATGTGAGCAATCTGTATGTACAGGGTGTGGGAAACATATAAGATAGGCTCTTATTCAGGGTGAAGGTCCGGATTAATGTGAGCAATCTGTATGTACAGGGTGGGGGAAACATATAAGATAGGCTCTTATTCAGGGTGAAGGTCCGGATTAATGTGAGCAATCTGTATGTACAGGGTGTGGGAAACATGTAAGATAGGCTCTTATTCAGGGTGAAGGTCCGCTTTATACAATGTCTGCAACTCCCCAAGCTCTGTGTCTAGGAGTCATTCTTGACTCTCATTTAAACCACATATCCACTCCCTAGCCAGCTCCTGTTGCCTCAGACTTAAAGCGGACCTTCACTGAATAAGAGTCTATCTTATATGTTTCCCACACCCTGTACATACAGATTGCCTACATTAAAAATCATCCTACCTGCATCTACTGCATGTTATGAGCCTTTAAAGTGGACCAACACCCAGGATTTTGACTATCCTGGGTGTTGGTCCACTTAGGTGGGGCACCCCGATCGGGGGTGCCCCGCTGTGTGAACCCCCCCCGATCGCTGCAAAAACTCACCTCTCCCCGCTCCCACGTGACCTCGTCCGGCTAATGACAGCGCTCAGAGCCGCTCTGGTATGCGCGTCCAAAGCCGCTTGGACGCGCATACCAGAGCGCTGTCATTGGCTGCGTCTCTCGCTTCCCTCTAACAGGGAGCGCGCCTGCGTCGGCCATTCACAAAACGGCCGGCGCGGGAGCGCGCCCTGCTAGAGGGAAGCGAGAGACGCGGCCGCGTCTCGCGCATGCGCCGTTGGATCGCCGGTAAGGTAAGGATTGTGGGCCTCCTGGGGGGTTCCTCCCCGCGGGACATCCCGATTTCGGATGCCCCGCGGGGAGGGATCTGATCGGTCCGGGAATCTTATAGATTCCCGGGCCGATCCCCCCTGGGTGTTGGTCCACTTTAAACATCCAAGATGGCGGCTTATGGAAGCCGCCATCTTATCAGGCAGCCTGCAAACAGGAAGTGCCTCCTGACTGTGCTGCTCTGCATTCTGGGACTGCTGACCTTTACCTGACCCCAGCTCTGCTCTGTCTGAGCAAAGCACAGCTATAACCCACTCCCCTTTACTTTATCCTGCTCTCCTCTCCTCAGTAAGTGTGATGCTTCTGAGTCAAGATGGCGGCGCTCGTATCCTAAATTCCTGAACAGAGTTGCAGCCCAGTGGGGGAAAGAATAAAGAAGTGACTAAAAACTTAAAATATATTAATTTTAGATGCTGGGGAATCGTTTTTTAGGAGTTTGGGCTTTTCATTAAATCACGCTGAAGGTCCGGTTTAAAAACATCTTGTGCGTTCATCCCTTCCTCTCCCCTGACACCACTAAAATGTTAGTGCATGCCCTGGTGATATCCCGACTGGACTACTGCAACATCCTTCTTTGTGGCTTACCGACAGACTGGCACCCCTCCAATCTATTCTGAACTCTGAAGCTCACCTCATCCATCTCTCCTCTAGCTCTTCTAGCTCTGTCAGTCCCTTGTCTGGCTGCCAGTCACACAGCCAATGCTGTTTAACATTGTCTCACATACAAAGCTCCAGCCAAGCCCCCCCCACATCTCCTCTCTAATCCAACAATATCATCCTAGATGCAGCCGTCGCTCTGCTGCCGACCTTCTCCTGTCCTCCACCCTGGTCACCTCCTCTCACGCCCGCCTCCAGGACCTATCACATGCCACTCCAATCTTCCGGAATGCTGCCGATTCCCAACCCTTCAAGCTTTCAAAACCCACATATTTAGACAAGCATGCAATCTGGCTTAAACTGGAACTTCAGCGTCATTTAATGAAAGGCCCAAATTAAAAAAAAACAAACAAACAATTTCTCAGCATTTAAAATTAATTTATCACATTTTAAGTTGCTTACATATTATTTTCCCCACTGGGCTGCAACTGTTCAACACTCTAGGATACAGGTGCCGCCATCTCAGCCTCAGAAGTATTTGAAGGGGGGGCAAATTCAGAGGGTGGGTTATAGCTGTGCTTTCCACAGACTGAGCAGAGCTAGGGTCAGGGAAAGGACAGCAATCCCAGAATGCAGAGTAGCACAGTCAGAAGACACTTCCTGTCTGCAGGCAGTCTGAGACTCCATGGGCCGCCATCTTGGATGTTTAAAAGCTCAGCAGATGCAGGTAGGATGATTAATAATGTGAGCAATCTGTATGTACAGTGTGGGGGAAACATACAAGGTAGACTCCTATTTAGAGTGAAGGTCCGGTTTAAGCAATTATCTAAAGGGCACATGCCATAAAGCACAATACTGACTGTGACCTTTCCCCTTCGTCTCCACTTTTTATCCTTTAGACCCCAAGGATAGGGCTTTCTCTCTCCTGTTGTATCTTGTATTCAGAGTATTCATCATAAACTTGCATTAATACTGTAAAAGGGTAGTAATACTGCATCTGTAATAGTCTATGTACTGTAAGTTCTACCATGTCTGTAATTTCTGCTGCTTTGTACAGCGATACGAAAGACTATACGATTAATATAAAAAATATTAGTAATAAATAATAGTTAAATAATTGCTTACCAAGTTGCTTGTGCACCTGATTCAGCACCATAGACAGCATCTGCCCCCCCCCAAGCATTGGTTCAGCACCATGGACAGCATCTGCCCCCCCCCCCCCCACAAAGCATTGGTTCAGCACCATGGACAGCATCTGCCCCCCCCCCCCCCCCCCCACAAAGCATTGGTTCAGCACCATGGACAGCATCTGCCCCCCCCCCCCCCAAGCATTGGTTCAGCACCATGGACAGCGTTTGATCATCAATAAAATGATGTGAAGTAGATATTTGGTAAATGTTATTAAAGTCCAGTCACCCTCTAACCCCCCTCCCCTCCTGCTGGTGCTGAGGCAGGACGGGGAGCTTACAAGGTCCACCTGCCCATTCAAATTAAAGTGGACCAAAATCCACCGTGGAGTCTGAAACTCCAGGGCAGGCATACTCGCCCCCCCCCCCCCCGGGGCATCCAGATTTGGCATGCCCAGCTGTGCAAAACCCCTGAGATCTCCCAGAAACTCACCTTCTGTCCAGGTCCAGGGACCGCTATCCCTTTAGCAGGGTGTGTGCCCGTGACAGGTATTTGTGAATGGCCGGCGCGGGCACTCTCCCTTAATGGTAGCGACAGCCAGAGCGTTTGGATCCGCGCGACTTAGACAAGCTCTTGGACAAAGGGGTGGGGCGAATCCGAGCGCACTGACTGGATGAGAGGCTGCGCATGTGCAGTAGAATCGGGGAAGAACTAGTCAGATCTGGTGTGTTTCACAAGCGGGGCATCCCTGATAGGTGCTACTTACCTTTTGTCCCCGCAGATGATCGGTGCTAGTCCAGCGATCTGTAATTCATCGCTTTCTGCACCGACCGGGACCCAAACATGAGGTAGGGATTGTTGGCATGTGGGGCTTGCAACCTGTCATTAGTCACAGGAGGCTTTGCCATGCTGGTGGGGGTCAGGAGCCAGAATGGAAGTGCCGGTGAATGGATTTCAGGGATGGGAGCGGATCCGAGCGTGCTGACTGGACGAGAGGCTGTGCATGTGCAGTAGGAGCGGGGAAGGGCTACTCAGATCGAGCGATATAGGGGGTTTCACACAGCTGGGCATCCCTGATCGGGGTGCCCCGGGGTCAAGGAACAAAACCCAGGATAGTCAAAATCCACTTATAGCAGACCATGCCACTTTGTACTGTCTTCCTAGGATGACTGCACTCAGAACCCAGAGGGCCAGAAGCAAGGTGAGATTTTTTTTTTTAACCACAACTCCCCCCACCCTACCCTGCCTCAACAGTGGGGAGGGGGGTTAGGGGGTCATTTTAACTCTTTGTGAGGTATGACATGGTAAATAACACAAATTTGGCATTTACAACGAAGGTTAAGTACAATGCATCTTAAAAAATAAAGCGACACTTCAGATTTGCAAAATGATGCCTGGTCTGGCTGTGGCAGGAAGGGGTTAAAGAGTCTCTAGGACTTCAGGGTCAGCTTTCTCCCTCTTTGTGGTGTGTCCTCATTTGGAACCCCCGGGATGACCATAAAATGCACCTCCAGTGATCCCGTGGAGCATGCGTGGTTTAGGGCAGAATCTACGGCATCCCTTAGGCTGCTGTGTGCCTCCTGAATTGTCTGGTATACACAAGAGGCATGGAAGAGGTAAGCCTAGCGAGTGAGCCAGGGGCTCTCTAACATCGCAGGGCACCCCAAATTGGGATGCCCCTAGGATGAGGGCTGAATCTTACTAACATCCTGGGTTTAGTCTCTCTTTAAAGGGCACCTGTGCCTATTGTCAAATCATAAAAATAAAGCTACGCTTTAAATTTGCTAAATTACGTCTGGCTGTGGCAGGAAGGGGTTAAAGAGCCTATAGGACTTCAGGGTCAGTGATCCCCCCCCCCTCTTTGTGGCGTGTCTTGATTTGGAACCCCCGGGATGACCATAAAATGCACCCCCTGTGCACTCATAGGGCGTGCGTGGTTTAGGGCAGCATCTTCGGCATCCCTTAGGCTGCTGTGTGCCACCTGAATGGTCTGGTATGCACAAGTGGCTGCCGCTACTATTCATAGAATGCTGAGGTAGTGCCCGCACAAGTGACATGGAATAGCTGGAAAGGTAAGCATAGCGGGTGAACCAGGTGCTCTCTCACATCACGGGGCACCCCAAATCCGGATTGCCCCTAGAGTGAGAGACAAATCCTAGTAACATCCTAGGTTTAGTCCCTCTTTAAAGGGCATATGTGCCTATTGTCAAAAGTAATAATAGCGCCCTTAGCTTTAATGTAGCTGATAACTTGAGGTCCACCATATTTAGATCGAGTGTTGACAATGATTCAGTAGCCAAACAAAAAAAACGAGTACTTACCTTTTGTCCCCCACAGCTGATCAGTGCTAGTTCAGTGATCGGCAACTCTCCTAATCTGAGCCTGTGCTTTCTGCACCATCCAGGGCCCAAACATTAATGGCATGTCGGGCTTGGGACCTGTCCTCAGTCACAGAAGGCTCTGCCATGCCGGTGGGGGTCAGGAACCAGCATGGAAGAGCCGGTGAATGGAGGTCAGGTCAGGGCAATGCCGCAATTGTGGGCCAAGATCCAGCAATCAGGTAAGTTGCTGCACACCGGACTGGTTTCTGGCGACAAAAGGCAAGTACCCTTTTTTGTTTGGCTGCTGAATCATTTTAAAGCATTTTTTTAACTCCAACACGGCCTTGATACTGTGTTTTTACTGTATTTTTTTTTTTTTTACAAGAGGTAAACATGTTTATTTTCAGAATTTAAAACCAGATTTACCAGTAACTCCAGGAACAAAGTTCAGACTTATATTTGGGTAATGTTCTGCAGGCTGGAGGTCACGGGTCCTTGCGCTGAGTTATGCATTATCAAAGTGTTTTACTGTTGTACTGGAACTTTGTTTATAATGGTTTCAGGAAGCTTAAAGGGATAACTGATCTGGTAGGACACATTGAATAGTAACTCTAAACCAAACGCAAAGCTTACCTAAAGTCAGGTCTTTAGGTTTACACTTTAGGTCTGCTTTAATGCCCCTGGCCACCAGGATAGTCAAAATCCTGGGTTTTGGTCCTCTTTAAATCAGTAGCAGAAGAGCAAAGAAAACCCGTGTAACAAAGCTATAGAATAGTAAAAGGAAGCACAGAGCTATATTGTGTATAGTTCAGTTGCTCTTTAGACAATCTTTGTACTTCAAGTCGTGCTGTCATGTGCAGATCCACCAACAATCCAATATTCTTACCAGAGCCCAATGTATGATGCACAAATCAGAAAACCTCCTTGGATCAATAGCCATCCATTACTTAAATGCCACCATTAATTGTGTACTGGTTCATTTGCCGTTTCTGATGCCCCAATTCCTAGGAACTCACTGGTTTGCAATATGGTCACTGCTCTTACACCACCACGTTTGAAGAAGTAATTCATAAACTTCCACAAGTATTGCATGCAAAAGAAAAGATAGAATCCACTAGTGCAGCATCACCATTAACAATCACAGCTTTATTAAAATGTCAGAATTTCCTTCGCGTTTCGTCGCCTCCCACGACATTAACTAGGTGACAAAGCTATAGAATGCTGTGTGGGGTGAAGAAGGGTTTGTATCTTTTATAACTGCTTCTCTGCAGTGTATTTGACCTTATTAGTGGAGGTTTTAACATGTACAGGTTTACAGTGAGAAAAGTAATTCCAGCCTCTGATCTACAATGGACCTGTGACCTATAAGACTTACCCAGCTACAATGTCACTGACTGCTAGAGGAGCTGCTGTGACTGCGCGGCTGGGGGCAAATGCCGTGTCCGCAGATGAAAAGAAATGCTGAGCTATTCAAGCATTGAGGCAATGCATTGGCAAATGAGGCAGCACTGGCCATGCATTGAAATCAGCTGAAGCTCCAGCAAAAAGGAAGTAAGATAACCGCCGCCCTGGTGGGGTTTCGCACATCGGGGCAACCAATATAAAATGCCCTAGTGGTCGGTCCTGGAATCTTTTAGATTCGATAGGGGGTCATTGGTCTACTTTACTTTTGTTTCTTAGGGGGGTGATAGGGGGGGTCATTGGTCTACTTTACTTTTGTTTCTTAGGGGGTGATAGGGGGGGTCATTGGTCTACTTTACTTTTGTTCTTAGGGGGGCATCCTGATTTGGGATGAGTCTTCTAAAAGCCTTAGACCATTTTTCATTAAAGGGGACCAAAACCCACGGTGATCGGCCTGGGAATCTATAAGATTCCGATTCCCCCCTGGGGCATCCAAAATCTGTGTGAAACCCCCCAGGCCTTAGACGGCGTGACGTCAGCACCCCCGAGCGCACGGATTGGACGAGCAGCCGCGCATGCGCCGTAGGGCGGGGGAGAGGTAAATTCTCTTCGGCGATCTGGTGGGTTTCACACAGCGGGGCTCCCCCGATCGGGGTGCCTGGTGGGAAAGGACCAGAACCCAGGATAGTCAAAATCCTGGGTTTTGGTCCACTTTAAATATCACTTTACTTTTTCCAATGATATCAAGTACCATCCTACCACTACCAATACAACTTGGTGGGAATGTAGAGGTCCACTTTAAAAAGGAACTGTACTGTATGTTCTCTACATAGCCCAGTGGCACAAGCTCATTTCCCAGCAATGCCATATCACAAGATGCTCCACATCAGCTTGTTGACTTGACCAACCAGCACATCCCATTGAAGCAGTAGTTTGTCTGCAGTGCTCCATGTCCTCTCATACCAAGGGATGGCTTGAGTGCTTTCCTCTGGTCGTACTGATAATACCTTTGCATTTCTGTTTTTGCTTAGTGTGCGCTTAACACATTTAAATATATAATTTAACTTGAGAAGTTCTTTTTTCTTTGATCAGAACTGATATGTCCATATCTTTCGGTTTAATTACAAACTGCTGGGCTGATTTTACATTGCGGGGATCTCCAAGCTCTTTTATTAAGCCCCCCATATCGTTGTTGCTGCCGCCATGCCGTTGGTCGTACATTGGAGGTGCCAGAGGCTTGTATAATAGGGGTCTACAGGATATCATTCCCCTTGTAGTGTGGATGGTCAGAGCACCATTGATCTGTGGCTTGCTCTTGGTTAGTTTCTGCCTACCATTCACCTCACCTCGGCCCTGGAACAAGGAGTTGGCAGGTCCCCAGCTTCTAAGCCATTAACACCCTGGCGGTAATTGAAGCTTTTTAGAACGTAGCCAGGTGAGCGGAAGAGGTCAGCGTGCTGAGTACCTGAGAGATACTTGTCTTGATTAATGCGCACTTCTAACTCGTCCACCTTTTATTTCTCCTCCTGTAACCTTCAGTCAAGCAATCAATTAACCCCGGGGTCTCTGGCTGCTGGCAACTTTTTACTTTTTTTTTTTTTGTATCCCTTTATGCCCTCACTGATTCAACTGGTGAGCAGCTGGATGTAAGCAGCAGCCTGATGGATTGCTTCATTACCCATCTAATAACCGTTGTGCGCGGGCTTTTCTTTCTTCTTTTTTTTCTGTGTAAATCATAGAGAGAGAGAGAGAGGTGCTTTGCCGAGTCCTTGTTAGAAAACAGAGGTGTTGATTTAGCGCTGCTCGGTGATATTGTTATGTACAGATGGGCATTAAAGCACTCAATGAAGCACGAAATCCAAATCAACAATTATTAACTGTGATTACTCATCGGCGGGAAGGATGTAAATCCCTCCGACACCTCCCACCAGGGGGGACCAGAACAGCCGTGGGCTGAAATATGCAGCTCTTTACTTATCCAACCTGAGAACAAAGCTTTGCATGGTATTATTCTTCTTCCAAAGCGACGTTTCCCAGCCACCGCTATGCGCACCACTGGTGGTAAGCCAGATCCTATTAGGGAGTATGCGGCGAGGCTGCAGACTGATCTGTACCACAGGGGTGTAACTATAGAGGATGCAACCAGGCCAAAAAGCTCCTCCACCTTATTTCTCATATTTGTGCATCATTTAGCGGAGGGAGGCCCGATTTGTTTCCGCTGTTTAGTCTTTTAGTTGTCTAGCTGCATCAGTTTAAGTTAAAACACCAACAGGGCCTTATTTAAACAGGACCTTTACCCTAAATAAAAGGCTTATCTTATATGTTTCCCCCACCCTGTACATACATATTCCCCACATTAAAAATCATCCTACCTGCACCTACTGCATGTTATGAGCCTTTAAACATCCAAGATGGCGGTCCATGAAGTCACCGACTGCCTACAGACAGGAAGTGTCTTCTGACTGTGCCGCTCTGAATTCTGGGATTGCTGTCCTTTTCCTAACATTTAACACATAATGGTTCAGCACTCAAAGACAATAACCTTCATTGTTATTAGATAATAAGGCCAGGTGCTGCATCCTTATAATATGGCATCCATACTAAAACACTTTCTAGACATTTCAATATACCAACTTAAGATGTGCACACAATTATTAAAACATACAGTCAGGGCCAGAAATATTTGGACAGTGACACAATTTTCGCAAGTTGGGCTCTGCATGCCACCGCATTGGATTTGAAATTAAACCTCTACAACAGAATTCAAGTGCAGATTGTAACGTTTAATTTGAAGGGTTGAACAAAAATACCTGATAGAAAATGTAGGAATTGTACACATTTCTTTACAAACACTCCACATTTTAGGAGCTCAAAAGTAATTGGACAAATAAACATAACCCAAACAAAATATTTATTTTCTCAATATTTTGTTGCAAATCCTTTGGAGGCAATCACTGCCTTAAGTCTGGAACCCATGGACATCACCAAACGCTGGGTTTCCTCCTTCTTAATGCTTTGCCAGGCCTTTCCAGCCGCAGCCTTCAGGTCTTGCTTGTTTGTGGGTCTTTCCGTCTTAAGTCTGGATTTGAGCAAGTGAAATGCATGCTCAATTGGGTTAAGATCTGGTGATTGACTTGGCCATTGCAGAATGTTCCACTTTTTTGCACTCATGAACTCCTGGGTAGCTTTGGCTGTATGCTTGGGGTCATTGTCCATCTGTACTATGAAGCGCCGTCCGATCAACTTTGCAGCATTTGGCTGAATCTGGGCTGAAAGTATATCCCGGTACACTTCAGAATTCATCCGGCTACTCTTGTCTGCTGTTATGTCATCAATAAACACAAGTGACCCAGTGCCATTGAAAGCCATGCATGCCCATGCCATCACGTTGCTTCCACCATGTTTTACAGAGGATGTGGTGTGCCTTGGATCATGTGCCGTTCCCTTTCTTCTCCAAACTTTTTTCTTCCCATCATTCTGGTACAGGTTGATCTTTGTCTCATCTGTCCATAGAATACTTTTCCAGAACTGAGCTGGCTTGTTGAGGTGTTTTTGGGCAAATTTAACTCTGGCCTGTATATTTTTGGAATTGATGAATGGTTTGCATCTAGATGTGAACCCTTTGTATTTACTTTCATGGAGTCTTCTCTTTACTGTTGACTTAGAGACAGATACACCTACTTCCCTGAGAGTGTTCTGGACTTCAGTTAATGTTGTGAACGGGTTCTTCTTCACCAAAGAAAGTATGCGGCGATCATCCACCACTGTTGTCTTCCGTGGACGCCCAGCCCTTTTTGAGTTCCCAAGCTCACCAGTCAATTCCTTTTTTCTCAGAATGTACCCGACTGTTGATTTTGCTAATCCAAGCATGTCTGCTATCTCTCTGATGGATTTTTTCTTTTTTTTCAGCCTCAGGATGTTCTGCTTCACCTCAATTGAGAGTTCCTTTGACCGCATGTTGTCTGGTCACAGCAACAGCTTCCAAATGCAAAACCACACACCTGGAATCAACCCCAGACCTTTTAACTACTTCATTGATTACAGGTTAACGAGGGAGACGCCTTCAGAGTTAATTGCAGCCCTTAGAGTCCATTGTCCAATTACTTTTGGTCCCTTGAAAAAGAGGAGGCTATGCATTACAGAGCTATGATTTCTAAACCCTTTCTCCGATTTGGATGTGGAAACTCTCATATTGCAGCTGGGAGTGTGCACTTTCAGCCCATATTATATATATAATTGTATTTCTGGACATGTTTTTGTAAACAGCTAAAATAACAAAACTTGTGTCACTGTCCAAATATTTCTGGCCCTGACTGTATAGGCCTCGATTCAATAAGAGTTGAAAAAAATTCTCAATAATTCTCAAAAATTCAATTCATGAGAAAAAAGCCTGAGAATTTCTGTTACTGAATCACCGGATAGGAAGACAATGAAAGTCAATGACACTTTTTAGTCCTAAGAAAAGTAGAGAACACTGTAGTAAAAGCTGCCATTGACTTCCATTGTCTTTTTATCTGGTGATTCACTAACAGTGACATTCTCAGGCTTTTTTCTCATGAACTGACTTTTTTACTACCATGAGAATTTTTTTCAACCCATATTGAATCGAGGCCTTATTTACAAACAATCAAACAAATCACATTAACAATGAACACATTTACAAGGATAATACTGTCCAGATCACGGTGTGATTTAAATACAAAGAGATTGATTTTTATAGCTCCAATTTGTATAGTCAGTCGCACTAAAATGTCCACAAATTATCTCTATAATTATCAGTTATTAAAGTGGACCAACACCCACGGGTGATCGGTCCGGGAATCTATAAGATTCCCGGGCCGATCACCCCCCACCCCGTGGGACATCCGAGATCGGGATGTCCCGCGGGGTGAAACCCCCCCAAACACCCCAAACTCCCTACCTTATCTTCGGCGGCGGCCGGCCGCCGCCGCCTCCCTCGCGCTCCTGTAGGCGTGCTCGCGCCCGCGCCGGCCGTCTGCGAATGGCCGGCGGGGGCGCGCGCGCGCCGAAAGTGACGCGAGGGAGGCGGCGGCGGCGGCTGCTGCTTAGACGTTCCTGATCCTCGCTTGTACGTCGGCGCTGGGAGCGGGGAGAGGTGAGTTTTTCGGGGGGTTAGGGGGGGTTTCACACAGCGGGGCACCCCGATCGGGGGTGCCCCACCGAAGTGGACCAAGACCCAGGATAGTCAAAATCCTGGGTGTTGGTCCACTTTAAATAAAGTGCTCAGTGCAGTATGTATGTAGCAGCAAAAATATATACAGATAACATCAAATTATCCCAGCAGCAATTCATTTAGCTCAAACAGAAACATATTGCACAAGCTCAACAATAGCATATTGCACTAGCCCCATAATATTATATTGCACAAAGCGTTCATGTGTTCTGTCTCCAAACGTACACAAAAAAGCAACATTGAAATGATACAAAAGATACATAAAGACAAACTCATATTTAATGGTAACATTTTATAAGTCAAACCGCCTCTATGCCTACCAAATTAATCTGGCAAATGTGTGTATCATCTTAGCCTTCCTGTGTCCTTTTCCTGACTCCCAGTTCTGCTCTTTCTGTGCAAAGCACAGCTGTAACCCGGCCCCCTGTACTTTCACCCCCTCTCCTCTCAGTATGTTAATCTTCTGATGCAAGATGGCAGCGGCTGTATCCTAGAGTCCTGAACAAAGTTGCAGCCCAAGCGGGCAGAAAGAATAAGTAAGCGACTAAAACATTAAAATATATACATTTGAGATGCTGGGGAATAGTTTTTAAGGGTTTGGGCTTCTCATTAAATGATGCTCACAATTAGTTACGCCACTTCTGTACCCCATCCTGATCTGCTGCTGTCTATACTTTACCCAAGTTAGATTTTCTCCAAGAAAAAAAAACTGCTCTGGTTTTTCTCCATGAAAACCATTTAGCTGCATTTTTGTTCTAAAGCAAGGGTGTCCAATCAAGTGGTTCGTATACAGTGTCAGACTGGCCCACCAGAGGATCCTCCGGTGTGCCCCAGGCACTGACACAAGGCCACCATCAGGGAAATAGAAGACTAAAATAGTGTTTCTGGTTTGTCTGGAGTGTTTTGTCATGTGTTTAAAGAGGAACAACACACAGGAATATCACTTTCCCATGTGGTGTTCTTCCATGAGGCGGCGGCGGCATCCCGCATCGGGATGCCCCATACACTCACTTTCCTTATGTGGCCATTTGCGGGGGGAGGGGAGATTTTCTGGATGATTTTCTGAGCAGCCAGACTCTAGACCAGGAAGAAGGGTATCTCAGTCACAGAATATTTCAGGTTCTGTGCAGTCATTGGGGGATCCCGGAGGTGGACATTTTTGCCTCCCGGTTTTACTGGAAAGTTTCAAGGTTTTTCTCCAGGACCAGAGCCCCTGGGCCTTGGGATGTCCTCTGGTCAAATTTCAGGCTGGTTTATGCTTTTACTCCTCTGCCACTACTGGACCGCCTGTTGAAGAAAAAAACATTTCTCAAGGGAGTCCCAACCATTCTGGTTGCCCCCCTTTTGGCCAAGAAGGAATTGGTTTGCTGACATAATAAGAATGGCAGAAGGTGATCCTTGGCATCTGCCCAGTCTGCAAGATGTGCCAACACAAGGCCCCCAGCGGCACCCCATTTCTCGAGTGCTCAGGCCAGAAAGCAGACCTCCTCTATCATATATTATAGAATTTGGCGAGGATTTGCATCCTGGTGCAAAGGCAGAGGATTCTCCTGCCAGAAAGTCTCTCTTCTCGACCTTTGGGATACAGAAGGGTCTTGATGACGGGCTACAGTTGGACACCCTTAAGGTTCGGGTTTCTGCCTTATCTTTTTCAGAGGCCTATCGCAGAACATAGACTTATTAGGACTTTTATGCAGGGAGTCTCTCATGTTCGTCCTCCCAGGAAGCCTTTCTTGCCACCATGGGATCTTGATTTGGTCCTGTCGGTCTTACAGGGTCCTTTTGAACCCCTTGGGAAGACCTCTGTTCTTGCTGATGCTGAAGGTCATCTTTCTGGTAGCCATCACCTCAGTTAGGCAAGTTTCTGAATTAGCAGCCCTGTAGATCAGTTCTCCTTACCTGTTTTTTCAGAGGGACAAGGCAGTCTTCTGATTCAAGCAGGATTTCCTGTCCGAGGTTGTCTCCTCTTTTCACTTCAATGAGGA
Source organism: Gastrophryne carolinensis (assembly GCA_027917425.1). Classification (NCBI taxonomy): domain Eukaryota; kingdom Metazoa; phylum Chordata; class Amphibia; order Anura; family Microhylidae; genus Gastrophryne; species Gastrophryne carolinensis. The sequence goes on from CM051234.1 coordinate 44,760,556, forward strand.
GGTGGTTTTGCCTTCCTTGTGGCCCTGTCCATCCAACCATAAGGAAAGCGTTCTCCATTACTTAGATGTGGTCTGTGCTACTCAGTCCTTCCCTAAGACGGATTCCCTATTTGTCATTTGTGAAGTCCAAGAAGGGGTTTGACTCTTGCAACCTACCATCTGCTGATTAGGTTAGGCAGGCAGTGCTTAGGGCCCACAGTTTTAGGGATAAGCAGCCTCCTTTCCATGTTATTGCCCATTCCACCAGGGCTACCTGCTCTGCTAGGGCGTTTCAGCACCAGGCCTCGGCAGAACAGATCTGTAAGGCCGCAACCTGGTCCTCTGTACATATCTTTACTAAATTTTACAAGGTGGACGTCGGCTTCTGCGGATGCTGCTTTGGCCTAAGATATTGCAGACTGTGGTGAATCCTTCAGTTGATGCCTGATTTTGCATGGCTACCCTTGTGGCCTGGGTGATTGGTTTTTATCTTGGGAAACCCATCCTAAAACAGGGGTACTGCTTTGGGACATCCCATTCGTATCTGATGGGATACTAATGGGATTTTCTCTCAGGAATCTGAGAGAAAATACAATTCTGTGATTCTCATCTGCATAATAGTTTTTTCTCCTCTTCCACTCCAACCCGTCACACCTGTGATCTCATAATGATCGCATGACATCGTGATGTCATAATAAAGAAGGCTGACCTACTTCAGTCTCTTCCTAGTTACTAGTACTGCTAGTACTGCTTTTTGGATATGGCAGGGCAGCCGGAAGTATATGTAAACCAGGAGGGGGCCACGCCTTTTTATCTTGCAGTGCCACCCTTCGAATGAGAGTGAACCCATTCGTATCTGATTTGCGACGGCCTGGAGTGGAAAAGGAGCGAGAACCATTCTACAGTTGAGAATCACAGAATTGCATTTTTCTTTTTTTCTAGCCTTTCCAGCGCTCTCAATTTCTCTTTCTCCTCCATGTTTTCTACATTTCTCCCACCTTGATCTCATTCCCTCATTCTCTCGCTCTCGTTTTCCCACACACCTCCTCCATCTTGCTCTGATTTGCACATTCTCTCCATTTTTCTTTTGGCAAATTTCTCCTCCTCTCTCTATCTAGGTCATTGTTTATTTTTCTTTCTCCTTTCTATTTTTTCTACATTCCCTCCATCATCTATCATTCACCTTCATTTCATATTACATTGTTTTTTATTCTCTCATTTTATTATCCACATTGTACCGCTTTTCTGCGTTTCTTCTGTTCACTTTTCATTTTGGGTGTGTGTCTGGGTGGGAAAGAGGTGGTGCACCATACTGCCTGGCATGCCCTCTATTGCAGTGATTAGATAGGGCATGTCGGTCACTGTGACTGTTGGCTCGGGGGGGGGGGGGGGGGGCTGCCCGACTGTGTGTGTGTGTGTGACTGATCTGGTGACCAGGTTGGATTCTGGACTAGGAGCAAATCTCCTCTGGAAACAAAAAGGTATGGTATTTTTTTTTCTTTTTAAAGTGGACCAAAACCCAGGATTTTAACTATCCTGGGTTTTGGTCCTTTCCCTGATTGGGGGTGCCCCGCTGCGTGAAACCCCCCAGATTGCCAAAGTTAACTCACCTCTTCCCAGTCCTCCGGCACATGCGCGACTGTACGTCCAATCCAGCACCATGTGGCCCAGTGCCCAAAAGCAATGCTAGCCCCTGATTGTGGCAAATTACTGTACAATGCCAGTGCCCCCCCCCCCCCCCAGCCTGCCGACCCTGGATAAGAAATCCATCCTCCACCAAGGATGTGCTGAACCCCTCCCCCCCCCCAGTCAGCGGCGTCACACAAGGTGACAGGCTGTAAATACCCATCTGCTTGTTATACCTGCTGACAATTGACACTTCTGTCACTGTCTCTATTGACAACTTGCGGGGTGAGTAAACAGAAGGTGCCATGATGCCGCTCCCCTCAGAGGAGGAGGATTTAACACCATCCTCAATCTCTCCTGTTGCATTTATAACATGAACTCGCTGTCTTACTTTTATACAGTGGAGAGGAAATCGCTGTGGCCATGATGTTGTATAAGTGATGCTCATTGTTGGATCTTTGAAACTCTTAAAGTGGCTCAAAACTCACACCCCACGGGCCCTGAAATCTATAAGATTCCAGGGCCGCTGAATTCCCCCCTGGGGCATCCAGAATCGGGATGCCCCACTGTGTGAAACCCCCCAGGCCACCCGGAAACTCACCTTCTTTCCCGTTCCAACAATGCATGTACTAGCTGCGGCTGCATCCCCGCTTTCCCTTTAGCAGGGTGCGTACCTGCACCAGGCATTTGTGAATGGCCGGCGCAGGCATGCTCCCTGTGGGAGGGTAACGGGGGTGAGGCTGCCAGAGTGTGCTGATTGGACGAAAGCATGCGCCATAGGACCGGGGAAGGGTGAGTGCGATTGGGCGACCTGGAGGGTTTCACATAGCGGGGCATCCCCAATTGGCAAGGACCAAAACCCAGAATAGTCAAAATCCTGGGTTTTGGTCCACTTTAAACCTGACTTTCAGCTGCAGCACTTTCCTTTTCCTGGCGCTCCCTCGCGGATACAAACAACGGCGGACGCACTCCTGCTCCTTTGGGCTGTAAGCCAGGAAAGTCAAAATCCTGGGTTTTGTTCCACTTTAAGGGGACCTGCTGTGTTAGACTCCCTTTGTCCTCCCGCCCCCATCTTACTACATTCAGCCTTAGATGTGAGCTGCCTGTTGTGGCTGATGACAGTTGGATCCGCAATCAGTTGTTTGATAAATATTGTCAGGGAAGCATCTGTCTAATAGGATTTTCCTCACTGGTTGTTGTCCGCCTTCATGATATGTCTGCCACTGCAGGCGCTTATATCGGCGTGCATGCGTTCCTCCCGATGGCCTCACCGAGCACCGCCCGGCGTCTCTGGCCAGCTTGTAATGGGATCTCTCTATTGGCTTCCTCCTCTGTCTCTCTGCCACTGCCTGGCTGGTGCTGCACACAGCGAGCGTGTGACTCCAGTGCAGAGATTGGAAGCAATAATGGGCAGTGCACATTGCAGCTGGGAACTGATGCCAGGACGCCGGCGCTCCCGGTTATAGCAGGCAATGCAGCGTTGTGAGAACAGGCTTGACTTGATTACATGTAATCCACCAAAGAGCTCGGCTGTAAACACCGCTCATTCCTCCGCCGCTCTCCCAGCCTCTTCTCCAACCTTTGTTTTGCAACTCCGCTAATGCAGCTGAATGGATGAGCTTCTTGTACTTCTTTTCAAGCCTCCGTATGGGTTGTCAGTCAGTGAAAACCATGTGAAAAATAAACAAAACAATCATTTAAGGTGCATGAAATACTCAAAAGTATTCACAGGAAGCGTTTCTATCACCTTTTGGAGCAGGTTTGCTCCGGTAAAATATAGATGGCTGCAGATCGGGTTTGGGTACAGATCAGTCTGCAGCCTTGCCGAATACCACCTGATGGCATCTTAAGTACCACCAGTGTTACCTGTACCCCTGCTCTACACCATTACCAGCCAATGTCCACCTCTGATAAAGGTGGGTCCTTGGATAATTTATGTGGCAACCTTTAGTTATCTAGGGGCAGCAGGTAGATAAAGGTAGGTCCTGGATAATTTATGTGGCAACTATTAGTTATCTGGGGGCAGCAGGAATAGAAAGGTGGGTCCTTGGATCATTTATGTGGCAACCTTTAGTTATCTGGGGGCAGCAGGAAGATAAAGGTGGGTCCTTGGATCATTTATGTGGCAACCTTTAGTTATCTGGGGGCAGCAGGAAGATAAAGGTAGGTCCTGGATAATTTATGTGGCAACTATTAGTTATCTGGGGGCAGCAGGAATAGAAAGGTGGGTCCTTGGATCATTTATGTGGCAACCTTTAGTTATCTGGGGGCAGCAGGAAGATAAAGGTAGGTCCTTGGATCATTTATATAACACCTTTCAGTTATCTGGGGGCAGCAGAAAAATAAAGGTAGGTTCTTAGATAATGTATATGATAACCTTTAGTGATCTGGGGGGAGCAGGAAAATAAAGGTAGGTCCTTAGATAATTTATGTGGTAACCTTTAGTTATCTGGGGGCAGCAGGAAAATAAAGGTAGGTCCTTAGATAATTTATGTGGTAACCTTTAGTTATCTGGGGGCAGCAGGAAGATAAAGGTAGGTCCTTGGATAATTTATGTAGCAACCTTTAGTGATCCAGGGGCAGCAGGAAGATAAAGTGGTCTTAGAGTGTTACTTTGAGGCCTCTGAGCAGTATGGACGGTCACATGGTTGAAAAAAAAGGGTGTCCTTGCATAGTATGTGACATTTGTTAATAGGCAGAAGCAGGGTGTGTTCCCCAGACTGTTAGAGAAGTATGGGAAAATATAAATCGGGGGTAGGTGAAAATAGTGCCCAGATAATTTGGCTGTAGTGATCTTGGAGCAGCAGGAAGATAAAGGTGGGTCCTTGCGTAATTTATGTGGCAACCTTTAGTTATCTTGGAGCAGCAGGAAGAGTAAAAGTGGTCTTAGAGTGTTACTTTGGGGCCCATGAGCAGTATAGGCAGTCACATAGGTAAAAAAAAAGGGTTTCCTTGCATAGTATGTGGCATTTGTTAATAGGCAGAAGCGGGGTGTGTTCCCCACACTGTTAGAGGAGTATTGGTGCACAAAAATCAGTGGTAGGGTAAAATGGGGCCCAGGTAATTTGGTTGTAGTGGGGCTCATACGTTCCTCGATGGCCCCCTTGTTTTGCACCGATCACCACCTGTAATAAGATCCAACAGTCCAAAAAACGACGAATCGTCCCCCCCCCTCCTGAAAGCCCACTGGCAGCCGATTGGGTGGGTGTGCAGTGATGTGTGGCCATGTGGGGAGATGATCAGGGGCGGCTGACGGCATAATTAGGTGTTTTTATATATTTTGGGCAATGGGACTGAATGTTCATGCTTTGTCTTATGTAACGTCCTGATCACCGGGTTACAAATTAACAATTCCTTAGCTATTAGGGGAGAGCACTGGACTCTGCACAAGCCTTAGCTTTTAATTAGTATTATAACATGCTGTGCTGACTCGGCATTAACCTTTTCCTGGTCTTTCTCTTGGGGCTGGGTAATGCATAGAAATAAAGACCGCAGAAGGCTAGAAAGGTGCAAGTCTGCAGAAAGAAAGTGGACCAAATGGGTTTTGGGCCTTACCCCCGAGGCACCCTGATTAAGGATACCCCCCAGGTCGCCTGAACTAACTCTTTCCCGGTCCTCGGGCGCATGCGCAGCCTCTCATCCAATACAGTGTGCTTGGATTTGCACGTGAGCGTGCCTTAAAGTGGATTTTGACTATCCTGGGTTTTGGTCCTCTCCCCCAGGACACCCCGATTGGGGGTGCCCCGCTGCATTTAACTCCCCCCCCCCAGATCGCCAAAACCAACTCACCTCTTCCCGGTCCTACGGCGCATGCGCGGCCGTTCTTCCAATCAGAGTGCTCGGAGCCGCTGTCGTCACGTTGTCTAAGGCTTAGTTTAAGGTCAGCGGCTCCAAGTGTGTTGGCGGCCACATCCCCCACTTCCCTCTAACAGGGAGCCTGCTCGCACCGGCCATTCACAAATGCCTGGCGTGAGCACATGCCCTGCTAGAGGGATAGCGGGGGATGCAGCCGCTGCTCGCGCATGTGCCACTGGACCGGGAATGAAGATGAGTTTCCGGACGACCTGTGGGGTTTCACACAGTCGGGCATCCTGATTCTGGATGCACCAGGGGGAGGGAATCTAGCAGCCCTGGAATCTTATAGATTCACACAGCGGGGGCATGGCACAAAACCCGGGAAAGTCAAATTCACAAGTTTTGTTTTTATTTACTCAATATATTAAAGCAGCAAAAACCTCAGTGGTCAGACCTAGAATTGAAAAGATTTTGGCCTGTCACTGGCCTTGCCCTGGGGCATCCCAGTTGCCCCACTGTGGGAAACCCCATATGGGATTACCCATATTAACTCACCTATTCCCAGTCCAATGCGACATGAGCTCTTGTGTCATTTGGCAAACTGCTCTGATTGTTTTCAATGGGAAACGCGAGTGTCCGCATATTCTGCATCTTGGGGCTGTGCGCACTCTCCCGACCCAGCCATTCAGACAAGCTGCGGCCATTTTCACTCCCCATTATGCAAACCAGAGCCGTTTGCCAAATACCTAGTCATGGAAAACGGCTCTGATTGGACGAGAGGCCGCACATGTGTTGGAATTGGAAGAGCTGAGTTAAAGCGGACCTTCACCTTGAATAAGAACCTATCTTGTATTTTTCCCCCACCCTGTACATACAGATTGCTCACATTAAAAATCATCCTACCTGCACCTATTGTTTTTTTTTTTTTTTTACATCCAAGATGGTGGCGATGGTGGAGTCTCAGGCTGCCTGCAGACAGGAAGTGTCTTATGATTATGCCGCTTTGCATTCTGGGATTGCTGTCCTTTTCCTGACCCCAGCTCTGCTCTGTGCAAAGCACAGCTATAACCCCGCCCCCTGCACTTTTCACCCCTCTCCTCAGTATGTGATGCTTCTGAGGCGAGATGGTGGCGCCCATATCCTAGAGTCCTGAAGAGAGCTGAAGCCCAGCGGGGAAAAGAATAATAAATAAGTGATTAAAAATGTAAAATATATTAATTTTAGATGCTGGGGAATAGTTTTTTGAGGGTTTGGGCTTTTCAGTAAATGATGCTGAATGTCCGGTTTAATAGGGGCGATCTGGGGAGTTTCATATAGCTCAGCATCCGAAAAGGGGATGCCCCCGGGGCACGGAACTGAACTATGCCGCTTTGCATTCTGGGATTGCTGTCCTTTTCCTGACCCCAGCTCTGCTCTGTCTGTGTAAAGCACAGCTATAACCACGCCCCCTGCACTTTTCACCCCCCTCCTCTCCTCTCAATATGTGATGCTTCTGAGGCAAGATGGCGGCGCTCGTATCCTTGAGTCCTGAACAGAGTTGTAGCCCAGTGGGGGAAAGAATAATAAATAAGGGACTGAAAACGTAAAATATATTAATTTTAGATGTTGGGGAACAGTTTAAGGGTTTTGGCTTTTCAGTAAATGATGCTGAAGGTCTGGTTTAATATGGGCGATCTGGGTTGTTTCACATTGCTCGGCATCCGAAAAGGGGATGCGCCCCGGGGCACGGAACAGAACACGGGATAGTCTAAACTTTGGCTTTTGTTCCGCTTTAAAAATCCTCCAGATTACTTCTTCGGGCATAGTACAAACCTGACTCCCCCATTTATATACAGAACAGCAGATGCTAATGTCATTCTATTGACGCACAAATCGTAACATTGGGGAAATCCCGCTGACCGCTCTTTGCATTTCGCGACTTTTGCTATAATTCATGCGTGCCGGAACAAGTCGGGTTTTAAAAACTTGCCTTTTTAATCTGTTTTTGTTAGTCATTTCAGCAGAAGTGATGTTCATAAGCCAGTCTGCTGGATTAGTTGGCCCAGGGTGTGAGGTGAGCATCATTTTTTTTTATTACCCACAGAATGGCTTTCTATATAAAGCCGCTTACGCTCTGCTGTGTAGCCTGGTGGTGGTTAGAGAAATGTGACAGCAATATAGATGTAGCAGCGGATCATGTGGAGCTTGTTTTCTCAGTGCTTAGATAGTTCCTGGAATGTTTATGTACATGGTGAGTACAGTACATATCTTCAGGGCTCAGCCCGCGGGCTCGCTCTGCCATCTTCACCTTGTGATGAACGGCTGCTGTTATTTCCCACGCGCTGGCACTGGAAGCTTAACAATAGAAAATTATGAGTGATATTAAGCTCCCAGTGTATTCGCATCCTCCTCCGGCAGCGACGAGCCTGCTGACTGCTTCCCAACTGCAGTGACATCAATGTCTTTGTTTGGCCACCAGCACATAGCTCATTGGAGATAAACTGCTCCGAATCCTCATTTTCATGGAATACAAAAAAGGAACATAAAAGAGGACTATCCCGGGTTACCCACCAAAACTAACCTCCCCCCCCCCCGGTCCTACGATGCATGCGTGGCCACTTGTCCAATCAACGCACTCAAGCGTGCTGGAGTTAAATTGGCTTAGAATCCGCTCCAGCCAAGTGTGCCGGCGAACGCATCCCCACTTCCTTCTAACAGGGTGCGTGCCCACACTGGCCATTAACAAATGCCTGGCTTGGGCCTGCGCCCCCTGCTTAAGGTATAGCAGGCCATGACTTGCGCACACGCTGTCGGATCAGGGAGAAGGTGAGTTTACTGGGTGACTTGGGAGTTTATACACAGCAGGGCATTCAGATTCAGGGGGAGAGAGTAAATCTGCACTGGAGTATTATAGACTCCGGGTTGGATTTTGGTCCACTTGAAAGAGGAACATCGGGGGGGAGGTTAAAACCTCCCCCCGAACCCACCGGACTGCTGTCCCCCAGGTTTCAGCTTTGGGCAGTTAGTACTCGCCTCACCGCATCAATTTTCTGAGACCCTCAGACAGCGGACGACACCCTTGACGGCAGGGCCGGATTAAGTGGTGGTGGTGGCCCCTGGGCACAAAATTTGTTGGAGGCCCCAGATAAAATAATAGTTCAGCCAGGTAACTGATTGGTGGTTGTCTGGCACCCGCCTACTTACTGGAAAGTCGGATCGAGTCCCTTGTGCCCCCCTTGTGTGCGTGCTGCTTGGGAACTCCTGCTTTGCCATTCTGGGTGGGGGGTAATGTAGTCACCCAGCTAGTCCAGCAGAAAACAGTTCCCTGCATTGAGCTGCCAGCGGCTGTGCTTGGTGGCTTATGTGCAGTGACAGCTCTGCACCTGTAGCGTTGGTGACAGCGGATTTGCTGCTCTGGACTCTCTACCCTGCCCTGTGGTGGCTTTGGCTGCAGGTTTGCAAAAACAAAATAAGGCTTGTCCAGGTGCCCGGGCGGGGGGGCTCCACCACCACCGATGGCTTTGTTGCCGGCCCCACGGCCCATCAGACCAAAGACTGAAAAGCCTCCTGGACCAGACCATAACCCAAAGGCTTGTGAAGGCCCTGCTTGACAGGCAACCCCATCTTATATCCCATCAGTCACTGCGCGCAGCCCACAATCTGGCACCTTTGCAGTGCGAACCAATGTGGGTGCCCAAAAAGCCACAAGACTTCGCAGAGACTTTGACGAGCACAGCTAAAGCCGCACTGTCAAGTAGCGACGTCCAAGCCGGCGGAGGGGGCCAAGGATCGGGCCCTGAAGCAGCTGGATGTCGGCGCATGAGGATGCCCCACTGTGTGAACTCCCCCCATGGCTTGCAATCACCCTACCTTTCTGCTGGTCCCTCACGGCGATTGCAGGTCACACCCCTGTCATTCCTGCAGCTTTGTGCGCACTCCGCCGGGAAACTTGGGATCTGACGGCAGCCACACCCTATGCCGAGGCTCAATCAAAACAATGGCTTTGTGACGTGCATTAGTATGCTGATAGGAGGAGAGCCCGCATATGCCCCCGTGGGAATGGCAGAAAGGTAAGTTGAGCGGCTGATCTTGGGGGTTTCACACAGTGTGACATCCCAAATTGGGGTGATCCCGGGACAGGAGTCGATCACCAGGATATTGAAAATCCTGGATATTGGTCCACTTTAATGTCCAGTTTTGGCTTCCTAACGATCTTAAACTCGCAGGGGAGAATGGTAAAAGAGACCTAAAGCCACTCAAACATTCCCCTTTTTTTAATTTAATTTTTCCAGGACCACACAAAAAAGTGGTCTAACAGCCACAACAGACGAAAGCAGCTTTGCTTAGAATAAGCTATTTACATATAGCTAATTTTGAGGGACTTTCGAATAGCTCATGTTACACTGCCCCCAAATGGCATTGGGGGGGTTAGTGTTTGTTTTAAGCATCACATTTTGCAGCAGGGTTTTGATCTCAATCAACTGATATATTATCCCCAATAGCTGCCTTTTTTTTAAGGTGTTAAATAGTTTAGTATGGAAGTCCAGTCTCCAGGGCCGCTGGATTTCCTTCCTTTGGGGCATTCAGAATTGGGATGCCCGGCTGTATGAAACCTCCCCCAGGTCGCCCGGAAAATCATGAATACATGAGCTCCTGGACAAAGCGGCCGCGCATGCTTCGTAGGACCAGAAAGAGGTGTGTTTGTTTGGGCCACCTGGGGGGGTTTCACACAGCAGGGCATCCCCGATTGGGGTGCCCTGAGGGCAAGGGCAAAATCCCAGGATAGTCATAATCCTGGGTTTATTTTAGATGTTTAAGACAATTAAAATGCTTAATTAGCTCAACTCTAATTTCCCCTGATTTGTCTAAATAAGTATATAGCAGTAACTCCAAGGAAATACCAAAAATTCACTTTAAATTGTTATTTATACCTGTCTTGCTAAAAGTACAATACAAATGCTTCAGACTCTGTAACAAGAAAGTCAGACTAAAAAAAAAAACAATGAAAAAAAGCAAAAGGGTAAAACAAGCAACACTAATCTGGTTAGAGCAGACTGAAGGAAATCCACAGACCTCCTCCAAATTCCAGTCCTTATGCCATGTGGGTTAACAAGATGGCTGCCAATTCCGATAAAACAGGTCTCATCCTCTTGCTTTATAAGTAGGTCTGCTCAGTCCAGAGAAAGCCTCATCGTCCACAAAAGCAACATCTTTTTAACTAGTTGTCTAATAGAGGTTTCCTTGTCCATCCTTTTTCTATCCTCTCAACTGATGTGTCGCTTTCTCATTTAAAACTAGCTCAGGTATTCTCTGATTGGCCCATCTTAAATCAAATAGGTGTCATAGGCTCTAGCGTAATTAGCATGTCAATACGTACATGGAACTGGCTGAGGCCAAAACTTGTCCCATCTAAACAAAAGGAGTTTCCAGAACAATGGAATCAGCCATGTTGGCTCACACATACACAAACTGGGTTGGCTGCTGTTCCATATTCAGTACAATTTTGATTGTATGAGATTTTACGATTTTTGGGAACACTGCGTATTTTACTTGGATGAGCAGGAGGGAGTGCGTACAGCGCGGGTGATGCCGTTCTGTGTGGCTGCCGCCTGAGCGCAGATAATGCAACTGGATTTCAGACAAGGTACATGGAGACTATAGTTTTCACTTTAGGAAACTTTCCAGAAATTTTAAATTGAGCTTTTACCTAGACTCAGTTGGCTGAGTGACCATCATTTATTTGGTTGCTGTTCCTGAGCCAATAAGGTCTGCTTTAAAATGGAATTCACATACGAGACTGGAGACTTGTAAATAAAGTGCCTGAGCTTAGCCTTGGTAATAGGATTGAAGGAGTGATCTGGGGTTTGCCAGTTTGTTTTATGTGCCGGCTTCGGCTTCAGCTATTAGCAGACAGGAGATTTATCGGCTCAGTGAGGTTGCACTCTTTAAATCCAGATAGTTTGTTCCATTAGAAGCACTCGTGCGGCCTGTGTCCAAGGTTATTAGCTGGATTCCTTGTGCGGGTTGAGATACGCTTCACATGGCGGTGCGGCACTTCATACTGATGTGAGATGATATTTGGCCGATGTGATATTGCAGGGTTTTCTTCCAGTAGTTGAGCCTCCATACCAGGGGCGTAGCTAGGGGGGAGCAGGGGGGCACTTGCCCCTGGTGCAGCAGGTCAGGGGGGCCTGAGAACAGGTGGGGGCGCCATTTCGAATCTTTGCCTTGGGTTCCAGAAAGCCTAGCTACTCCTCTGCTCCATACTGCACCTTGCCAAAAAGCGAATTCTTCTATTTCTTGCATATAAAAAATAGAAATATCTTGGTTACTACATCCTAATATATTTTTCCATAAGTATTGTATGTTTCCTCAAAGAAGAATTCTGCTTGCATAACACCCTTCCATGCCCTGTGCACACCTGTGCGAAGCATATATTGTAGCTGGAGGAAGCAGCCTGCTGGAAGAACCCACAATTTATTGGTTCTTTCATGATTCATTGGCAAGCATTAATCCACAAATACACTGGCCGGATGGCCGGATCAAGGCAAGTACAGGGCGAACAGTAGGGTTTTACCAAATTGGGATGCCCCTGTAAAGTGAAAATCCTATGTTTTGGTCTGATTTAAAATGATCCTATACACGGAAAACAAGTGCGCATGCACACTCCCTGTTGGAGGGAGGTGGAGGATGCGGCTGTCATAGCCGCTGCTCTTAGTCGTGCTGTGGGACCGGGAAGAGGTGAGTTGCTGCGACGATCTGGGGGGGTGTCAAAACTTTTGACTATCCTGGGTTTTGGTCCACTTTAAGTCATTTTTGGTCTGCTTTTAATCGGAAAGCACTACAAGCAAAACTGCTATACACCACAGTAAACCATGTAGGGCAGTTTAGCTTGTAACTGAATTACTAATCGCTGGAAAGAGAGCAACAGGGGGCACTGCTGCATGACCAGGGAGCCATACGTCTGCCATTCGAACATCAGGATGCATCCAGTTGGTGTTTTTTTTAGGAATACTGGGCTTGAGTGAAAAAACAGACAGTTTTGTGACACTGGGTTGGGGATAGAAGGAGACGACTTCAACTTTCTTTCTGGGTTTAGGTGCACTTTATTAGTCTAGAATATAGAGTTAGTACATGACATTGACACTGTAAGAAGGTTCCAGAGGAATAAAATGTTTGATCTCAATTATTAATGAATTATTATTACATTACTAATATTATTGATGTATATAGGTAACTTGGATGAATGTTGAATCTGTGGATGTTTATCTGCTGTTTATTATGATTCTGATCCGGAGCTGGCCGATTCAGAGGAAATAATGCACATATAATATAACATAAGGTTTATTTTGGTGAATTGCATCAATATTCATTATATATATATATATATATATATATATATATATATATATATATATATATTTATATATTGTTATGTCTGGGTTTTCCTCCCAGGAATTGCTTGATATATGGACTATTTAACTGAAACCATATGTTTTGTGTCTAAAGGTATAGTGTTACATCACTGCTTCTTTGTAATAGGAAGAGTTGGAGGAGGGAAAAAGAGGGACCAGAGGAATAACATTTAAGGAGAAAAGATGGCCTTGCTTCTCTCTTCTCTCTGCGGCCTCTCACACCAGACATGAGTCTGCCTCACAGTTTTAACCAACCCCAACAGAGGGTTGGGCGGAAGATCAGGTCCTATTTGAATTAGCCTGAGAGAGAAATATTGCTGCATTTTGTATGGATACTCTGCTTACATTTCTGGACATTGCAACTTACATCATATTTACACCATTCATATTATTAGTTTCTGTAATGTAACCGGCTCTATCTTTATTAAATCCACTTATTGATTTTTGGTTTTGGCCAATACTTGTTCCTTGAATCACCATAGCTGAAATAATTTCTGGATGGCCCAGTTCTTGTTAAAAGTTAGAACAAGGAAAAGAATTATATTACAGCACCCAGTGCCCACTATAGAAACACAGGGCATAGGCTTGTAATCTACACAATCCTACCTTTCGGTTTTTGTGTCAGACCTGACTGCTTGTATTTTGATGGCAGCCTTCAGGCTGAGCTTTGTTTTCTTTGCTGTTATTTTGAGAATAAAAAGAGATCTATGCCTCTATTCCCTGCTCAACGCTACAAGCCGCGTGCTTTTCTTATTATCGGGAAGCGTATTATCCGCAGCAAACTATTATGTCTGTAAAGCGGGCGGCACGCTGTGATACCTGTGGTGAATCATTTGTCCTAATCCTGCACGGGGAGAATCCGGACGCTGGTGCAGTAGTGATAGAATAACAGCGTGGCGAATTATGGATGGCGGCCTAGTGCCGGCTTCAGACCGGAACATGGACCTCGCCATCCTTACTAAAGTCATGAGCGCTCCTAATGTAGAGAAGGTTGTATAAACCTTGCATACCTTGCAACTATTCCCAGTAGGTCACACACCCCGCTTCCGAATATTCATGACACTTGTGTAACTGTCCTGTAGAGGGCGATCTTACAGAGATGACATGAAAAAAAGTAACCCCTCCCGGTCCATAAATACCTGGGACTTCCCAACATTCCCTAGTCTTTCGTCTCTGCAGTCGGCGAAGCAGGTCAGAAGATGGCTGTCTCCTCCTTGCAGGTAGCCGGGGTAACCCCCCGGCCGTTTGTTTCTATTGCTGCCTGAACCTTTTTTTATTTAAACTATAGCCCAGCTTAGGCTGAAGGTCCAGGCAATGGTAGGCTGCACCTTGCGGTGTGTATGGGAGCTTGCTCCCCCGTGAGACCCCATACAAAGAGGTAGGCGGTGTCCAGGTTGGTGATCCCGGCTTGGGATGCCCCGTCCCTCTTGCCCTTTCACCTATTGGTGTGGGTTCTCCCCCCTACTGTGTCCCTCTGTGCCCCTTGGGGGGGGGGGGAGGCCTTTTCTCCCGTGGGTTGTTTTGCTTTATTTGGGGGAAAAGGTGTGTATGTGTGTGTTTTTGCGGCCGTTGTTTGCTGGGCTGGTTTCACTTTTACTACAGGTGCAGTTAAGGAGGGGTCGGGGCCGGGCGCTCGGCGTGCTCATCTCCTTCCCCACCCTGCCTTATCCGTACCCCTAGTGATGTTGTCACAGGTGGGGAGTCGCAATCTGATGTGTGTGCCAGACTGGCTAATATTGAGAAATGTATTTCTGGCTCTGTTGCCAGACAGGCCTCGGCTAAGCGAAAGCATTTGTCTCCAGCCGCGCCGGCTTTTGAGTTTGATGATTATGATTTTCTTGACTGGTCTGATTATTCCCCCCCTAGAAGAGGGGGGATTATTTGAGGGTTCTGACAATCAGCAGTTTGTTGGTGCTGATACTGAGCAAGGACAGGGGGATGCTGTGGATACCCCGAAGGTCTTGGCTCACCTTTTTGAGGTTCTGGCAATTTCTCCTCCTGAGGAGGCCGCTCCTCAAAAAGGGGAATTCCTTGGGACCTCTAAGCCGCGCCTGGAGTTCCCAAATCAAAAGCATTTTGATGGCATTATTCTTAAGGAATGGGAGAAGCCTACTCGGCTTCCAGGTATTCCTCAAGGTTGGGATAAAAAGTATCCCTTTCCGGTGGACGTGGTAAAACGATGGTCGTCCCCTCCCGAGGTGGATGCCCCGGTGCTCTGGTTATCCAATACTTTTATTTTGCATTCTCCTGACTCCACCACTCTCAAAGATGGTGAGGATAAACACATTGATCAGATGGCTTGCCACGCTTTTGCTAGGGTCGGTTGAGCCTTGCGGCCTGTTTGTGCTTCGGCGCTTATGGCAGTGGCTACCAGGTCTGTGGTTAGAGACCTGTTGAGTACCTCCAGGCTTGACCCGGCTAGTGATGAGTTTGCCGCCCTTAAGCGGTGTGAATTATTCATGTCCTTTGTGCTTGCCGCCTTGGATGACACCATGGTCAGGTGTGGTAGAACCTCGGCCTTGCTTGTAGCTATTCGGCGGTCGGTGTGGTTGCGCCAGTGGGTGACTGATTTTGTGGCCAAAAAGTCGCTTACAGCACTTCCCTTGTGGGATTGCGGCTCTTTGGAGAAAGATTAGATTCTGTCACGAAAGGAGGGAAGTTACCTCAGCGTAAGAGGCAACGTCGTCCCTTTCGGGGGGCGGCCTCCTTTAACCCTTCCTTTCGTGGTGCCAGAACTGGCAGAGTTTTGGCCTTCTCTACCCTCAGAGGCGATTCCTGGAGTAGAGGCAGAGGTCGTGCCCGTCCAGGTCACAATTGGAGTTCCAAACCCAAGCCCGCTGCTAAGCCAGCTCAGCAATGAGGGGGCGCCCTCACCCTTGCGGGTGGGGGGACGGCTGCGGCACTTCTTCCAGGTCTGGGACCAGGAGGTCTCAGACAAATGGATTCTAGAAGTGGTGTCTTCCGGTTATAAGCTGGAATTCGAGATCCGGCCTCCTCCCAGATTCTTCAGGTCTCGAGTGCCTTCAGATCCGCTGGCCGCACAGGGGCTCCGGGCGGCAGTAAGTTATCTGCTGGACATGGCTGTCATTTGCCCGGTGCCTTCCGCGGAAAGGGGCTTGGGATTCTATTCCAATCTATTCACGGTGCCCAAGAAGGGCGGCTCCGTTCGACCCATTTTGGATCTGAAGCTCCTCAATCGGTTTATCCGCTTCAGGAAGTTTTGCATGGAAACCTTGTGTTCAGCCATCGATTCTCTTCGTCAGGGGGACTTCATGACGTCCATAGACATCAAGGATGCGTATCTGCATGTACCTATCTTCCTGGCACACCAGAGATTCCTCAGTTTCGTGGTGGAAGATCAGCATTTTCAGTTTGTGGCCCTTCCTTTCGGGCTTACCTTGGCTCCGAGGGTGTTCCACCAAGGTATTGGCGGGGGTGATGGCCCTCCTCAGGGTCCAGGGCATTCGCATTGTACCATACCTGGACGACCTTCTCATTTTGGCTTCCTCTCTCAGCCAAGCGGAGCTAGACACCAGAGTGGTGGTATCCACGCTGGAGAGGTTCGGCTGGGTGATCAACTATCCCAAGTCCTCCCTCTCCCTGTCCAGGGAGGTTTCGTTTCTGGGCATGACTCTGGATGCCCTTCAGGCCAGGGTGTTCCTTCCTCAGCCCAAGATTCTTCTGATCCAAGATTTGATTCGGCTTCTGCTTTCCAATCCTCGCCCATCTATCTGGCTAGGGATGAGATTGGTAGGTCTGGTGGTGGCTTCCTTCCTGGCAGTCCCTTTTGCCCAGTTTCACATGAGGACGCTTCAGCTCCATCTTCTAGCGACTTAGGACAAGTGTCCGCTGTCATTGGATCAGTTTTGTCTGCTGTCTCCCCGGGCTCAGCAGTCCCTTCAGTGGTGGCTAGTGTCAAGCAATCTGTTGAAGGGCAGATCCTTTCTGACCCCTTGTTGAGAAATGGTCGCCTGTCGGGCTGGGGGGGCTTCTGGAGGGAACATCAGTTCCAGGGGTTATGGGGGCCTCAGGAGGCTCATACCCCCATCAACGTTTTGGAGCTGCAGACCATTTGGTTGGTTCTGTCTCGCTTGACTCTTCTCTTGCAGGGATTGCCAGTTCAAGTTCGATCGGACAATCGGACGGCGGTCGCTTACATCAATCACCAAGGAGGGACTCGCAGCAGGAGTGCCCTCAGGGAGGTATCTCTGATGCTTGTTTGGGCAGAGAGTAATGTCCCATGCATCTCAGCCATTTACATCCCGGGAGTGGAGAACACGAAGGCGGACTCCCTGAGCAGGAGATCCTCTCGCCAAGGAGAATGATCTCTCAGTTCCAAGGTATTACAGTCCCTTTTTTTTTTTTTTTCCTAAAGCCTTTCTCTAATATTCATAACAACACAAACTAGAAGCAGTCGGCCATAATGCTCCCTGGCCGAGCAGCGGTGATGCATTCAGTTACATTCCACACAGCTCAGCATTGGGGAGTCAGCGTTTTCCGCTATAGTGCTCCCTGGCGAGCAGCCCTGCCCCCTGCTGCTTTTCAGCGGTAATGCCTTACCGAGCTAAATTAATTAGTGTATGGCCGTCATTCGGACATCCTACTGCTTCCTGTTAGTATTTTTTATGAATATTGAGCAAAGGCTTTAGTTACAAAAAAATGGCTGTTTTGGGGCACTGGGCTGGGGATAGAGGGCGACAACACAAACTTCCTATCGGAGTATAGTTATACTTTTAAATGTTTTTATTATCTACAGCTTCTTGTACAGTACTGGCTTTAAAGCATGCAGCACAAAGGATAATGTATGGGGTGCCCCTTGCCGGCCTTACATCTCTATTACAAGGATACGGCATCTATTGCACCTCACCCTCTACACTGTGGTGCTGTTATGAAGCTGGACTTACAACCAGTTGAGATGAGAAAAAGGGGAAAAGTTGGCACTCCAATTTGTTGTTGTTTTTTTAACCTGGCAATGAAAAACAAGACCAATTAATTGTAGTATAAAGTCACCACTTGGGATAGTGGTTAAGGTGCTTGATCCTCAACAAACCATTCATTTTCTTACATTTTTAAACATATAGTCACAGTGAATGGTGTGAATATATTTCCCGCCCCATAAGACGCACCCAGGAGGAAAATAAGAACAAATAAATATTCTGAACCAAATGTTATGCTAAAACACCGAAGCCCAAGAACCAAGGCAGTGTGCCCCCCCCCCCCCCCCGTCCCATTTTCCATTATAGGCAGTGTGGCATTCTCCCTCTCCGCCCCCATTCCCCATATAGGAAGTGTGGCATTCTTCCTCTCCACCCCCCATTCCCCATATAAGCAGTGTGGCATTCTCCCTCTCCTCCCCCCATTCCCCATATAGGCAGTGTGGCATCTCCCATATAAACAGTGTGACATCCCCCCTCCCATTCCCTATATAGACAGTATAGCACCCCCATTCCCTATATAGGCAGTGTGACATCCCCCTCCCTATTCTGTATATAGGCAGTGTGACATCTCCTATAAAAAACAGTGTAACATCCCCCCTCCCATACCCTATATAGACAATGTAGCGCCCCCTATTCCCCATATAGGCAGTGTGGCATCCCTCCTCCCCATTCCCCATATAGGCAGTGTGGCATCCCTCCTCCCCATTCCCCATATATGCAGTGTGGCATCCCTCCTCCCCATTCCCCATATAGGCGGTGTGGCATCCCCCCTCCAATTCAGGAGAACTTGAAGACGACAGTTAGGAGCAGTTGGAGCTCAGGCAGTTACACAAGTGCTGGCGGGGAAGGCAACAATGCGCATGCGCAGGGCAAACTGGGAGGACGCAGTTCAACTGAAAATGGCACCCTCTCACCGCTTGCGTAGCCAGGCTGGTTACACAGAGACATAGAAAAGTTGCATACGCTAATTTCTTCTCCCCCGCCCCCCCCTAAAAAAACGTAAAAATGCATGCACCAGACACTTTTATGGGCACCACACCTGTAATCCGAGGTGGGACTGTGCTCCACCAGTGTACCAGTGCATCACTTGACAGCACCTCACGCAGGCCAGGATGTGTTGTCTGTGTCCGAAGCCTTCGAGTGACCGGGTCGACTAGAAAGGTCGCTGCCCATCCACCAATGTCTGGTAACTGTCACATAAAAAGGCTTGAAGGGCCACATCTGGCCACCGGGGTTTGGGTTTAACACATGTGACATAGAGTATAGAAAGGATTAGAGCATATATTGTTCTGACACGTTTCATTTCATGACTTCATCAGGGAGTCTATGTAATGCAAAACAAATCTAATTTATAAAATAGATATGTACATTACTTAAATCGGACCTTCAGCATGATTTACTGGAAAGCCTAAACGCTTAAAAAAAAAAAACTATTCTCCAGCTCTAAAATTAATATATTTTAAGTTTTTATTCACTAACTTATTATTCTTTCCTCCACCGGGCTGCAACTCTGTTCAGGACTCTAGGATACGGGCGCCGCCATCTTGAATCAGAAGCATCACACTTACTGAGGAGAGGAGAGTGGGATAAAGTACAGGGAGTGGGGTTATAGCTGTGCTTTTCTCAGACAGAGCAGAGCTGGGGTCAGGGAAAGGTCAGCAATCCCAGAATGCAGAGCAGCACAGTCAGAAGCCACTTCCTGTTTGCAGGCAGCCTGATGTTCCATGAGCTGCCATCTCGGATCTTTAAAGACTCATAACATGAAGTAGGTGCAGGTAGGATGATTTTTAATGTGAGCAATCTGTATGTACAGGGTGTGGGAAACATATAAGATAGACTCTTATTCAGAGTGAAGGTCTGGATTAATGTGAGCAATCTGTATGTACAGGGTGTGGGAAACATATAAGATAGACTTATTCAGGGTGAAGGACCGCTTTAATTCCATCTTAAATAAATGGGTAAAATAATACGCTTAACGCTACTTACAGACCCTTTCATAGGTTAATACTTGTTGTCTTTGTGTAGAGATTGCATGAACAGGTAGCAAAAATGTAAATAGAGAGGCGGGTTGGTGCTGGCAGTCTAACAAATTTGTTAGTCACTGATGTTGCTAAAAGTTGCAATCATTTTTAGCCATTGAATGTTTAACCAGTCCTTCACCCTGAATAAGAGTCTATCTTATATGTTCCCCCCACCCTGTACATACAAATCCTCCTACCTGCATCTAGTGAATTTTCTGACCTTTTAGGCATTCAAGATGGTGGCCCATGGAGTCTCAGGCTACCTGCAGACAGGAAGTCTCTTCTGACTGTGCTGCTCTGCATTGTGGGGTTGCTGTGCTCTTCTTGTTTTCACAGCTATAACCCCTTCCCCTGCACTCCCCCCCCTCCTCTCCTCTTCTCTCAATATGTGATGCTTCTGAGGCAAGATGGCGGCGCCCGTATCCTAGAGTCCTGAACAGTGAGTTGAAGCCCAGTGGGGGAAAGAAGTAAGTAACTTAAAATGTACTAATTTGTGATGCTGGGGAATAGTTTTTTAGGGGTTTTGGCTTTTCATTAAATGATGGCGAAAGTCCGGTTTAATGGTAGATTACTATCTACAATTATTTGGGCATCCGCCAGAACTGCCATTAGAGGTGTTTGGGCCTCATACAACCAGGGCAGTTTCTAAGCCACCTTCTGTAGCTCTCTTTGCGGGATGGAAAAAAATCATTCTAGATTCTCTCCTCCCCGTATGTTGATGCCTCGCTCGGTATTGTGCTGCATCTTTTCAGCAAGATGAGCAGTCTGCTCGGCAGCGTTCAATCTCCTGCAGCCTCTCCTCCCTAGAAATATGTCAAGCATGTCAATTACCCCGTCGCCTTGTCTTTTAGAGCCTATATGGTGGGGGTTATTTTTAGCCGTCGCTCAAGGACTCCTTCCCGCAAGTGCAAATTTACATTTCCGTTTCGTTTGTAGTTTTTGATGTGAAACAAAATTGTTAATGAATATTAATAACCGCGCTTCAGAAGAGCAAGATTTTTCTGGTGCCACTTCGAGCTGCCAAACGAAACATTTGAAAATGTGTTTCTTCAGCGACAGAAGTTGTATACTCGCCACTTGACTCAAAGATGGGCTATAGGATACGCGCAACTGGGCACTGTGGAATTTCAGGATTATTTTACTAAATAAATGTGGTACTTAGACCAAAAGTCAAAAAAGTTCAGTAAATTGCCCCACTCTAGCAATTGGTGACATAAACTATTGGAGAGAGCTTAACTCCAGGCAGATGTTATGGAATAGCAGGCAGATTCCATGCTGCATAACTGCATGGCAGCGGCCATCTTGCCAGGTACATGAGTCCAGCACATATAAGAACCCAGTCCCACAATCCAAATTGCCTCAAATATCAGTGCAATCCTCCTTTATTTCAATTAGAAAGCCATCAGCTCTGATGACTCATGGCTTTGCTGCACAGCTGAAAGAATTGTAACATTTTAGAAGATGCATATGTTTTACACTGACTGAATGGTGTGTGGTTAATCTAGATTCCGCAATGAACAGTGATAAAGATACATCGTTGCAGCTTTCCATTTTTGTAAAATTGTAACATTCTAAAAGATGCATGTTTTACACTGACTGAATGGTGTGTGGTTAATCCAGATTCCACAGTGAACAGTGATAAAGTAACATTGTTGCAGCTTTCCATTTTTGTAAAATTGTAACATTTTAGAAGATTCATATATTTTACACTGACAATGGTGTATAGTTAATCCAGATTCCGCAGTGAACAGTGATAAAGAAACATTGTTGCAACTTTCCCTTCACACACACACACACACACACACACACACACACACACAAACATTCTCTCTAGCAGCTAGTCATTCAGTGTGTGCATTTATATAACGTACAAATAATACATATAAATACACAAGCTGCCCCTGTTTGAGGCACTTATCTCTGTTTAGTGTGGGCCGCTGCTGGCACAGCTCTCTCCTCACGCTTATGTGTGTGACAAGATGGCCACACCCATGCAGTTCTGCAGCAAGGAATTGGCCTGTTATTCCAGCATCTGCATAAAGTTAGGCCCTCTGACGTTTTTGCCAGAGGGGGGAAACGCTTTTTTGACTTTTGGTTCACTTTAATGTGAAATAAGACCCAGCTGTGGGCTGTCTGGAATCTAAAAGACTCCAGGGCCAGGCGTTGGCTTTTCCTCAGGGTGGGGATGCCCTGCTGTATGCACCCCCACTGTTTGCCCATAAATCTCACCTTTCCAGGCTCTAGCGGCGCATGCGCGGGCTCTCGTCCAATGAGAGCCGTCTGTTGTGACTCATTGTTTACAATTGGGAGTACACGCTGCTGCTCACCCTGCATCCCCGGCTCCCATCCCAGCCATTCAGCCATTGTAACAACATTGTAAACCACTCCTGTAGCAGCAGAGGCCATTTACTTACTTTGATCCATAGGTACATTCATCCTCCAGTAGCTGGTGATTCAATGTGTGAGCGTGTGTAACATGACAGACATGCTGATCACTTTTCTCTGTCTGGTGTGGGCTGCTTACATCAAAATCCCAAATTCCAGACAGGCTGCATTGTGTGGAGAAACAGTATCACACAGGCACACTGCAGCCATGCTGCATCAGTGCTACATCAGTGCAGTCAGCTAATGAAGTTCTGTGTGGAAACAGATAAAATCTCTCTGGCTTGTTAGGCTGATCCTAAGGAAGCTCCCAGCTCATCTGCAGTGTGTCTGTGTGCTAAACAAAGGTCTCCCCCCCCCCCCCTTACATCACATCGCTGTTGCCACACTCACTGGTTCTCCTCATTTTTCTCTGCCTCACCAATGCTCTAATACTTTTACTAATAACTTCACTACGGGGTCTTTTTGAAAACGGATTGAAGTTTGGGACCGTGTAACATGTAGCTGAGACACTGGGGCATTTTGAATCTAGAGGAGGCAGAAGGAGGGAGCGGACTAGCAATCCTGGGCCAAGCCCACTTTTTGGCTGAACCTGTAAACCTTGATATCTCAGCCATTTCTGCTTTAATTAAAAAATGGCACGCAATAATGGAAACTTTAAGAAATGCCATTGAAAGTGGACCAAAACCCAGGATAGTCAAAAGTTTTGAATATGCTGGGTTTTGTTCCTTTCCCCGGGGGCACTAGAGGGAAGCTAAGGATGCGGTCACCAGAGCCGCTGCTCTTAGACGCGCCATTGAACCGGAATTAGGTGAGTTGGCTGCAGCGATCTGGGGGGGTTCATCGGGGGGGGCCCCGGGGAAAGGATCAAAACCCAGGATAGTGAAAATCCTGGGTTTTGGTCCACTTTAAGCCTAAAACATGAGCCTTAAGTAAGACCTTTTCTTTCTGTGATGCAGATTGTGGATAATTGTGTATATTTAGTTAGTTAGTACTTTGATGAATATGACAATTGCTCGGGAGATTCACATTTCTAAACACTTTAAAAAGATCTTTCCTAAAAGTGGAAAGGTCAGTTCCTGAAACGCTCCTCTTTGAAACAGTTTGGTTTTGCATTAATTTGTGCGGGATTTCCCTTTTCCAAGACCCAACTTACCGTGTGAATGGCTTTATGGCATAAATTACTGAGTATAATGTGAAATGTGATTGTGTCCTGTGTGGCCCTGGATCGGCACTGGTGTCAGTTTATGAATGATTTATGGCCATTAACAATGCGCTCTTTACATCACTTGGAGGTGATGCAATGTGAATGGAACGAATTGCATTGCTGGTTTGCTGTGTGTTGGGAAAGTGGCATTTCATGCCGACTATGATGACCAGCCAGCTTAGAGGAGCTCCTCATCTATGGGGCAAGAAGACTTCTGAACACCACAATAATTATATCAGAGTGCACCACTGTGCACTGTAATATGACAAAAATGGCATATTACCTATCTGACCCGCTTATGTCTGTAAACAAAAGACCTCATGTAATATGCCATCTTATAATATAATAAAGGCACAGAGCATTAAAAATTTATAAAGTCATTGGTCTTAAAACAAGGTTCAAAATCCCACGGTGCATGCACAATTGCAATTTACTTGTTGTCGATCCGAATCTCGATCAAATCCACATGAACACCTCTAGGTATGTGAATGGTACAGATGACAGAACTGTGAAGCCACCACCACATAAATTTACTCTTACCAGAGTTAATGGGAAATATTGCTTTAAACAATGTTGCGCCGTTCACTAAGGCTATAGTGGTTCCACTTCCGACAGAATAAATGTAGTGCCACAAAATTGCACGTAAAAACAAAAATAAAGAACATCTAGTGCAACTCCATATTATCAAGGACTAAAACTTTTAATATAGTGCAAGGGGTGGGCTTATAGCTGTGCTTTGCACAGACAGAGCAGAGCTGGGGTCAGGGAAAGGACAGCAATCCCAGAATGCAGAGTGACACAGTCAGAAAGCTCTTCCTGTTTGCGGGCTGCCTGATGCTCCATGAGTTGCCATCTTGGATATATAAAGGCTCATAACATGCAGTAGATGCAGGTAGGATGATTTTTAATGTGAGCAATCTGTATGTACAGGGTGTGGGAAACATATAAGATAGACTCTTATTCAGGATGAAGGTCCGCTTTAAAGTTCCCAAAAAATAGGGTCCCCCTGGGAAGAGGGGCCTTTATGTTTTTTTTTTTTTGTTTGTTTGTTTTTATTTTTAATTAAAAATTAAAATTTCATTAAAAAAAAACGCAACATATCATTTTTGAGACAGAATCGGGATATATCGTATCGTCATACATGTATCGCAATACGTATCATAACGCCAGATTTTTGCCAATTCACACCCCTAGTCCCCCAGGGCTGACATATGGAGAACTCTGATTAGGAACCATATATAACACCACTGTCTGGTCTCCTAGCGTGCACCATGTTGGTACCAGGATCTGATCTCTAGGACCTTTCAATGAAAAGTTATGCAACATATTAGCTTTTCGGGGTTTTCAGCTAGCCACTGCTAAGGGTGGAGCCCCAAGACTCATCCAAAAGGGGGGGAGTGTCTCACCTGAGTGACAGCTGGGCTTGAGTGAATGACAGGTACAGTCACACTGCTGCACGGGATTGGGTGCCAGACCTGACACTGTGCATTCTCTCCAAGATGGCTGTGTCTAGGACGTGTGGTTACCTAGAGCCTGGACTTCCACTTAATGCTTTTTGCCACTTGCCCTTGACCTCTGCTACAGACTTTGTCTATGCCTTCTGCTGCCTGACCATGCTCTTGCTGCTGACAATCCACTTGGGCCAGGAAACCTCTACCAAGGCCCTTGATTCCTCAGTGGTATGACCTGGGGCTTTCCACACAGCCCAGCCTAGCTTATCCTCCCTTGTGAGTGGCTCTAGTGAAGATCAGGGTTGTCATAAGCTTATGGGCCACAAGGTTGACTCTCAAGATCCAGGTAGTAGTCTCTGGTGTCTGCTTTGATAGCATTGGAACCCTGGTTGCCCACATTCGGAGTAGTGGTAGTATACCAGTCAGTTTGTTTGGAATTTTACCAGTGAGCCACATGCAGGTTGTGCGGTCTCTAGTTGACATCTACCTTGTAGCCCCTCAATCTACATAGTGGTCAAGTGTCATTTATTGTCATGACTGAAGAGCTACAGGATGGCCGATTGCTGCTGGTTTATTTTTCTGATCTGGATTTTATTGGTGACTTGGACATTGGTTCTTCTAGTAGACTACAAATTGCGTTCCTTGTTAATTAGATATGGTTTCTGTTTCATATACCTAACCAGTCAGATTGTTTCTGAATAGGTTATTTATATTTTGAGTTTACACATGTTGGTCCAGTGTGGTTATAGGTCCTGTTTCTCTAGATACCAGTAGGCCATACATTTTGGTGTGGTCTCAAGTTTTGCTTTGTGTTTATTTGTAGGATACATATTGCTCAAGTGTGGTTTCTTACAGGTGTCTTCACATCAGTACTTGGTGTTCATCAGTGAGCCACACATGCTGGTTGTTTGATTTCTAGTTGGCTATTTGGACCTTGGGTTTCTGGTAAATTATATGTAGCTTCTATATGTACACCCAGCCAGTTTATGGCCAGGTACTTAGAGTTTTAACTCATTGACTACAGTTTGGTTCACTGTGGTTATGTTGTAGACGTCAACATTTGATATAGTTCAGGGCCCTATTGGTTGCTGATTCTTTGCTAATCTCTATGGCCTCGATTCATTAAAAGTAGAAAACATTTTCATGTTAGTAAAAAATTCCAATCATGAGAAAAAAGCCTAAGAATGTCACTGAATTACCAGATAAAAAGACAATGAAAGTCAATGGCAGTTTCTACTACAGTGTAGAAAGGAGTAAACAGTTCTCTACGTTTCTTAGGAGTAAAAAAGTGCCATTGACTTTCGTTGTTTTCGTAGCTGGTGATTCAGCAACATTGAAATTCTCCGGCTTTTTTCTCATGAATCAAATTTTTTACTACCATGAGAATTTTTTCTACCTTTATTGAATCGAGGCATATATGTACAGCAGTTATTATCTTAATAGATTACTTGTACTTTGTTTTTACCCATTGGTCTAGGGCGGTTGCTCTTACTTTTGGTTAGATAATGGACATTCTTGGTGTGTGTTGGCCCAATGGTCTCCAGTACACTATATATTAGCCTGTTATAGTGGTAGACATAAAACTGTAAGATGTTTTCTGTTATCTTACCTGCAGTCTGCTTTACAATACGCATTGAGTTTTGTGTTTGTAGCACTTCTCCCTGTGCTGAATTGTGGAGGCGGCTATGTCGCTCTCCTGAGACTTCCCTGCAGCCATTATAGTTTTTATTGATGATCCTGGAAGTGACAGCTATAAAAATAGCTTGTATTTTCTGCAGTCGCACGTATAACAGACAGAGGAATAGTTACTGTTTCCCCATCACATGGCACACTGGAGAGAAGAAGCTGGTCACACTTCACATATGGCCGCCAATGATTTAGGAGACTTAAAGAGGACCAACACCCAGGGGTGATCGGCCCGGAAATCTATAAGATTCCCGGGCCGATCACCTCCCACCCCGCGGGACATCCGAGATCGGGATGTCCCGCGGAGTGAAACCCCCCAGAAACCCCAAAAACCTCTTACCTGATCCGCCGCCGCTTCCACCGCCGCCGCCTCCCGCGCGCCCCTCCAGACGTGCGCGCGCCCGCGCCGGCCCTCTGTGAATGGCCGGCGGGGGCGCGCGCGCGCCGAGAGTGACGCGCGGGAGGCGGCGGCGGCGGCGGAAGCGGCTTGGACGTTCCTGATCCCCGCCTGGACGTTGGCGGGGATTGGCTGCGGCGTTCACGTGGGAGCGTTGAGAGGTGAGTTTTTTGGGGTTTCTGGGGGGTTTCACACAGCGGGGCACCCCCGATCGGGGTGCCCCGCCGAAGTGGACCAAAACCCAGGATAGTCAAAATCCTGGGTGTTGGTCCACTTTAAGCAATTTCAGTTGATGTTACCGAAGTTGTTCTATATTAACCTTATAACCTCCCTAGTGCAATGGTAAAAAAAAAATTCCAAAATTTCATTTGTGCCTTCATTAGCGCAGCAGCCCCAGGCATATACTGTCCTGGCACACAGGGTGAGGGGGCAGTAAGGGTCAGCAGTCTCCTCAAAAGTGCAAAACTGTTAGGGGGCTAATGAAACAAAAATGTAAATTTCAGGGATTCTCCTTCAAGTTATTACTAAAGGCGAGCGCTTGATTGTTGTCCCATTGTCTCGGGCTACCCGCTGCACTGTCCCTGTCCCACAATTCAGTCCGTTTTCAAAAAGACCCTGTATTTCCTAAGTTATTAGTACAAGTATTAGAGCATTGGAGATGCAGAGAAATATGAGAAACAGTGGGTGTGGCAAAAGCGATGTGATGTAAGCACACTGTGCTTTGCATATATCATAGTAAAAAAATAAGTGCATTGTTGTGCATCTAGTTATTACTGCCAGCACATAGTGTGACCAGGGCGGAGGGAGGGGTTGGTTTCATAGCTGCAGAGAGAGGCAGCCAATCAGGACATCTGGGGAGGGAGTGGGGGTGTTTCCATTTTTGGTCCGTTAAAGGTTAATTGGACTTGAGTTAGACAGCTGTAGATTTCAAGTTATGGCTTGGGCTCCAGATTTAAAGCAAACCCACAGCCACATATACCTACAACTGCCCTAAGGGCTGCTGCATCCACTACCAACAGTACAGGACAGTAATACTCAAACAGCATTCCCACGTTGCAGCACTAACGTGGATGGGTATTTTTGTTTTTATTTAACTTTTGGAGAGGTTTGATGTGGACATGCTTTAATGTATAAGAAGGTGCGTAATATTTTGGATGGTACTGTTACAGACTATGGTTTTAAGATCAAAATTCGGCAAGTGCAGAGCAGGACCTTCGAGCTTATGTTAGTAGATCCAACCCCCTCCACAGATTTATTATTTGCCCCTTGAAATTCCTCTCCTTTTTAAGGCAGAACAAAACCCTCTCCCGTGATCCACCTACCCCAGTCTGAGTGCCTGCGACAATGCTGTCGGCTCAGTGGCGTCTCGGTCCTGTGTAGCCACAAAATTTTAGATCTTAGATCCTATCTAAATGGCAATTTAAAAAATATGCAACCTCTCTTTTTCTGCAGCTCAGCATTTTTGCTATACATTTAACTGCTTCTTCTGTACTATTCTGAGCCTTATCCTGAATCTGCAATTTACAAGGGCCACATTTAAAGGAGCCTCAGAACTTGAGGGCCAGAAACCAGCCCTGTACCCTGTCTCTAAAATCTAGATTAAAAAAACAGAGGTCTTGGTTGCACACGTTTGAAAATTCATGTGGAAGCCTTGTCAAGATGCTCCTTCTCCAGTCTCTGAACGCTCAAGATGAGGTTAGAGTAAGACCACACATATTTTGGGTCGCCTTGGCATGACTTGCAGCTTCCACGTGCATTTTTAAATGTGTGCAACTGAGACCCTTGTTTGTAACCTGAATTTAAAGACGGGTTAGAGAACTTGTTGCTGCTTGTCTCTAACCTATTGGGGCCTTTAATCTGTTTAAAGCCCCAGATGAGATTTAAGTAGAGCACCACTGATATCGGGGCACCTTGGTTTGGCACGTGGCTTCCGGATGTATTTGCAAATGTGTGCAACTAAGACCTTTTGATCTTAAAGACTGGTTAGATGACTTGTTGCTGCTGGTCTCTAACTTATGGGGGCCTTTAATCTGTGAAAGCCCCAGATGAGTTTTAAGTAGAGCCCCACTGATATCGGGGCATCTTGGTTTGGCATGCGGCTTCCAGATGTATTCGCAAATGTGTGCAACCTGATCTTAGAGACAGATTAGATTGGGGGTATCTTACCAAAATAAGTAGATAATTGGCATTGTAACACTTTCTGAAACAAGAAAGAATAATGCTTTACTGTTAAAATAATATACTACACCTGTCAGACCCCCCCTGTTGGTGCACCCTTGAGCATTGCTGAGTACCCCCTGGGGTATGCATACTACAGGTTGATAAACAGTGCATTAGAGGACTTGCTGCTTGTCTTTAAAGTGGACCAACACCCAGGATTTTGACTATCCTGGGTTTTGGTCCACTTCAGGGGGGCACCTGATTGGGGGTGCCCCGCTGTGTGAAACCCCCCAGAAAGCCCCCAAAACTCACCTCACCACGCTCCCACGTGGCCGCGCTGTCCAATCCCCGCCGACGGACAAGCGGGTGACAGCGACGTCCGCCGCCGCCTCCCGCACGTCACTCTGACAGGGCGCACACCCGCGCCGGCCATTCGCAAACGGCCGGCGCGGGCGCGCGCACGTCTAGAGGGGCGCGCGGGAGGCGGCGTCGACCGCCGCCGATGACGTAAGTGTTTTGAGGGGGGACCCTCACCGCGGGACATCCCGATCTCGGATGTCCCGCGGTGAGGGAGGTGATCGGCCCGGGAATCTTATAGATCACCCCTGGGTGACGGTCCACTTTAATCTCCCCAGTAGAACCCCACTGATAGCAGGGCACCTTAGGCATGGCATTCAGCTTCCACGTGTATTTACGAATGTGCACAACTAAGACCTCTGTTTTTAACCTGATCTTAAAGTGGACCAACACCCAGGGGGGATCGGCCCGGAAATCTATAAGATTCCCGGACCGATCAGATCCCTCCCCGCGGGGCATCCGAAATCTGGATGTCCCGCGGGGAGGAACCCCCCAGAAGGCCCACAAACCTTACCTCAGCCCCGTTCCATCGGCGCATGCGCGAGCCGCGGCCGCGTCTCGCGCTTCCCTCTAGCAGGGCGCGCACCCGCCCTGGCCGTTTGTGAATGGCCAGTGCAGGCGCGCTCCCTGTTAGAGGGAAGCGCGAGACGCGGCCTCCAGCGCTCAGAGCCAGCTCAGCTGGTATGCGCGTCCAGGCGGCCTTGGACGCGCATACCACAGCGGGTCTGAGCGCTGTGATTGGCTGGCGCGGTCACGTGGGAGCGGGGAGAGGTGACCGAAGTGGACCAAAACCCAGGATAGTCAAAATCCTGGGTGTTGGTCCACTTTAAAGACGGGTTAGAGGACTTGTTGCTGCTTGTCTCTAACCTATGGGGGCCTTTAATCTGTGAAAGCCAAAGATGAGATTTAAGTAGAGCCCCACTGATATCGGGGCACCTTGGTTTGGCATGCGGTTTACGGATGTATTTGCAAATGTGTGCAACTGAGACCTCTGTTTTAAAGAAGATTTTACAGACTGATTAGATGACTTGTTAATGGCTGGCAGGGTTTGAGTGCTAGGGCTTCTTTAAATTGTCTGTTTATTTGGCCTTCTGATGTGCACCACTTAGGTCAGATGTAAATTGGCTAATTAGCCACCATCTTTTTGTCTCTTACCAAGTGTAGCTGCTTTTTCCATTAGTGTAAACAGGGTCTGGTGGGCAGTGTAAATTCAGATTTGAATAATTGCCTAGAGCTATGCGTACAAAGCTGACCTTAAATATTATCGTATACTTTTCAAACAAATTCACCCCAATCAAATAATATAACCTTCTGTTGCTGGAGGGGAGGGGCCAATATTCCACAGTTCGGCGATTGCACATTTACAGGTAAACATCCTTGGTACAAGTTGTACTCTGCTTTGTATTTGTAACTGTTTATCCATTATCTCTTCCATCTGATTGGTCAGCTCTTTGATGTTTTGTTGAATCACATATCCCGTACTCCTGTCCTGGGGGTGACCTCATGTGAGGGAGGATGGCAGATACAGCATTTGTAGACGCTCTTGCCGCTGTACTATTGTGTTGTTGTGAGGCCATGTGCTTGTTTGTGTGCTGAATGGTTGGGGGGGGGGGGGGGGGCTGCCCAGGGCTACATTAGCCTGACAGCACTGTGTTTGCATTATCGAGGCAGACACTCCATTGTGTTACAGCTATTTTCTTTATTTCTTTAAAGTGGACCAAAACCCACCGCTATTGGCGATTCCTGGGCCGATCGATTCCCTCCCCCCCCCGGGGCATCCAAAATCGGGGTGCCCTGCTGTGTGAAGTGTGGCCACCTCCTACACTTACTTTGATTCCCGGTCGAAAGGCTAGCAGGGCACGGGAATGACTGGCGCGAGCACGCTCCCTCTTAGAGTATAGCAGGGGATCCGGCTGTCAGTGCGCTCAGAGCCGCTAGCCTTAGACAAAGGCTTAGAAGGCGTGACGTCAGCGGCCCTGAGCGCACTGATTGGGCGAGCACCTGCGCATGCGCTGTAGGACCAGGAAGAGGTGAGTTGGCTTCGGTGATCTGCAGGGTTTCACACAGCGGGGCACCAGGGTAAAGGACCCAAACCCAGGGTAAAGGACCCAAAATCCTGGGTTTTGGTCCACTTTAATCCTTGAATTCAAGGAAGAGCTCTACTCCAGGCAAAAGGGAAAAAATTGCATATTCCAAGTATACAGCACGTCCTGTTCCAGAATATTCCTTACACATGGGTTATACATCCACAAGATGGCGCTGGACTGCAGAAAAAGACTTGTGGCCACTCCCGGCCTCTTAAATAGCCAGGAACCTCCCACTAATTCCCAGAGTCTTTCTGCAGTCTGGACTGTGAAGATGAAGATGGCTCTCTTCTGTGCAGGGAGTGGGCTTTGCCTAGGGCCCTGCAGGCTTATTTCCACCCGTTCTGGACCCACTGCCTCCCAGCCACGGCTGACGGTTCGGGTGAAGGTAGGACAGCACTAGGGTCAGGTGCTGAAGGAGCCTTGCTCCGTGCCGCAAGACCCTGTACCAAAGGGTAGTCTGTGACAGACTTTTTATGGTGAGCCTCATTGGGATGCCCCAAGACCCTTTATCTCGGGATATTTATCCCTCCTTCCCGCCCCCCTCCCTTTTCACGCTGTTGGTTGTGCAGGACCCCCTCACTGTGTTTCTAGTCATTTGTGTTTGGTGTGTGTGGAGGCCGTTGTACGGCGCTCCACGGTGGTCGGCACTTTTACTGTGCTTTTCGTTTAATTGTCATGGCGCCGGCGCGTCACGTGGCTTGTTTTCGCGCTCAGGGGGGGGGGGGGGCAGTTACCGCTGTTGACACGTTCTGCGCCATGCGCCCACGGCCTGCCCCTCTAGGTACTGCTGTCGGCGCCATTTTGTGGCCCTTCCATTGCGGTGCTGCGACGCTGTTGGTGACCGGCTTATCTGTGCGCTTGCGCTTGTCTGTGAGTCCCTTTTTATCTTTGGTTATTCTTGTATGGCTAGGGATGCTTATGGTGTACATTGTGTCTTGCAGGCGGGTCCCTTGACTGTGGCTCTCTCGGCCCTGCCTATTGCCAATCTCCCACTTCCCCTTAGCGGGTTTCGGGGGGGCATTCCAAATAGGGTGGCTGTTTAGCTGTGTCCCTCTTCTGATTATTGTGCATACTTTTGTAAAAATCACCATATGGAGGCTTCTGGGGATAGTGGGCTTGGGGTTCCTTTGGGACAAGCCCGGCTGTGAGTTGCGTGTGGGGTTTCCCCTATAAGTGAAGATGTGTAATCTGCGCCCAGCAGCTACTTGCGCTACAGTCTGGGTCGCCTGCTATGGGCCCTGGTGCGGCGCCCCCTCTGCCATCTTGACTCAGAAGCATCACACTTACTGAGGAGAGGAGAGTGGGGTAAAGTACAGGGGGGTGGGTTATCGCTGTGCTTTGCTCAGACAGAGCAGATCTGGGGTCAGGAAAAGGTCAGCAGTCCCAGAATGCAGAGCAGCACAGTCAGAAGACACTTCCTGTTTGCAGGCTGCCTGTTGTTCCGTGAGCCGCCATCTTGGATGTTTGAAGGCCCATAACATGCAGTAGATGCAGATAGGATGATTTTTATTGTGAGCAATTTGTATGTACAGGGTGTGGGAAACATATAACATAGACTCTTATTCAGAGTGAAGGACCACTTTTAAAGGAACACTATCCCAAAAAAATAGCCCATTTTATTTGAATGAATGTAAGAGGAAATCAGGGGTGACATGTTATGTCACCCCTCATAGACTTAACCTGTCACCACTAGATTTTACTCCTACCATGTAAGAATAAACCACAAGCTTGGCGGGAGTTTTATTTCAGTTCAAGTGTATAAGTGACCTCTCTTCTCATTAGCCGGTGTGTTTATATGGATTTTTATCCATATCTTTACACAATTTTGCGATAGTGCTCCATTTCCCCCTAGTCCCTATTTATATTGTGTTTACAGCAGGAAAAATACCCCAGGGCTGCCCAATGGTCTTCCCCCTGGGGCATTCCGAATTAGGATGCCCCTCTGTGTGCCAGTAAAGCTTACCCTTTTCCCACTCCAAGGGCTCTTGCATGGGCTCTCGTCCAATCAGAGCATTTTGCCGTGTCAATGTCCTTCGTCATGCGGCTCTGTTTTCATTGGGAAATGAGAGCAAACCTTTAGGGCTGTGCGTGCACTCCTTCCCCGACCATTTAAGCTAGGATAGGAGTATACTCGCTGTTGGGGATGCGCCTGCTCTCACTCCCCATTGAAACAAACCTGAACTGCAGTCTGAATGTATCACGGCAAATGGCTTTGGCCAAGAGGCCGCACATGCGCCATTGGACTGGGAAGAGGTGAGTTGTATCAGGTGATCGAGGGGTTCACACAGTGGGGCATCCCAATTTTTTATGCCCCCGGGGACCGGAACAATATCTGGGATAGTCAAAACACAGCTTGTTCCACTTTCAATCCATATCTACAGTAACTATAGATCAGAATGTTGGGGTCACTTAAGGGGATTCTTGTATTATTATTCTGCCTGGTGCTGTTAGTAAATCAGTTATAATGTCTATCAGAACTCAACTTCCTCCTGTATTTTTTCTTTTTCTCACAGAGGTCAGACCCCCAGCTCCTCGCCCAATTCTACTATGCAGATGAAGAGCTCAACCAGGTGGCTGCCGAACTGGACAGCCTGGATGGGCGCAAGGACCCTCAAAGGTGCACGCTGCTCGTCAACCAGTTTCGCTCTTGTCAGGTAAGCTTGCATGTTTATGCTACACTCTTTGCCCCACTTATGGATATTGCTGGGTCTCTAGCCTCACATCCTGTCCCAGGAATCTTATAGATTGAATGATTTCCCCCCCAGGGCATTCAGATTCGGGATGCCCCGTTGTGTGAAATCCCCCAGGTCACCCATACACTTACCTTCTGTCCTGGTCCAACGCCGCATGCGAGAGCAGCGGCCGCATCCCCGCTATCCCTCTAGCAGGGCGCGTGCCCGCACCAGGCATTTGTGAATGGCCGGCACGGGCACGCTCCCTGTTAGAGGGTAGCGGGGGATGTGCCCACCGGAACGCTTGGATCTGCTCATATTAGACTAGCTCCTGGATGAAGGGGCTTTTGCAGATCTGAGCGCGCTGATTGGACGAGCGGCTGCACATGCGTCGTAAGACTAGGAAGAGGTGAGTTTGTTCGGGCGACCTCAGGGGTTTCACACAGCGGGGCATCCCCAAAACCCAGGATAGTAAAAATCCTGGCTTTTGGTCCACTTTAAAGGAGCTGTATTGCAAAATTGTGCAATATTAAAAATCCATATAAACACTGCGGCTAATTGAGAGGAGGGGTCACTCATACACCCGAACTGAATAAAACTCCTGCCAAGCTTGTGGTTTTCTTCTCCTGGTAGAAATAAAAGCCCCTTATTTCCCGTCCTTCCATTGAAAAAAAAATACTGGATATTTTTTGATGCCGGGAGTGACCCCTCCTCCCACCATCCAGCATATTTATATGGATTTTTACCAGTGAGCCATTTTTCACGATAGTGCTCCTTTAAAGACCCTTAAAGATGGTCAGAATGTTAACTTCTGTATATATTGTGAGCAATTGGGGCAAACGGCAGTGACACGGACAACATTTCTTCAATAGCAATGGCAGTTTTATTCAGAAATTAAAGTGTTCATCAGCAAAACAAAACGTATCTCTTACATCAGAGAACGTTGCAGCACAAATGCAAAACATCAAGCGGTTTACTTCACCAGCTCCTGTGAAAGACCTTGGTTTGACAGACCAATAAACTATAAGTCCAGGTTACAGGTGCGTACCAGCCCAGCTGCTCATCCAGAACTCCAAGTGCAAAGTCACAAGCAAAGTCCTTCCGCTGCATACAGGTCTGTCGTTCACTTTCAGCAGGTACTGCCTGGGTTCCTTCCTCCAGGCTATTCAACAGCACACTGACAGGCTCAGTGGCTCCTTTTATTTAGGCTTCCCCTGCAATCAGCCTCATCACCTGTGCATGTCCTGAGATCAGGGAACAAACCTGAAAAGGACCTGGTAATGTGACCTGGGTCCTGAAAACCCGGCATGGATCGTGCCTAAAACAGCATAGCAGGGGAAAAATACACACCATTCAGGACTTTTCCATACACTTTACCACAATATCTATAAGATTCCCAGGCCGCTTGATTTCCTCCCCCGGGGCATCCAAAATTGGGATGCCCAGCTGTGTGAAACCCCCAGATCGCCCATACACTTAACTTCTTTTCTGGTCCAACAGCGTATGCGCAAGCCACAGCCGCAACCTGGCTATCCCTCTAGCAGGGTGCGGGGCCGCGCCAGAAATTTGTGAATGGCCGGCACGGGCACGCTCCCTGTCAGAGGGTAGCGGGGGATGTGGCCACCAGCGCACTCGGATTCGCTCGTATTAGACAAGTTCCTGCACGAAGGGGCTCGAGCGGATCCGGGAAGAGGCGATATTCAGGTGACCACATAGCGAGGCACCCCCTATCAGGGTGGCCTGGGGACAAGGACCAAAACCCCGGATAGTCAAAATCCTGGCTTTTGGTCCACTTTAAAGGAGCTGTATTGAAAAATTGTGTAATATTAAAAATCCATATAAAGACCGCGGCTGATGAGAGGAGGGGTCACTTATACATCCGAACTGAATAAAACTCCCACCAAGCTTGTGGTTTTCTTCTCCTGGTAGGAATAAAATCCCCTTATTTCCCCTTCCTTCCATTGAAAAAAAAATGATTGGCTGTATAGGTGATCCCTGCTCTTAATAAATATAAATATATATATATATATATACATATATACAGGTCTGAACTGCATCCGAAGGACTTTAGATGTTATGTTTTTGGAGCCTGTGTATTAGCAGCCTAGGATTGTATGCCCTGAAAGTGGACCTGTGATATTGAGGACTTGCAATACTCTGTATGTGTATATATATATATATATATATATATATATACGGCATGGGCTCCTTATCCCGGTCTCTCCTTCCCAACACTGGAAGCCTCAGCAGCTCCTTTTATTAGGCTTCCTTCCTTCAATTAATGTAATCACCTGGACAGACCTGCGAGTAGGGGAAAAACCCGTAGAGGACTGGGCATGTGGACTGGATCTCTTATATCCCGGCATGGATCGTGCCTGGCTGTAAAAACCAAGGGAAATATCGACACCATCCAGCGGTTGGAGACTGATGTGTACCCCAACCTCATCTGCAGCATCTATACTTTCCCATGCCTTATTTTCTCAGTGAGTACAAAACTTGCTCCAGAAGCTGATCTGCTAACAGGCCATAGAAGCTGCTCCCCGGGAGAGGCGAGGGGGCGGCATTCTTGCCATTTCCTAATCTCATCGTTTCATTAAAAATAATTTACCCTCGGAGGTTGCAAAAGACAACGTTAGATGCAAATGAAGGTAGCCAGATGTCGGAGATCTCCCCGGAGCTTTGTTATGAAGCTAATTAAAGTCTATAGATGTAAGTATTGCTCGTCTTCGTCTCCTGGTTAAATATGTGCGTTGCCGTTCGAATTCTGGCCAATAGCGTGATGGAGGGATGTTTGGGAAAGCGGTGTGTAAGCCGTAAAAGAACAGTTTAGCTCCCGCCGAGTCAGATGTGTCTTCATCATTAACCCCCTGCTGGATCGGCAGAAAAAGATGCAGTGCCTCAGCTAATCACTGACAATGGGTAGAAAGGTGGCGGCTGGCATTTCTTGGCTGCTCCATTGTCAGTCATTTATATCCATGAGGAGGCAGAGCTCATGCAGATCCAGAGTGCAAGTCCTACGCACACCTCGTATTGCATGGCCCCAAGCTTCCTCCTCAAAGCCCAACAACAGGTCATGTTTTGTGGATCTTCACATAGCGACCTCTATAGCTCTGCTGCATTAATTACTTCACCTTTGCACCTGTGCGGAGAGCCAAAAGGGTTGGGCCCCTGGTAATGGATATGCTTCCATGTACTCTATAAAACAGTTGGAATATGTCATCCAAGGTGAGTGATGCCACAGGATGGTGAAGCAATGCAGAGTGCATTGTGGG
The DNA here is from genome assembly GCA_027917425.1 of Gastrophryne carolinensis. Lineage (NCBI taxonomy): Eukaryota > Metazoa > Chordata > Amphibia > Anura > Microhylidae > Gastrophryne > Gastrophryne carolinensis. The sequence continues at coordinate 44,797,979 of CM051234.1, forward strand.
ATTGCCGATGCCATCTAGAGTAGGAATGAAAAGGGAGGCGGAGGAGGTGGATTAATGGCAGACGAATGGGGGTTTGGTCCTCTTTAACCCTTTACAAGCCAGCCACGTAGAATCTACGGCGATGCCTCTCCAAACGTGTAGTGCCAGTGCCATAGAGTCTACATGACAGGCATTACTCCAAACTCTTGGCTGTGGCCAAAAAACAAAACGCTTACCACCTTCTGGGATCCTGCATCGGGGGTTCTCCTCTTCTGATGGCTTGTGAGATGGTGTTATCTCACTCTACTGGTATAAAAGGCTCCTCCAAGCAGTAGGAGTAAGCACAGAAGCCCCCCTCTGCCCCCGCACCCAGCTTCTGCTTCCGGCTGTCAGAAAAAGCAGACGGTGAACGCTGCAAGACAGCAGTATCTGTGATGGAAGGAGGGAAGTGTAAAAAAAAAAACAAAAAAAAAACTTTTTTTTTATTTGGGTGTTTTTTTACATTTAACCCTTTGTGAACTGATAAGGGGTCCTTAAGAGGTGGGGCTAGCAAGTGGGTGACTTGCCATAACACCCTGCCCCATTACCTGCATCCCCCAAAGCCCAGTAGGGTGCAGAGGAGCCCGTGGTCCTTGTGGGCTATGCGGGCTGGTAGCATTCAGGGATGGTTGCCATACACTTGGCCTCTGCGCTCTGGTCACATAGTTGGTGCCCTGGGCTGGTTTTGCTGGTCGGAGGGGCGCCTTTTTTAATTTAATTTTCAGAAGGAATGTGGCTTTTACACGCAATATGGTTATTCCTAGTATGTCACACCCCCCACTTCCCGATATCCATAACACTTGGGAACCCCGGCCTGTAGAGGGCGATCTTGCAGAGATGACATGGAAAAAAGGAGCCCCTCCTGGTCCATAAGTACTGGGTTCCTCCCACTATTCCTCAGTCTTTTCGTCTCTGCAGTCGGCGAAGCATTCAGAAGATGACTCTCCTTCAAGCTGCAGGTAGCCGGGCTTGCTCCCGGCCCTTTTTTCTCTATTTCTGTCTGTAATTTTTAAAACCTGTTTGGTTATATTGTATGCCTCCCAGCCCTGGCTGTATGGTTCAGGCAAAGGTAGATACATACACCTTTGGTGTATACAGGAGTTTTTACTCCTCCGTGAGACACAGATTTGGGTAGGCGGCTTCCGGGTTGGTGTGTCCCGATGTGGGATGCCCTTTGTCCCTTTAAAATCCCCTTGTACCTGATGGGTGCATTTCTATCCTCTCCCCTTTAGTTCTCCTTTAACCCTGCTGGGGTAAAAAGGAGGGGGGAAAGGGGGGCGTTATCTGGGCTTATTTGTCACCATGCACACAAAAAAAAAAAAAGAAAGAGACATATAAAATTAGTCTTTATTTCTTATGTATGTTTTATTATACTATTTAATAGGAAATGTTTTATTTAGATTTTCCTATCTCTGTCTAGGCAGCATTTTTTGCTTACCTATTAAAGATCTTTGTTTCTAGCTGTGTTCAGATTTGAATTTTCCCTCCATTTTTGGCCATGTGATCCTGGAAGTGGGCGGGGCTTGGCATGCTTTTATTCAGAGAGCACCTGGTATGCTCTGTTTGACTTCCTGTCTCCTTACCTCATGATGTGAGCTTATTGCATGGGCTGTGAGTACCCTTCAGCTTGGCTGAAGGGAGTTTTTTTCTGTCTTTTATTTATATTGTGTGCATTTGGTGACTGTTTTGTTTTCTGTAGGTGGAAACTCCTTATTTAAAAAGGGGTTTCTCCTGGTCCTTATAAAAAAAAAATATATATATAAAGCCCTTAAGCCTTATTTGGGGGTCCATTTGTGTTTCAATCCTCCCACTTGGGACTATTTAAAGGGGCATCCTGGGTAGCAATTGCGTAAATCCCATATATACTTGGCGACTATAATCAATTATAGTATAATACTAAACACCACATGGAGGCATCCCAGCATAACGGACATGCAATTCCCTCTGCACAGACTCGGCAATGTTTTGGATGTGGGGCATCCCTTGTTGGGATAATGCAATTCTTTGCGTCCCTTGTGCACAATTAACTATTATGCAGCAAACTGAGGCCCAGGCTTCAGGGCCTGCGGCTAATGCCTCATCTCCTACTCTGCCATGTCTTGTCCGTACCCCCAATGATATTGTCATGGGTGGTGAGTCGCATGCTGATTTATGTGCCGGATTGGCTCATCTTGAAAGATTAATGTCTACTCTGTGCCTAAGAAGGCCTCAGCTAAAAGCAAGCACTTGACTCATGCCACTCCGGCAGGTGAGTCAGACAATTGTGAATTGCTTGATTGGTCTGATCCTTCTCAGTTAGAAGAAGGAGAATTATTATGAGGAATCAGATGTTTCTGATGAACAGCAATTTGTTGGTACTGAGATTGAGCAGGGTGAAGCAAGTGTTGTGGATACCCCAAAAGCTCTTGCTCAGTTATTTGAGGTTTTGATTATTACTTCTCCTGAATTAGTCCCTCCTTAAAAAGGGGAATTCTTTGGAGCCTCTAAACCTCGTTTAGAAATCCCAGATCAAAAGCATTTTTATGATATTATTCTTAAAGAATGGAGGAAGCCTGCGCGGCTTCATGGCATTCCCTTGTGCTGGGACAAGAAATATCCCTTCCCAGCTGATACTGTTAAGCTTTGGTCATCGCCACCTGTGCCCACCGCTCTGGGCATGTGTACACTCACTGCACGGATGGGTTAAATGCGGAGGACAAATTCCTATGTGTGCGCAAACATACAATGGCCATCTATGCATTCATATTTAATTAATTGAGAGACTGGATTTTTAATAGATACTCTGCTCATGGGTGGATGCCCCTGTGCTTAATTTATCTAATTCCTCTGTGTTGCATCCTTCTGACTCCACTACACTTAAGGATGGAGATGATAAGCGTATTGATCAAATGGCGTACCACGCTTTTTACAGTGTGGGTTCGGCCTTGCTGCCTGTTGGTGCTTCGGCACTCATGACAGTGGCTATTAGGTCTGTTGTGAGAGACCTAATGAATTACTCAGGGCTTGATCCGGCCTCTGATGAGTACGCCGCTCTTAAGCGATGTGAGATGTTTGCATCTTTTGTACTTTCTGCCTTAGATGATACTCTGCTCATGTGCAGCAGATCCTCTGCCTTGTTAGTCGCCATCCGGCGGTCAATATGGTTGCGGCAGTGGGCAGCTGATATTGTAGCCAAGAAATCGCTTACAGCGCTCCCTTTTGTGGGATTGCGCCTCTTTGGAGAAAAAATTGGATTCTGTCACTAAAGGAGGTAAAATACCTCAGCGTAAGAAACAACGTCGTTCCTTTCGTGGAATGGCCTCTTTTAACCCTTTCGGTGGTCTAGATCCGGTAGAGGATCTGCCTTTTCAGCCCCTAGAGGGAATGCATGGAATAGAGTTAAGGGACGTGGCTGTCCAAAACCAAATTTGGCACCAAGCCTGCTCAACAATGAGGGGACACCCTCACCCTTATGGGTGGGGGGACGTCTGTGGTTCTTCTTTCAGGTCTGGGTTCAGGAGGTATCAGACAATTGGGTTCTGGATGTAGTCTCTTCCGGTTACAAACTGGAATTCGAGTCCCGGCCTCCTCCCAGATTTTTCATGTCCCGGATGTCGTCAGATCCGGCAATTGCGCAGGGACTGCGGGCAGCAGTACCGAATCTGTTAAACATGGCTGTTATCGGCCTAGTGCCTCCAGCGGAAAGGGGTTTTGGGGTTTTACTCCAACCTATTCACGGTACCCAAGAAGGACGGCTCTGTTCGGCCTATCCTAGACCTAAGGAGACTCAATCAATTTATCCGTTTCAGAAAATTCCGCATGGAGTCTCTGCGATCAGCGATCGATGCTGTCCGTCAGGGGGACTTCATGACATTCATAGACATCAAGGATGCTTATTTGCACATTCCTGTTTTCTGGGTCACCAGAGATTTCTCAGGTTCTCGATAGAAGACCAGCATTATCAATTTGTGGCCCTGCCATTCGGCCTTACCTCGGCCCCAAGGGTCTTTACCAGGATGCTGGCAGGAGTGATTGCTATATTCAGGGTCCAGGGCATCCGCATTGTGCCTTTTCTGGACGATCTTCTTATTGTGGCCTCCTCCCTCGAACAATCAGAGTTGAACACCAGGATGGTGGTCTCTACGCTAGAGTGGTTCAGATGGGTAATAAGTTACCCCAAATCCTCTCTCTGTCCGTCCAGGGAAATTCCCTTCCTGGGCCTGATTCTGGAATGGTTCTGATTCAGGACTTGATTCGTCTACTCTTGTCCAACCCTCGTCAGTCTATCTGTCTAGGTATGAGACTAGTGGGATTGATGGTAGCTGCATTCGAGGCAGTCCTGTTTGCCCAGTTTCACATAAGGACGCTTCAGCTCTTCCTCTTGGCAAAGTGGGACAGGTGCCCACTATCATTAAAATCAGACTTGTCTGTTGTCTCCCCACGTTTTGCAGTCCCTTCAGTGGTGGTTAATATCGCACAACCTCCAGAAGGGCAAGTCATTTCTGACTCCGCGTGGGAACTGGTTACCACGGATGCCAGCCTGGTGGTCTGGGGGGGGGGGGGGGGGGGCTTCTGGAAGAAGCATCAGTTCCAAGGATTGTGGGGGCCTCAGGAGGCTCATTCTCCAATCAATGTATTAGAGCTTCAGGCCATACGTCTTGTTCTACTTCGACTGACCCATTTCTTACAGGGTCTGCCAGTTCAGATTCGGTCAGACAACCGAACAGCTGTTGCATACATCAATCACCAGGGAGGGACTCGCAGTTGGGGTGCCCTCCGGGAAGTGTCTCTGATCCTTCAATGGCCAGAGATCAATGTTCCTTGCATATCAGCAGTTTACATTCCGGGGATAGAGAATGTGTAGGCAGACTCCCTAAGCAGGGGATGTTCTCGCCAGGGAGAATGGTCTCTCAATCCAAGGGTCTTTCAGTTCCTCTGTCACAAGTGGGGGACTCCACGGTTGGACCTGTTTGCTTCTCGTCACAATCACAAGCTGCCAGCTTTTGTGTCTCTATCCCAGGATCCTCTGGCAGTGGCAGCGGATGCCATGTCTCTAGCCTGGAAGGATCTGGGGTTCCTATATCTGTTTCCCCCATTCTCCATGATCAGCAAGGTGGTGCGCAAGCTAGCACTGGAGGAGGCGCCAGCAATTCTGGTGGCGCCAAGGTGGCCAAGACGTCTGTGGTACGCAGACGTCGTAAGGCTGGCAGTGGATCGGTTCCATCTGCCTCTTCTTCCAGATCTCATCACTCAGGGTCAACTTTGTTACCCCAATTTACAAACGCTGGCTTTGACGGCATGGCTGCTGAAGTCTCCATCTTGAAAGAAGAAGGTCTTTCTGATGTGGTTATTCAGACTCTTATTAGAGCTAGGAAGAAGTCTTCCTCTGTCATTTATTACAGGACTTGGAGGTCCTATATTGATTGGTGTGAATCCAGGGCTTTGCCCTGTAGAGTGTTTTCTATTCCTAGAATTCTGGAATATCTGCAACGAGGTCTGGATATGGGATTCCAGATTAGTACTTTGAAAGGGCAAGTCTCTGCCTTGGCAATTTTCTTTCAAAGATCGTTTGCTCTTCATCCTTTGGTTAAGACCTTTTTCCAAGGAGCCGCGCATGTGCGGCCTCCCAGAAAGCCTTTACTTCCTGTTTGGGATCTTAATTTGGTGCTTTCGGCTATGGAAGCTGCTCCCTTTGAGCCATTGCAGGATATTCCTTTTCCTATTCTTACTCAGAAGGTTGCCTTTTTAGTTGCTATTACTTCTGTCCGCCGAGTTTCTGAACTGGCGGCTTTGTTTATTCTAGCCCCTTATTTTGAGAGGCATCAAGATAAGGTTGTTTTCCGTTTTTAACCAGATTTCCTTCCTAGGTGGTGTCTGCTTTCCACCTAAATCGGGATATAGTTCTTCCTTCCTTGTGTCCTAAACCTAGTAACGACAAGGAAAGGGTCTTACATTCTTTGGATGTAGTTTGTTGTGTTAAGTATTATTTCGTTACTACCTCGGCCCTCCGCAAGACGGATGCCTTTTTTGTTGTGCCTTCTGGGCCCAAGAAGGGTTTTGCTCCTGCCAAATCTTCCCTTAGTAAGTGGATACGTCAGGTTATCATTGGGGCCTATATGGCGAAGGGGAAGGTTCCCCCTTTTCGTGTCACCACTCATTCTACTCGTGCTATTGGAGCCTCTTGGGCTTTTCAGCACCAAGCTTCTGTTGAACAAGTCTGCAAGGCTGCGACTTGGTCTTCTGTGCATACTTAAGTTTTACAAGGTTGATGTGCGGGCCTCAGCGGATGCTGTTTTTGGCCGCAAAGTTCTGCAAGCTGCAGTAATTTAAGTTATGCATTATTCCTTTGGGATCCCCACCCATTATAGACACTGCTATTGGATGTCCCAAGTGTTATGGATATCGGGAAGTGGGGGGTGTGACATACTAGGAATAATACCATTTTGTGAGATACTCACCTGTAAAATGGTTATTACGAGTATGTCACACCCCCCACTTCCCCCGCCCTTTTTTGTTCGAGGGATCCTTTTATATGGTGATTATTATTTCAAATAATTTTACAATTATTGAATATAATTGGCTCTTCCTGGTTCTTCACTGCTGTTTAAAAAGACTGAGGAATAGTGGGAGGAACCCAGTACTTATGGACCAGGAGGGGCTCTTTTTTCCATGTCATCTCTGCAAGATCGCCCTCTACAGGCCAGGGTTCCCAAGTGTTATGGATATCGGGAAGTGGGGGGTGTAACATACTCGTAATAACCATTTTACAGGTGAGTATCTCCCAAAATGGTATTTTCTTGCAAAACTTACATTTGTTTAATAAAATGCTACAAAATCTATATATATATTTTTTTTTTACGCTAGCTCTCCCGCAGGCGATAGCGGCTAATTTGGTGCTCTGACACTTACCGCATTGCCTGATCCAAGTCCTGCGCCATCCACCCGCTGAGATTGTCACATCACTTCCGTGCAACGGGCAATGCGTCACATAAACTATGGCATGCCCCCTCCATTCACTATAATGAAGGGGGTGCCAAGTCTTGATAAGCCTCCTCCATTGCAGTGAATGTCATACCATACCCTGTGACAATTGTCGTGGGGAGGTGCATATTCAGCTGCATGGAGAGCAGCGAGACGGGCAGGGTGGCACAACAGCAATGTTCGGCAGGTGGCGTGGAACTGGGGTAAGTTGATCCGGTAAGTGTCAGAGTGTTGGACTTGCAGAGATCGCATCAGATAAAAGTGGAGTGTAGTGTTTTTTATTCTTGCCTGCAGAATGACTTTAAGGCAGAACAAAGGTTCTCTGCCTGCCTGAGTCATTATGGAGCTACATGGTGCTGATGGAGCCTAGCGCGTGCTATGTCACCCGCAGTCTATGGGCCTGCATACTTTAGTGGCAGGGGAGGCAACTGCTACCAGGCCCAGGAAAGAAGGGTTTCCCTGTAAAAACTTTTAATAAAATGGGTGTTGGATTGTTTTATTGATGTGGGAGGTGCCAGACTTAAATCTCACACAAGGCGCCACATAACCTAGGGCCACCCATGCCCCAGATCCTCACTAGTTTTCTGGTCTAGTAGACAAACGGCAAGCCACAGGGGTCCACAAGCCACAGGTTTGGGGTCCCCTGACTTAAACCTACAGCTAACTTGGCATACCAAGTGCCAAGAGAAAATTACCATTAAAGTGGACCAAAACCCATGGCCATTGTCCTTGGAATCTATAAGCTATATTTGGGATGCTGCTGTGTGAAAACCCCTAGGTCGCCCAGTATACTCACCTTCTCCCTGGTTCAAGGGCACGTGTGTAAGTAACGACCGCATCCCGCTATCCCGTGTCAATGCCAGGCATTTGTTAATGGTCGGCGGGGCGCGCTTCCCATTAGAGGGTAGCGGGGATGCGGGCACTGGCGCACCTGGTGCAGCTCAGCTCCTTAGATGAGCTTGCATCAGCGCAGTCAAGAACGCTGATTGAACTGGAGGCTGGACATGTGAGTTGGAGTCAGCAACCTAGGGGGTTTCACACAGTGGGGCATCCCGCATCAGGGTGCACGGGGGACAAGGACCAAAACCAGAGATCCTGGGTTCTGGTCCACTTTAAAATTGATCAAAATCCAGGCAGGCTTGAGTGGAAACGTGTGCTCTGCTGGGAATGTGCCCACTACACTTCCAACTGCCGAAGCTTAACATGTAAACAGAGCCATTTGCCGAGCATTACATATGCACGGCAAATGGCTCTGATTGGACAATAGCTTCTGCATGCACCCTAGGACCGGGTAGAGGTGAGTTTTATATGGCGTTCTGGGGGGTTTTACACAGTGGATGCCCCTGAGTCATGGAACAAAACCCAAGTTTTGTTCTTCTTTAAGCGGGAACAATGACATAAGCCACTCTTCTTACAATACATTAAACGTTTTATTATTTCATGCAAGGCCAGCTAGAAAATGTAGCGTTGTGTGTTTTGTTTATTAATATGAATAGCTTAGGCAACATCTACATTCAGTGCTTGTCATTGTGATTTGTAATGAGCGCTAATTACGCGGGGAACGTTTTTACCCATGAACCCGGCCCCATAGCTCACTATCGGCCTAATGAGCTGGAGAATGCGCGTCTGTTCCTCGCAACATGCTCGCTACATTATCCTTTTTTGGGGGGAAATTGGTTTCTTTCTGCAGACTCTGCATTGTCCATAAATCTTTGCTTCTTTCATTGCTGTGCCAAGATACAGGGGGCGACTTGCTAAATATACTTGTAATCTGCATTTCTCAGAGCTGCAGATGATAAATCTTTCTATTAGTCAATAACTGCAGGAAATGGCTCTTCAGCCACTGCAGCCCGTCTGATTTATTCCGCGCAAACTCCATCTCGTAAAAATTTACACACAAAGTTGGTTATTAAAAAAAAATCTTTACATCCCGGTGGCACTTAGATTTACGGACATAGCTGGTTGGCACCGTAATGCATGTCTTGCTCCGATGAGGCGGCCTGTAAAGCGCATGGATTGCTTGATTATGGATGGGCTCCTTGGGTTATGACTCAAATATGATTACCCATGTGATGGCTTGCTCTATTATGTGGCTGCCTGTTGGGGTGAACACGCTGGTCAGTTATTAGAGGAAGTCAGAAATATACAAGTAAAGCCTCACTGGTCAAAGGTTAACCAGGATTTGGTCAGAGGTTAGCCAGGACTTGGTCAGAGGTTAGCCAGGACTTGGTCAGAGGTTAGCCAGGACTTGGTCAGAGGTTAGCCAGGACTTGGTCAGAGGTTAGCCAGGACTTGGTCAGAGGTTAGCCAGGACTTGGTCAGAGGTTAGCCAGGACTTGGTCAGAGGTTAGCCAGGACTTGGTCAGAGGTTAGCCAGGACTTGGGACACTGACCACGAAACGGGCCCCTTCACAATTGGCACATAGAATGACACCTCTACTGGAATTCTTAAAAGAGCCATTCAAATTTCTCTTCTACTCCTATCAGTAATGAATGGATTAGCGCTCAACCGAAGGGCGTGGACTGCAAGACAGAAGGTGTGGTTCCTCCTGGCCTCTATATATACACCTCCGGCTGCACCTCCGCAATGCCTTTTCATTCTTGCAGTTGGACTGGACTGCGAAGGTACCTGGATTTATTTTCTTTTAATTAATTTTTTTATAGGATCTTTACTTAGGAAGCATGGGAATTTAACCCAGTTTGTCTTCCAGGTACCTATATATCTGGATGTAGTAAGAGCACTAAAATTATATCTCTGCTACTCAAACCTTCTGTAAGTCGGACTTCTTATTTGTTATAGCTGAAGGGTCACGGAAGGCTATTTCGCCGGCTAAATCTACTATCAGCCGATGGATTAGACAAGCGATAAGGTGATAAGTATGCAAAGCTGCTACTTGGTCCTCAGTTCATACATTTACCAAGTTTTATAAAGGTAGATGTTAGAGCCTCGGCAGATGCCGCCTTCGGTAGGAAAGTATTGATTTTGAAATGGCTTACTCTTTATTAAAGAATAAGATTTAATACTTGGGATCCCACCCTGGGGTAAGGGCACTGCTTTTAAAGGTCCCATTCGTTACTGATTTCCTGACGGTGGAATAGGAGAGAAAATACAATTCTGTGATTCTCACCTGTAGAATTGTTTTCTCTTCTACATCCACTCTATCCTCGGATGCCTAGTCCTAGATGAGCTTGTAAATAGTTGACCAGCACAAAAAAAAGAGTAACATAGAGCGGTAAAGAAAAATCTCGCCTCTCCTTGTCTCCAACAAGGACATAGGGGTTCTTCAGATGCCTTATCCTCCTTTTCAATTACTGGATATATAGGCCGGGAGGAACCACACCTTCTGTCTTGCAGTCCACGCCCTTCAGTCAAGAGTTAACCTATTTCTGTTCTGATTTCCTGACCCCCTGAAATGGATATAGAAGAGAAATCAATTCTACAGGTGAGAATCACAGAATTGTATTTTTAGCGTTAAATTATTCACACTGCAGCTGGTTAATTAAACATTACATTTTCGCCAGGACTTTGCCTTCCCTTGCTTGTGAGCTGAACCTTCTTTGTTTAAAGGACTTTGCTTATGTCGGGGTAAATATAGTTATGTCTCTTATGCTTACTGATCACGCATTTTCGCAAATTTTTTGCTTTTCATGCTTAAACCGGACCTTCAGCACAATTAAAAAAAAAAACCCTTAAAAAACTATTCCCCAGCATCTAAAATTAATATATTTTAAGTTTTTAGTCACTTAATATTCTTCCCCCCCCCCCCCCTGCTGGGCTGCAACTCTGTTCAGGACTCTAGGATGTGGACGCCGCCTCAGAAGCATCACATACTGAGGAGAGGAGGAGGGGGGAGTGAAGGGTGCGGGGTTATAGCTGTGCTTTGCACAGACAGAGCAGAGCTGGGGTCAGGAAAATGACAGCAATCCCAGAATGCAGAGTGGCACAGTCAGAAGACTGAGAATCCATGGGCCGCTATCTTGGATGTTTAAAGGCAGCAGATGCAGGATAGGATGATTTTTAATGTGAGCAATCTGTATGTACGGGGTGTGGGAAACATATTAGATAGGCTCTTATTCAGGGTGGAGGTCCGGTTTAAACTAGACAAACAGCCTGGCACAGTTGGAAAAGAAAGGTAGCGGCCATTTTGGAGCTTCCCCCTGATATAAAACACACCTAGAGTTGCATGATCTACACCTGGGGTCACTGAAGAATGGAAAACCAATTGCTGCTCTTGTCCGGAGGAGGGGGAAAACCTCTAGAACCAACCTTTTCCTACCTTTAGTACCTGGCCTCACTTGACCACTGACAGCCAGTTGCATTTCCAGGACACCCTAGCACAGGGGTCCCCAACATTGAGATGGTCGGGAGCCACATTCGATATGAATTCTGTAGATCACAGAAACCATAAGAAAAATGGACACAATTCTAGTAAAGTACTCAAAAGTATCAGATCTTATTGTGCATGTCCCATAAGATATATGTCCTTCATGAGTGGCCTTACCTGTCTGTAAACTCCAAAGAGGGGTAATGGCAGAATCAAAGTCCAGACACTGCTGGCAGGATGGTAAACTGAGTGTGACGCTGTAAAATCAACACTTTTCTTTACCTGCCTGATTTTGAATTATCATCATCCATAGTGCCGACAGTACCCAGTCCTAGGTTCTATGTCATACCCTAGTCTCAACCTTATGCTAGACCCTCTGCAACTGTGCTGGCTTAGCAGACAACTGACAAGCCACACAATAGAGGTTCGTAAACAACATATGGCTCCAGAGCTACAGGTTAGAGTTCCCTGCTATAGCACATCAAAGTGTGTCCATCTATCCAAACATTTGGTAAAAACCCTCCCTCCCTATTTCATTTTTATATGAGTTTATCCAGAGCTCAGCAGGTTCCTTTGTCATTCATTTTAGTGATGTTTTGAAGAATCCTAATAATTGTATATTTATGACTGGCTTTATATATGATGGTCAGCCTGTCCAGATAGAGACATGATCACAAGTTATAGAGGCAGATTATGATTCCCAGACCCTTTCATAGAAGAAGTCATTAACTGTAGCGATAACCTTTATCGCCGGAGGGCTTCCCCGCCAGAGACGTCCTTTTCCCAATGGTGAGAGGTGCTGCAGGAATCCCAGAGTCATCCGTGAGGAACCAGGAACAGCCCTTACAAGGGCTAGTGAATTGTAATATAGCGTTTCCTCCAATAATAGACAGAACTCAGTATTGAGGGTGAAGATGAACTTCCTTTATTAGTGCCACCCTGTGTCTTATATGCAAGTCCCCATGCAAGGGGACCTCCCCCGTGGACCTGATGGAGAACTGCATGACAAACGCACAGACCAATGGGAGCAGGCCACACAATCCCTCAACTCTGCCGGTAACACAATCAGAACAATAGCAGTCTGTAACACAATCAGCAATACAATGACAGTCTGTAACGTAATCAATAGCACAATAACAATAGCAGTCTGTAAAACAATCAATCAATACAATGACAGTCTGTAAAGAAATCAATAGCACAATGCCATTGTCTGTGACATGCTGAAGAAAATGAAAGTAATCAGTCTATGCAAAAGTCCAAGGGAAGAAACAATGCCTTTAAAATCCAAAAGGCATAGAGTCTGTCACAATGCCCCCTTTTTGTGGAACACACGGCAGACCCAGATTGACCCTGTTCGGGTTAACGTGGGGCTGTCCGGACTCTTGTTATGGGCAGAGTTCTGTGTAAGGACAAGTCTGCAAATAGTGAGTAACAGGACTAAACATTGACGTGGGCTGTACATAGGAATCGGTCATGAGTGTGTTCCAAACACTGGGATATTGTGGCATTGGTGAGTTCAGCACCAAAGTCCTTGGTTGGATGTGTGCACAGGTGCTTTGCTTTCTTATAGCTGGTCCAAGTTTCATTCTCTTTCCATGGAAGCTGATCGGAGAATCCACAATCTTCTGCACATCTACATCATCGTAAAAGGAGACAAAACCATAACCCTTAGAAACGCCAGAGGCATCCCTAATAATTTTGACATTCTTTACAGCGCCATACTTTGAAAAAAATCCTTAATTTCAGGGTGATCAATCCGACGGTCAATGCCCCCAACAAAAATAGTGTTTGGCATAAGTTTCCCTTCTGGAAGGACGTAACCTGATGGCTGATCCTCTTCTTGGCTTCTTGTAACAGACATGACGTGATGCAGACGAAACCCCTGGGTCTCCCCGACCGGTGGGCTGGAGTCGGCAGCTCGGGCTGGAGCCCGGGTTGTAACAGGGTTGATGCCAGCTGGCACAGAGGTAGCGTAGGCAGAAGTCATTGGTCCTAGATCATTTCCCAATAGTACTTCTGCGGGTAAGTTGTCCATAAGTCCCACCTGTACCCTGCCGGATCCAGCGCCCCAGTCAAGATGTACTCGGGCGGTGGGGAGTCGAAACACAGCTCCTCCCGCCACCCTTACTGCAACGGTGTGTCCGGTGCGGTCTTCTTGACCAAATGAGGTTGGAGCAAGGTAAGTGTGGCTCCGGTGTCGCGTAATCCTTGCGCGGTGCGCCGATTGACTCGTACCTCCTGGTGATGGTGCTGTCGGTTGTCTTGGATGGCCGCTTGTACTGGATCAGCTTCATACAGTACCCCCAGATACTCTTCGAACTGCTCTCAGCTTCCAAACAGTGTGCCGCAGGAGTATGGGAGGTGGAAGCTTGTTTTTGCCTCCACGTGTTTCGGGGAGGCTCTAGGGCTCAATCCCTGCGATAATGTCCCCGTTGTTTGCAACGATGGCACTGAACTGTGGAGAGGTTCGGTTGCTGCGCTGACCTATGTGGCCCAGAGTCACGAGTTGGCGCTGAAGCCACAGGTGCTTGAAATTTGATGGGAGGTGGTGGTTCTGGAGCGGACTGTTCTGTCCGGCGAGCATCGGTGTACTCGTCGGCTAGACGAGCAGCCTCAGGTAGCGTTAGAGGCCTCCGGTCACATACCCACTCTCTTAGCTCTAGTTGCAGGGCATTGAGAAAATGTTCTAGTAAAAACAACTGTAGTACATCCTCAGCGGTTGTGGCTTGGCATCCAGTGACCCAGTGTGATGCTGTACGATGGAGGAGACATGCCCACTCCATGTAAGAATCCCCTCCCTTCTTTTGGGATTCCCGAAATCGTCGCCTGTAGGCTTCCGGGGTGACAGCGTACCGGGCTAACCAAGCCTCCTTTACCAGATGGTAGTGTGGTAAGTCCGCATCAGGGATGGCCCGGAAAGCATCGGAAGCTTTCCCAGATAGTTTCCCTGATAATATGGTGACCCATTCCTCCGTGGGTACCCGGTGTAAAGCGCACTGCCGTTCAAAATTGGCCAAAAATCCATCAATCTCGTCGTCACTTTCCTGGAAGGACTTAAATGCTGCAAATGGAATCTTTCTCCCCCCAGTGTAACTGAGGCTGAGAGGCTGCTGGGTTGAAAGTCGCCGATCTTCCCTTCGCTTACTGGCCTCTGCCTCCGCTGCGGCGAAGACTCGGTCGATCAGTTCCTGTGATGGATTCGGGCCATATACCGACAATCTGTTCCGAACCGCTTGAACGAGAGCAGTGTCTTCATCGGTCTCTATATTGGTTTCGGTCCTCACTGCTGCACGATCCATTTTGATCAGCTCGGCTATCAGTTCCTGACGTGGGCGGTTGCTAGCTGACCTTCCCCGGCTCTCGAGTAGATCCTCCAGGGTCAGCCTTTTCAACTTGTCATACTGACTCTCCATCAGGGTAGCACTCTCTCTGGGTAGAAAGGACCATCCCACCGCTTGCCACCAATTGTAGCGATAACCTTTATCGCCGGAGGGCTTCCCCGCCAGAGACGTCCTTTTCCCAATGGTGAGAGGTGCTGCAGGAATCCCAGAGTCATCCGTGAGGAACCAGGAACAGCCCTTACAAGGGCTAGTGAATTGTAATATAGCGTTTCCCCCAATAAGAGACAGAACTCAGTATTGAGGGTGAAGATGAACTTCCTTTATTAGTGCCACCCTGTGCCTTATATGCAAGTCCCCATGCAAGGGGACCTCCCCCGTGGACCTGATGGAGAACTGCATGACAAACGCACAGACCAGTGGGAGCAGGCCACACAATCCCTCAACTCTGCCAGTAACACAATCAGTAGAACAATAGCAGTCTGTAACACAATCAGCAATACAATGACAGTCTGTAACGTAATCAATAGCACAATGCCATTGTCTGTGACATGCTCAAGAAAATGAAAGTAATCAGTCTATGCAAAAGTCCAAGGGCAGAAACAATGCCTTTAAAATCCAAAAGGCATAGAGTCTGTCACATTAACCATTAGCCAGAAACTGTAGCCCTACCTATATCTTGCAACTTGGTCAAGTAATTTTTGGATATCGTACTAAAAAGTATGCATTATGAGGAGCTTTTATATTCCGTTAATTCACGCTGTACGTATGCAATGAAGAGAGCTGTAAAGTTTATGTCCAGTTTAAGTTCAAGTAGGTCTATAAGGATTTGACATGTAACCCTCTATCGTCAATACATTCATTACAGCCCACATTGCTGCAGCTTTCCTAACTTGCAGTTTTTTTGTACTTTGTAGGATAACGTTTTAAATATCATAAACCAGATAATGGAGGAATGCATTCTAAATGAGCGGGCAAATCGAGATTTTTGCGTGAAGTTTCCAGAAGAAATTCGCCATGATAATCTTGCAGGGCAGCTTTGGTTTGGGGCTGAGGTAAGTCAGTATAATCTATGTATTTAATTAGTTTAGTTTCTCTATCTATACATTTTTTATTAGAAGATATTGTTGTCTGAAATCCCCAATTGGACCAACATGTGTCAACTATTTGTCATGATGAACAGTGCTGAAATTGAATCAAGTTAATGTGCTAACTTGTGGAAAAAAGTGTCCTATTCTAGCAGTGGCTTTGTACCCACATGCCTAATATTCTATACTACAGAGCTTCTTATATGCCACTAACTATTATCAAAGCCACTCCAGTTAATTCATTTACAAGTTCCTTTTGGCTTTTATTGCTTTACAGTTCTTTTTCTTTATTTATTTAAACAGTTTTATAGGTACAATACAACAAACAGATGTGGTACAAATAACGGCAGAGAAAATAAAGGGAGGGGGATAGAGAAAATCAGGCCACATGTCAGCATTATGCAATAATAACACAGATCAGTTGTCTTTATACTCATCAGATGTCACTTCATGCCTACCACTTCAGAGCAACTAATTAAGCACTCGGTGTGCTGGTAACTTCTCATATCATATAGGCTCCAGACATGGACTACTTGCTTCCAATACACAGGGGCCCGGGGTTCTCCGGTCCCGCTCCCGGACACAAGACAGGGTAGAATTACACATAAAGGGGGGGGGGGGAACTGGGGAAAGAAAGGGGGAGGGGGGAGGAAGTAAGGAAAGGGACCAGGGGGAAGGAGGCAAG
This sequence comes from Gastrophryne carolinensis, assembly GCA_027917425.1. Classification (NCBI taxonomy): domain Eukaryota; kingdom Metazoa; phylum Chordata; class Amphibia; order Anura; family Microhylidae; genus Gastrophryne; species Gastrophryne carolinensis. Next base: position 44,814,393 of record CM051234.1, read on the forward strand.
TAGAATGCAATACAGCATTCCTTGTCATTGGGTAACGACACCGGGGGGTATTCGTGGGCTTCTCCTGTGGGGCCTGGCTCAAAAAGGGCTAACTCCACCAAAGCAGCGCAAACCCAACCCCGGGGACGATCAGCTATACAACGCCCTGAACCCCTCCGACTCCTGGAACACTAACCAGGACATCCAAGTGGTCTTGAACTGTTCCTCTCTGTCGTGAAGCAACAGCGTAAGATCCTCCATCTCACATATACTGAGCACTTCACCTATCCAGTCCCTCACTGATGGAGCGCTATTTTGTTTCCAGCGCCTGGGGATCAACTGTTTAGCAGCATTGAGTAGGTGGGCTCGCAATGATTTCTTGTACTTCCCAACTGGACGTTTTGTTGAGTGGAGTAGAACCTGGGCCAGGTCGTTCTGCATTTCCACCCCTGTGACCTGCATGATAATGGGCAAGACCTTACCCCAAAATTCTCTGATCTTAGGACATGTCCAGAAAATGTGGAACATCGTACCGCTCTCAGTTCCACATCTCCAGCACTTTGGGTCCACTGTTGGGTACATCCTACTGAGCCTGTCTGGGGTGTAATACCAGCGAGTGAGGATTTTATAATTCGTCTCCTGTACCCTGGAGGCCACAGAGGACTTATGCACTAACAGGGAAATTTTCTCCTTCTCTTTCTTCCCCAGGGGTCTGCCCAGATCCCTCTCCCAGTCTCGCCAAAAGGTCGGGGGGGCCATCTCCACATTTGTTAGTAGGGTGTATAGTCTTGAGATTAAGTGCGGGAACGGCTGGCCATCTAGGCAGATCCTCTCAAATTCCGTAGGGCACCTACTCATATCCCTCCTAAACCCCATTTGGGAGAGGAAGGATTGGAAGCGCAGGAGAGTCCAAGGGTCCAACTTATCATTCTCCCATCTAGTTCTAAGGTCATCTAGAGTGACCCACCCCTCTCCGTTAATTAGATCCCCGCTTCGAAGCTGCTGCAGGCCTCCCCACTCCCGCAGGCCCGCTCCGAGTGGACCCGCGTGCAACAGGGGGTTCCCGACTACCGGCAGCACCGGAGTGGGCCAGGGGGAAAACTCCGGCCGCTCTCTGTAATCCCTGAAAATCCCCAGTGTCGCCCCAATGGACGGATGAGCCCTCGTCTCCGGTGTGGAGGGCGACCTATTCCACACCAGTAGTTCTAGGCGAGCGGGTAGCATAGCTGTTTCCAGTTGGACCCATCTTTTAGTCGCTCGGCAACTCACAAACTCTTTGCAGGTGTGTGGCTACCCAGTACAATCTCACTTCAGGCAGTGCCATGCCGCCTGCCTGTTTAGGTCTGCACAGCAAGTGGGACCTCAACCTCGCCCTTCTCCTACCCCAGACAAAACCCAGCAAGGCCCTATTGAGTTCCCGGAAGAAACATTGCGGGATGCGGATCGGGAGAGCTTGGAACAGGAACAACAGCCTTGGGAGAATAGACATTTTAATGATGTTCACCCTGCCCATCCAGGAGAACGCAGGGTGGTCCCAGGACTCTAAGTCCGTCTTAATTTTCCGCGCCAAAGGCCAAAAGTTTAGGGTCAGGATCTTTGACAGCTGGCTGGGCAGGTGTGTGCCGAGGTATGGGATAGAGGTTCTAGCCCACCTTAATGAGAATGACTGTTGAATGTTTCTTACCGCTTCACCAGAAAGTGAGACGTTTAGGGCCTCTGACTTGTCGAAATTTATCTTGAGGTAGGACAGCCTCCCATAGATCTCGAATTCCTTCATCAGGACTGGAACCGACACCGCAGGGTTCGTGACAAAAAAGAGCATGTCGTCTGCGTATGCAGCTACCTTGTGTGAGCCATCCGCCAAGTCTACCCCTCGAATGTCGCTGTTACCTTTTACCCTACAGAGGAACGGCTCCAGCGACAAAGCAAAGAGCAAGGGAGACAGCGGGCACCCCTGTCGGGTTCCATTCCGGATGAGCACCGGATCCGATTGTATGCCATTCACTCTGACTCTGGCCGATGGGGTGCTATACAAAGCCTCTACAAGCAGCCTCATCCCATCTCCCAATCCTATATGTCGGAGGGTCTCTCGGAGGAAAGGCCAACTCACCCTATCGAAGGCCTTTTCTGCGTCTGTAGACAGGAGCATGGCGGGGGTGTAGGATGTCTTAGCCCCGTGTATCACGTTAATGGCCCGCACCACATTGTCTCTGGCTTCCCTACCCAACACGAAGCCCGTTTGATCGAGGTGCACTATCTGTGCCACCACCGGGCCAATCTATTGGCCAGGATTTTCGCATATAATTTGAGGTCCGTGTTGAGCAGGGAAATTGGTCGGTAGCTCCTGCATGATAACGGGTCTTTACCCGGTTTAGGTATTACCGAGATATGGGCCTCCAGTTCCCTCCCCGAGAACCAACCGGGGGACTCCCGATCCATGATCGTGTTCCAAGCTCTCACCAAGCGGGGGCCCAGCAGTGTAAGAAATGATTTATAGTATTTGACGGTGTACCCGTCCGGGCCCGGGGCCTTTCCCGTTGGCGTGTGTTTTAGCGCCTCGGCTAGCTCATCCATGCTGATTGGGTCTTCTAGTGACTCAACCACTTCCCGCGGCAACACCGGCATCCCTGAGCCCTCTATATATGCCCTGACCCTCTCCGGGAGCGCCCGCTCGTCCCTCCCACCGGCCAGATCATACAACTTGGCAGACCCGGAAGGTCTCAGCTATATTCCTGGAGGTATGTTGTTTTTGCTGTGAGCTGTCCATGATCTCTGAAACAAAATTCTGAGTGTACTGCTGCTTAAGGGCTCTCGCCAGGAGTGTGCCACTCCTATTCCCGTGCTCATAGTACCTGCGCCTGCATTTCTTAATCATGAACTTTGCTTTCTGCCTAAGCAATGCGTTAAGAGCCTCCCGCGCCTGCGTCAGTTCCCCAAGCACTTTTGCTGTCTCGGTATGTTTGTGAGTCAGCTCTAAACGCTTAACCTTATCCGTGAGCTGCTCCAACTGCTTCGTTCTTTCCCTCTTCAACCTTGATGCATGACTGATCAGGACTCCTCTGATGACACTCTTGTGCGCCTCCCACAAAAGCATAGGTGATACCTGTCCGTTATCGTTACTGCTAAAGTAAGCCTCTAGTCCCTCCCAAACCGCCTGGACTACCGCTTCGTCTTGCAGCAAGGACTCGTTGAGTCGCCAAGTCAGAGGGGGTGGGGGCCTGTCAGTCAAGTTCAAATCGAGGGAGACCGGTGCATGGTCCGAAAAGGAGGTTGGAAGAATCCCACTATCCGTTGTCAGGCCCAGCAAGCTGTGCAAGATCCAGAAGTAGTCCAACCTGGTGTATGTCCCGTGCACCCTCGAGTAGAAGGAATAATCCCTTCCCGTCGGATTCAACACCCTCCATGCATCAACCAGCTGCATGTCATGGAGCTTTTTCCTCAGGGTTCTCAATGCCAAGTGAGAAACCGCAGACCTGCCCGCTGAGGAGTCCAATAGTGGTTCCATGGCCAGGTTAAAATCGCCTGCAAGGACTATTTCACCTTCAGCGAACTCCACTATCTTAGTCAGTGAGTGTCTAAGGAACCGGACTTGTCCCTGATTGGGGGCATATAAGGATATCAGGGTGTAGGTTTTTTGGCCAAGTAGACATTTCACCATGAGGAGCCGGCCGGAATCATCCCCCTAGGAATCCCGGAGGGTGAATGGAACCCCGCTCGCGATCATGATCGCCACGCCTTTCCGTTTGGCATCTGCTGCACTACTGGTGAATACGTGCGGGAACAGTCGGCTGCTTACTCGGGGGGCCTGTGACCTCTTAAAGTGCGTCTCCTGTATAAAGGCTATTTTTGCTCTGAGCCTACGCAACTCCTGCCCCAGAATCGCCCTCTTCTCAGGGGAGTTGAGGCCTTTCACATTCAAGGATATTAGCTTCATCGCGGACATTTCACTATGACTACAATGATGTCACCAGTCAACAAAGCCTCCTTGGGATCTCAACTCCGTACCCAATGCTGTACCACGGGCGTCCGGGGTTACGGGGCGGGGTTAAGATGGAAGGGTGGGGGGGAGGCAAAAGGTGGGATGGGGGGAGACGGGAACGTACGGGGGTACAAAGGGGGGGACCACAAACAGGTAAGTAGAAACCAAATAACACTTAACAACAAGACTACTAGTGTAGTCAACCGGAGGGTGGCCTACAAGGGGCCTCCGGAACTGGTGCTACTCTGTTCACCACTCCACTCCTCCTCCTCTGAGTGGAACACGCTAGCGCGAATGTAGTCAGGCGCTGCGTTTCCCCGTCCGTGAGAGACAGTTGTCAGACACGGGAGGGGGCACCAATAATCATGGGGGGGGTGGAGGATCAGAACACGGAGCAACAGCGAGGGAGCCGCACTATTTCAACTAACAGCTAGTGCTGCAACCCAAGGCGTGATTATTTAGGGGGAGTCATTAGAACACAACGTAATAAAACACAGCCCGCATCAACAAGAAGGGATCCGCAGTGATTCTGAGGGGGCCGGCGACCAGGGCCCGGCCCAGCGTCACCCTCCCCACCAGAGCCCACTCAGCGTGATCGTGCACATACAGCGAGGCTCGACAATCCGGGGGGGGGGGGGGGCAGCCACCGTCACACCCCCCCCAAACCAGGGGGGTCGGGGTTCAGAAGGGGAGCGTGGGCTCCGCAGGGGCGGCTAGACAGGGCGGGGCCCCGAGGGGCCGCGGGGATCTACATTTACCAAAGTTAGGCACCAGAGGAAGAAATAGGACAGAGTCTGGGAACGCCCGCCCTCCGGTCCCGCCAAGGCGGCCCAGAAAGCCAGCGTCCACCGTGTCCGCCACAGAACCGAGTGCCACTAGACTCCAGGGGGCGCCAAACCGCCCCCGCAGCCCCCACAACCGGGAGCTCACCGAAAATCTCAGCTTAAGGGGGGACCGCGGGGGGAGGCGGCGGAACGCCACCCATACCTCACAAGATCATTAGCGGCGTCTTCTCAGACCTCTCCCGGCGCCTCGCAGGGCACCTCCAGGTCGCTGTGGGAGCTGCCTGTTGAACACCGCCAGGTTTGGTGCTGTCCAGTCCGGGATGTCCACCACAGGCGCCTCCAGAAAGCGGAACAAGTCCGGGAGCTGGTTCGGGGACCTGAGAACAAAGAGCTCCCCATTTCTTCGGACTAAAATCTGGAAGGGGTGGCCCCAACGGTAAGAGGCGCCCTGCCTCTGGATGGTTTCAAGAAGCGGTCTCAGCAGCCTCCGCATAAGTAATGTTTTCCGCGAAAGATCCTGAAGAATGATGATCTGCGCTCCTTTGAACTGTATTGGGCCCCTCTCCCACGCCTTACGCAGCAAGTCCTCCTTAAGTTTGAAAAAGTGGACTCTACAGATTATGTCCCTCGGTCTTCCAGAATCAGGAGGGCGGGGACCAAGGGCCCTGTGCACGCGGTCCAACTCAACATGGTTCGATTCCGGCAAGTCCAGAAGCCCGTTAAAGATAGAGACGACCGCTGCCTGGAGGTCCCGCGGCTCCAGCGACTCCGGAACACCCCGAAGGCGGAGGTTATTCCTGCGACTGTTTTCCGCATCATCCTGGGCCAAGAAGAGCTCGGACAGGAGGCGATTGCTTCCCTCTCGTTGATGCTCAAGCTCCGCCACTCGCGTTTCTACCGATCTATGAGAGGCTTCTGCAGTGTCCATTCTCTGCGCGACCTCCGTTACTGCACTCTGGAGGGTCGCCAGTTCCCTCTTTATGGTGCCCTCCATTCTCGAGACGTATCCATCACCGCGAGATGGTAGGCCCCGAAGGGCCTCATTGATGTTGATTCTCACCGCCTCAGCTATAGTACGGGACAGAAGATCAAGCGGAACAGCAGGAACAGCATTTGAAGCAACAGCAGATTCACCGGCCTCTCGGAAGGGATGCCCGTCGCCACAAAGTGGTGCAGAACTTCCCCGCTCGTCCGAAGGGCTCCAGCTGAATCCCGGCGAGGCCGCACCTCCTCCAGCCGACATGACGTCTCCAGCGCCGATAGACCCCGAGCCCCCCAAGGAGTGCCCAGGGGGGGAGATCTCCCGGCTACCCCAGGCCGGCACAGGGCTCACCGGGGGTGGCGGAGTGCATAACATGCTGCCAGGGGATGGGGAGCGCTGCACGGCTCCATTCGGGGACCAGAGCCGGGGGTTCCGATGTGGGGGGTCATACCCGCGTTTTGGGGTACAAGGCGGAGAATCCGGACTTGGGATGCCCTCCTGGCGCAGCCACTCCTCCTGCGCGGCGTCAGTCGCTGGTCCAAGGGCTCTGGCAGACCCCTGGCTGCCCTCCAGCTGCCACTCGATTCGCTTCCCTCTCTCCGCCTGGGCCCCCCCCCCTCATCAGGTGCCGATCACAGGTGATGGGAGCTCCCTCTTCCACGGGGTCCACAGGGGGCACTGCCAGGGGTGGATAGGGGCCATGGCCTGCTTGAGGCCCAACGGGTGCTCCGCCAGTCTTGCCAGCCGCCCGGTGCACCTCCGCTGTGACAATGCGGAGGCGCCGGGTTGAAACATGTGGCGCCCCTGCCTCCTCACCTCCAGTCTGTCGCATGGGATCTTCCCCGATTCCTCCCGTAGCCGCGGGGCTCAGCTGCTGGGGGACGTCGCGGTGGGCATCTGCGCCTCCTCCCTCGCCCCCTCTCGCCGGGGGCACGAACGCCGCCGTCTCGCGGGGAGCCGCCGCCTCCTCCCTCCGCCCCCGTAGGAGCCCCGATGACTCGTCCGGGACCGCAGCCTCTACCACGCCAGCCGACCGCGGGGTTCCGCCCCAGCCCCCACCGACGCCACGGGGCTCAACTGCTGGGGTAAGTCGCAACGGGCTTCAGCGCCTCTCTCTCCATCTCCTCCCGTCGGGACCACGTGCGCCGCCATCTTGCGGGGAGCCGCCGACTCCTCTCTTCCTCCCCGCGCTGTGAAATAAGCGGGGATGGGACGCTCCTGTCCCCTCCGGCGCTGTCTGCTCACCTTCCCCTTCCTGGACATCAGGAAAGGAGGTCGAAAAGAGATGCCTGGGTGCTCAATTTGGGTTAAGGTGTGCGGAGCTCCCTCGTCCCGCTTCCTCACGGCGCCATAGCAAGCCACGCCCCCGCTTTACAGTTCTTTATGTTGCTTCTTGTTGCCATTGTATAGTCGGGTCACCTTATTATAACCACCAGCTAATATCCAGAGTAACCTCCTTGTGCAACATGGACGACAAGACATGCTGGGATTGACTCAATAATGCCCAGCTAAATTGTTACGGGTGTCTGGAGCCGTGTGACTGCAGCACTCCATAGCTGCTGGAGGATGTGTAGGGGAGGGTCCATAGAGCAAACATGGAGATCAGATGATAAACTGGGTTCAAGTTTAGCTGATTGTGGGCCAGGGTAGTACTTGGAAGTCTTGCTCACACCCTTCCAACCAACGTGGGATGTTTTTAACAGTGTTGCCTAGATCTCATCCCCCCCAGGGAAAAGCATTTGCATGTATGGGTGTACACGATCTGCAAGGATGGATTCATACACAAATCGGTATTCCATATGGAGTGGACCAGCATCCGTTTGCCTGCATTCAAACTGGCTCGGGGGAGCATCCAGAATACTGGAGCCGTCTGCATGCATCACCCCCCAGAACACCTGCAATTCTTACTTCTCCCTCGATCCTCGGGCTAGGCATGCAGCCCCACGATTGGCCTCTGGCGATCACATAAGCAGGACCTTTTGGCCACCTGAGCCGAGGATGCAACACCATTCCACGTGACCATCTTCAGCCAATCGTGGGCCTGCATTTCCGATTGAGGGAGAGGTAATAATTGCCGGCCTTCTGGGAGGGTGCTGTGCAGGGCCTCCAGTATTGGATGCCCCCCTAGCTTGTTTCAGACGCAGGCCAACACCCCGGCAAACAGGTGTTGGTCCACTTTAACGCTGCCACCACCGGCTTGTGTTCCTTCAGCAAAGGTTGCAGGGCGATGTTTTTCGCCTCATATAAATATTGTATTAATCAATGAAAAATTGTTGGGCCATATATCTTTATTAAAACACCTTTTATTCTTCCACATAAAAAACCTTTCTTAATTTTCAATATGTCCACATAATAAACATGTTTCGGTATTTTCCCTTCGTCACTTAGTTAGTTAGACCTACACCTTGATAATTAGCTACATCATTGATTGATACAATATGTACATGTATAGTCAGTGTTGAAATTTTGAAAATGGTATCTAGGAAATATGATAATATATATATATATATATATATATATATATATATATATATATATTATATTATTAGAATAGAATAGAAGACTTACTCTTAATGGGAAAGAAGTACTTTGGTATTAATTTTGTAAATCTCTGGAACCCATGATACTTGATTTGTTGTGTTGGTATTCACTAAATATCCAATAGATAATATACTTTGTCTCATATGGCAGTTTAGCCACCATTAGACCCTTTATTAACGCTTTATTAGTGAATATTTATCTGTGACCATAGTACTTTGTAATTTGTTTTAATTATTTTACAATGGATGCTGATTTCTCCTAGTGCTTGGCTGCTGGCTCGATCATCATGAACCGGGAGATAGAAAGCATGGCCATGAGACCTCTTGCTAAGGACCTTACCAGAAGCCTGGAGGAAGTTAGGAACATTATTCGGGACCAGGCCCTCAGGGATCTGAACATGTACACTGAGAAGATGAGGGACTCTCTCCGACATTTCGATGTTCTCTTTGCCGAGTTTGAGCTTAGGTTAGATATATTCTGGAAAACCATGTGCTTATATTTACTGGATTTTGTGTAGACAACCATAAAGTTAGAAAATAATGTGTTTGTTATTTCATCTGGGATGCAGTGGGGTAATTTATACTCTTTGTAGCACTACAGCTTGGCAGATAACAGAACTCCGTTTGGGTGGCAACCCTCCATTCTCTGCTTCTGCCTATAGCCAGGCCAAGCTAGCCATGCCTCAGCGGACATGGTTGCCCCCAGGAGGATTCCACCTGAGGCCGCAGTGCCTGGCGTATTCTGGGCATGGAAGCTCTGAGGATGGACAGGATCACAAATGGGTGGTTGATATCAGGAGGTCACGATTCACGGTGCAAAGGGGTAAAAAAAACAATTAAGGCCCAGAACTAAGCAAAGTCCGAAACAAATAGACTTGGAATCTTCTAAAGCGCCCTTAGCTAACAGCCATCATGGGCATAATGGCCCTGGGCTGGGCTACCTTTTTTTGGGCGGTGACCAATAGGATAGAGGAGCATGAACATTTGGCAATCATGGCCTAGTGTTAAACTGGACCAAAACCCGCAGAGATCGGCCCGGGAATCAAGCTTTCAGGGCTGTTTGATTCCCTTCCCTGTGGCATCCAGAATCACCGCTGTGTGAAACCCCCCATGTCGCCCAAAAAAGTACCTTCTTTACTGGTCCAATGGCGCATGTGCGAGCCATGGCTGCATCTCCGCTATCCATTTAGCAGGGAGCATGCCTGCATCAGGCAATATAAATGTCCGACGCTCCCTGTTAGATGGTAGCAGGGCATGCGGCCACCAGCACGTTCGGATCCGCTAACCTTAGGCGAAGACTTAGATGAAGGGACAGGAGCAGAAACGAGCGTGCTGATTGAACGAGAGCCCGCGCATGCACCGTAGGACCAAAGAGAGGTGAGTTCATTTGGGCAACACAGCGGGGCATCCCTGATCGGGGCTAAAATTAAGTGGGTCATTAAGGGGTTAAAAAGGAGTTCCACACAAAAAAAACTATACCTTCACCACAGTCCAGTGCCGCTCTCCGGGTTTCCGTTCGGCCACCGCTCAGAAAGACACAACGTGAAATTCCCTATGTGCGGAATTGAACTTTAAAAAGCATTTCCGAAACCTGCATTATGCGGCAACTTTATTCATATGAGACAAAGATTTCAGATCTGCAATTAAAAAATATATATATTTTTCAGGAGTGCTCCTTCCATTTTTAGATGACAGTAAGAATGTTAAAGTAGTAACCGCATTATAGCCTTCCTTGTGTCCATTGGTAGCACACACTTGCTCGTTATGGTGGGGATGGTACAGGGCAGCTGCAGACACCACTATTGTTCCAGCAATGGTTTTAATAAAGACTGGGACAACATAGCGAGTCCCTGAGGGCATCGGGATAACTGTATGCTGACCAGTAAAGGAAAAGTTGCTTTAATAATACTCTTATTAATCTCACTGGCGTTTCCAAAATCATGGCCACATTTTAATGATCTGCTTTTGTGTCTCAAGAATATTCCTGGTTAAAATGTGTGTTGTGTTCAGATAGTTCATAACCAGATCCACTTACCTTGCATTGTGTTCATATTGCAGTTACGTGTCTGCCATGGTCCCTGTGAAATCCCCAAAGGAGTACTATGTGCAGCAGGAAGTTATTGTCCTGTTCTGTGAAACTGTAGAAAGGTAAGATTTGTGGGGAGGCTTTAGAACTTGCATTGTATTGTTTTGCTTTTTCTTTGGTGACTTCACAGTTCATCTCTATTAAAATGCTGCTGTGTATATCACATAAACCATCACCACCACCATAACTGTGACATTAGGTACCATTTAAAGTGCACCAACCCAGGATTTTCACTATCCTGGGTGTTGGTCCACTTCTGCGGGGCACCCCGATCGGGGTGAAACCCCCCAGAAAGCCCCAAAAAACGTACTTCACCGTCGACGGACAAGCTGAGGCCGCTGCCGCCTCTCGCGCGTCCCTCTTACAGGGAGCGTGCCCGCGCCTGCGCATGCGCCGTTGGAACGGGAGAAGGTAAGGTTTGTGGGCGTCCGGGGGGGTTTCACACAGAGGGGCATCCCGATTTCGGATGCCCCGTGGGGAGGGAGCTGATCGGCCCAGGAATCTTATAGATTCCCGGACCGATCAGCGGTGGGTGTTGGTCCACTTTAAATCACATTTATTTAAATTAGATCTTTTAAATTTCAGGGCATGGCCGGGTGTGTTTTGTTCCGATTTAAGTTAAGGTACTAATGCAGGCTTGGTGGTCAAACGGTCGTTCTTCCTTTAAAGTGGACCAAAACCAAGGATTTTGACTATCCTGGGTTTTGGTCTTTTCCCCCGGGGCACCCTGATCGGGGGTGCCCCGCTGCGTGAAACCCACCCATATCGCTGAAGCTAACTCACCTCCGCCGCTCGTCCAATCAGCGCGTTTTGAGCCACTGAGGTTATGTTGTCAAAGCCTTCGTCTAAGGCCAGTGGTTCCGAGCATGCTGACTCCACATCCCCCAATACCCTCTAACTGGGAGCGTGCCCGTGCCGGCCATTCAAAAATGGCACACGTCCTGCTAGAGGGATAGCGGGGATGCGGCTCGCGTATACACTGTTGGACTGGGAAACAAGGTAAGTGTATGAGCGACCTGGGGGGTTTCACACAGGGGGGCATCCCGAATTTGGAGGGAAGGAAGGGAATCAATCGGCCCGGGAATTTTATAGATTCCCGGGCTGGTCGCTGTGGGTTTTGGTTCACTTTAAAGCAGATTAACACCCTTTGTGGCCAACCCTGTAATAGAGCCCTGGACCCACTCCTAGCCTGGTCTCTGTGTGAAACCCTCAGGCTCAGTCGTGGCCATGCCCACCAGGCTTTTTTGAGCTCGCTGATAGAATCATTTTAAGTTGACAAATCACCCCCTGCGACCAGCCAGATATCTAAAACCCTGGAATCCTATCCTGCATGCCCCACTGTGAGAAATCCCCCGGAATGCCAGTAATCTTAGCGGATCCCGGCGGGTCCCGCAATGAGGTCCTTGACAGCGACCACATCCCCGGCTTCCCTGTAGCTGTGCGTGCTCCCTGTGACCAGGCATTAGTATGCGCCGCATAAAGGGCTGATTGGACGAGTGCCCGTGCATGTGCCGTGGGACCGTCAGAAAGGTAAGTGAACCTGGGCAATTTGGTGGGGTTTCACACAGTTGGGCATCCCACATCAGGGCAGAGACCACAGTCAAAATCCTGGTGATTGGTCCACTTTAAAAATCCTACCACAATTGGTGAAGGGGAACAAAAGCTCCCTTCCTCCCTAAAGTGTTCTAGGTCCCACCTTGTAGTTATAAATAGATACTCTATGATAATGGCTGATTAGTGGTCAGCTAATCAACCATTATTAGCTAAAGTCACAAAACCAGAAGAATGGGACCTTGGCTGGTCCCTGAACCCAGATGATCCCACTACCACGCTATCTTAATCTAAAGTCATTACATGTTATTATGAGAAAGCCCATGTTTAAAGAGGTGCGAAACTGGTACAGACTTAGACACCACATCATATTACCAAGCTCCAAAAGATACCCTCTGGATCCCATAGTGAGATCCTAAAACACATCACAATTTCTTAAAGAGACATAGCAGCTAAATCATGTTTGAAATTGAATTTTACTAATGGTGATATCTTTGTAAGAATCATGTCCTTTGTAGTAAGCGCATCATGTGTTTTATCCATTTTTCTAATAAAATGTAATGGTTTTAGACTAAGATGACTTGGTAGTGGGGTCATCTGGGTTCAGGGACCATCCCAGGTCCCGTTCTTGTGCCACTTTAAGAATGCCGGTTGATGTGATTCAGCCCGCTGACTGCTTCCGTGTATATTGGGAAGCACTCCCACCCCCAGCCTCTCTAAATGGATGGGCACAGGGGTGCACCTCGGCTACAGGGAAGCCCTTGGCAAAAACAGCGTTATGGGAGCTGCCAGAAAGTTTATCGGCGACCCTGGGGGTTTCACACAACAGATTTTGGATACCCCAGGGGCAGGCTATTGGGCAGCTATGAAGTCCTTGAGACTCCAGGGACCGCGTCGTGCAGTTTTACAGCCACTATAATGATAGTTGTCCTTTTTAAATATCCTAGAGAAGAAAGCACACCCCCCAGCTAGTGCTGCCGGCTGTTGGCGCAATGCGAATGCACAAATGCTTGGGCTACATTAAAATGCAGATAAAATGATCATAGCCACGCATCATGGCTACTGATCTCCCAGCACAGGCCATTAATTATGCTTCCCCCCCGGTAAGGAATACAATATAATACTGCAATAGCCATCCAAATGTAAAGCGGTTTTATCGGATGCTCTGCGCTGACCTGCAGATTTATCATATCCCAGCTCTCTGGAAGTTTGGGATGGAGCTGTAATTGAATTATTTCCTGGCACAAGTGCTGTTTTCCATTTTCGCGCATTGTTTTCTACATATTGGAGGAGATGGGCCGTTCAAAGAAGAAGGATTTAATCCTCCTTAAGTTGAGCAGAGCTCAGGCTGCCGAATTGCTGAGGGCTCTGGAGACAACTTCTTGGCCGGCAACTGAAGTGCTCTCCATAGCGCTGCTTCCTATTCTGCCTCATTTACCAGGCTTCTCTGCTTTACCTATTGATTTGTCCTATACCCTCGTTACATTTATGGCTATTCAAAGTTCAGCAAATTTATAGAATAAATCTGGCTTCACGGTGTGCCTAACCCTTATTAAAGTGGACCAAAACCCAGTATTTTGAGTAGATTGGGTTTAGGTCTTTGAAACCCCCCAACGTGCACCCTGAGCGGGGCTGACTCGCTGTGTGAAACCTCCCAGGTCCCCCAACCTCACTCAACCTTCCTCGGTCCTACTGCACATGCGCAGCCCTCGTGTCCAGTCAGTGCGCTCGGATCTGCTCCCAGCCCTTCATCCAAGAGCTTGTCTATGGCGAGTGCGCTGGCGGCTGCTACCCTCTAACAGGGAGCGTGCCCTCTCCGGCCATCCACAAATGCCTGGCGCGGGCACGCGCCCTGCTAAAGGGATAGTGGGGATGCGGCCGCTGCTCTTGTATGCGCCATTGGACCGGGAAAGAAGGTGAGTTTCTAGGAGACCTGGGGGGGGGGGGGGGTTGACACAGCGGGGCATCCTGAATATGGATGCCCCGGAGGGAGCGAGTATGCTTGCCCGGGAGTCTCATAGACTCCAGGGTGGGTTTTGGTCCTCCTTTAAGGCGTGAAATAAATATTATACAAGCAAATACCTTTAACTCTAATCTTCAGCCCAGATGGACTCTCATCATCTCAATTAATTCACGTGAACACCCTTCCTAGACTTAAAGGGACACTCCAGTCCTGCAATAATAAGACAGCAAGTAGCTCTCAGGTTCATTCCTCCAGGAACACTCAAAAAATGTGGTCTAATGGCTACTCTGTCCCTTGGTGCTCTCAGCATGTACGGCAAGCAACATTTGGCCCTACAGCTGTCTCTGACCACAGCAGAGCATGCTAAAGATTTGTGTCCTTTCCAGCTCAGCCATGGCCCAAAAATGAACAGATGCTTCTCTTGGAATACAGGTGGTATTTACATATAATCAGAGGTTTTTATATGCTTTAGAATAATATGGTTAAGTTGGGAGCTAGCATTTTCGTGGACGGGGACCAAAATGCAGAATACCTCTTTTTGGCATATCTCGATTTGGGATGCCCCGCTGTGTGAAACCCCTCTTGGGTTTGCGGATATACTCTCCTCACAGACAGTCCCAGGAGTTTCGGCTGCATCTTGGAGATGAGGCACACTACGGTGCCCAGCCTCTCAGGCTGGGAGACTTGAGCATGCCGCCGACTGCAGGGAAAGGGGGGCGCAGCCAGTGGTGTACCTAAATCACCTGCCATATTCTAAGTATGTCACACACCCCACTTCAGGCTTAATAATTACACTAGGGTAAAGGTGGCAGCATTGCAGAGGACTTCTCCAAAAAACTTCAACAGGCCCCTCCCGGTCTATACATACCTGGTACCTCCCAAGAACCTCCCAGTGTTGTTCTCTGCAAGGTGGCGACAAGACAGAAGAAAGAAGTCTCCTGCTTGCAGGTAGCCGGGGTATCCCCCCGGCCCCCCCCCCCCCGTGGTCTATTTCTGCCCGGCTTTTGTTTGAATGTGTTCTATGTAATGGCAGCCTCCCAGCTTCGGCTGTAGGCCGGGCAATAAGGTAGCCGGCACCATTGGTGCCTAGGAGATTAGCTCCTCCGCTCGACCCTTCATTGCGGGGCATAGCGGGATTCCCGGAGTGGTGATCCGGATGTGGGATGCCCCTTTTTTTTATAGGAGATAGTGGTCAGGTTGTCTTTGCCCTGGGGTGTTTGTGTCTCTTCCGGGGTGTGGGACGCGCTGGGGACAGTGTCATGCTTTTACTATGTACATGCTGTGTGAGTGTGCTGCTGCGCTTTCCCTTTGTGATTTTACTTTGTGATTTTACTTTGCGGTTTTACTTCTGATTTCACTGTCTGTTCCCATGGCTGTGTGTGTGTGTGCTTCTCCCCTCAGGAGCCGGGGGGGGCGGGGCCTCGCGGCGTGCTGCGCCGCGGTCCCGCTGGTGGCTAGGAGCCGTATTCGGCGCCTGTAGCCTGTTTGCCCGGCTGCTCAGGGGGGACTTTTGATCAGTGTGTGGGTCTGCGTTACTCCGGCGCTGTTCTCCGGGAGCCGGCGGGTGGCGCCGCCGGCCCCGTGATCGAGGTCTGACTGCGGTCCCCGCAGGCAGACGTTGACGCTGCCTGGGGGCGGGGTCGCGCGCGCGCGCGGCCCGCGCACGGATTGGACGGCCTGAGGGGCGGGGCCTGCTCGGCTCCCGCGCTCCCGGAGCTTCTCTCTTCCTCCGTCCTCGGTGTGCTGGCCGCCATCTTCTGCTGGCTGCGCGGTTCCTCTTCTCTCCAGGTAGGCTGTTCTTTGGCTATGTCAGTGACCCCTCGGATCCTTCCTTCTCCCTTGCCTCCCTCCTCGCCCCGGCGCAGCTTGATGGGCTGGCTGGCATTAACCATTTCCTTGGCTCTGGTTGATGAGGAGGGGGGCGGTGGTGTAAGGGGGGTTGTTGTATATTATGCGGTGTTTTTTGGCATGGTGCTGATTGACGCCTGTTTCTCTCTCCCTTTGTGTTTTTCAGATCCTGGGATCCCGTCTGGCAGGGCTCTCCCGGTCATATATACCTGGCTCGTGGGGGGTGTTTTTTGTCCTTGCAATATATTTATATATATATATATATATATATATATATATATATATACACTTATTTGTATTTTTATAAGGGTCTTATGCTATTCCCCTGGGTCAGGATCTTGTGACTGTCCTTAGACAAGTGTTAGGTTATTCAGGGGCATCCCGGGTCGCGTACCGCATAAATCCCTGGGTTCTGCAAATACCATAATTTCACCACATGGAGGTTGCCACAGATACCGGGAATGGTTCTTCGGGACAATCCAAGGTGTGCGGGGGTTGTGGGGCTCCGCTCCAGGGAGATGATGTCATCTTGTGTATCCCTTGTGCGCAGCAGAACATTGCACGGCAGTCCAGTACTCCGGTGCCTAGCACTTCGTCAGCCGCGCCATCTCCCTCTCCCCCTCGCTTATTCCGAACCCCGTGTGACGTTGTCCTGGGCGGGGATTCGCAGGCTGAGGTATGTGCCCGTTTGACCAGCCTTGAGAAGCGGTTTTCTGCTATAGCCGCTCAGAAGGCTTCAGCTAAGCGGAAGCATCTGTCTCCGCCTCCGCCGGATTCAGATGAGGAAGTTGTGGGAGATCTGGATTGGTCGGATCGTCCCCGTGAAGAAGGTGAGCTCATTGAGGATGAAGATTCTGATGTTCAGCAGTTGCTGGGTTCTGAGGGAGATCAGGATGATGGCCTCCCTCTCGATTCATCTACCATTTTGAGCCAGATGTTTGAGGTTTTGGATTTGGAGCCTCCGGTGGTTGCTCCCAGGCCCAAGGGTCAGCTTTTTGGGGTGTCCAAGCAGCGTCTGGAATTTCCCAGCCAACAGCATTTTGAAGAAATTGTCTTCAAGCAATGGGAGCAACCTACACGTCTTGTTGGTGTGCCGTCTAGCTGGGATAGGAAGTATCCCTTTCCGGCGGAATTGATGAAGCGTTGGTCTGTCCCCCCTGAGGTAGATACTCCGGTTTTGGGACTGTCCAACACGGCGGTAGTGCATTCTCCTGACACGACTTCGCTCAGGGACGGTGAGGATCGCCGGGTTGATCAGCTTGCCCGTCATGGTTTTGTATGTGCGGGTTCGGTGTTAAGGCCTGTCTGTGCTTCGGCTCTTTTGACTTTTGCTGTCAGGTCTATTGTCAGGGACTTGGGGGTGGATCTCGAGCCCACCAGTGATGAGTCCCTTGGGCTTAAGCGCTGTGATGCTTTTTTGTCCTTTATCCTGGCCGCTCAGGAGGATGCCATGCTGATGTGTGGCAGGGCTACTGCCTTGCTGGTAGCTATCCGGCGCTGTGTGTGGTTGAGACAGTGGACGGCCGATTTTAATTCTAAAAGATCGCTCACGGCTCTGCCCTTTCTGGGTTTGAGGCTTTTTGGTGAGAGGCTGGACTCTGTTGCCAAGGGAGGTAAGTTACCTCAGCGCAAGAAATTTCGTCGTTCCTTTCGGGGGATGGTCTCGTTCAATCCGTCCTTTCGGGGAGTTGGCGCCGGTAGAGGTGCGGGCTCCTCGGCCCCCAGGGGCGGCAGTTGGAATAGGGGCAGAGGCCGTGGCCGTCCCACCCGCGTCTGGGGTGCCAAGCCCAAGCCGGCTGCCAAGCCCATCCAGCAATGAGGGGGCGCCCTCACCCGTTCGGGTGGGGGGACGGTTGCAACTTTTCTCCCGGGTGTGGGACCAGGAGGTCCCGGACAGATGGATCCGGGAGGTGGTTTCGGCCGGTTACAAGTTGGAGTTCGAGTCCCTTCCTCCTCCAAGGTTCTTCAGGTCTCGGGTGTCTTTGGATCCTTTGGCCGCGCAGGGGCTCCTGGCGGCAGTAAGGAATCTTCTGGATTTGGCCGTCATTTGCCCGGTTCCTCCTTCAGAGGTGGGACGCGGGTTTTATTCCAATCTCTTCACGGTCCCCAAAAAGGACGGGTCCTTCCGTCCTATTCTGGATTTGAAGTTTCTCAACAGGTTTATACGTCCTCGGAAGTTTCGCATGGAGACCCTGCGGTCGGCGATCGGTTCGCTTCGGCAGGGGGACTTTATGACGTCCATAGACATCAAGGATGCGTACCTGCACGTGCCAATTTTTCCTGCTCATCAGCGGTTCCTCCGTTTCGTGGTGGGGGATCGGCATTTTCAGTTTGTGGCTCTTCCATTCGGTCTCACCTCTGCTCCGAGAGTGTTCACCAAGGTGTTGGCAGGGGTGATGGCCCTGCTCAGAGCTCAGGGGATTCGCATTGTGCCTTACCTGGACGATCTTCTCATCATGGCTCCTTCCTTCAGTCAGGCAGAAGGGGACACCTGCACGGTGGTGTCCATGTTGGAGAGGTTCGGCTGGGTGATCAATTACCCCAAGTCCTCGCTGGTTCCGGCCAGGGTGGTGACCTTCCTGGGGATGTCGCTGGACTCCTGCCAGCACAGAGTGTTTCTTCCTCAGGCCAAGGTGCTGATGATTCAGGAATTGGCCCGGCTGCTCCTCTCCCATCCTCATCCGTCCATTCGTCTGGGGATGAGACTGGTGGGGTTGATGGTGGCCTCGTTCGAGGCAGTTCCCTTTGCTCAGTTTCATACGAGGACTCTTCAACTTCATCTTTTGGCGTCTTGGAACCGGTGTCCGGGGTCTTTGGATCGGTCCTTCCGGTTGTCCCCTCGGGTTCGGCAGTCCCTTCTGTGGTGGTTGGTCTCGGACAACCTTCTGAAGGGCAGGTCGTTTCTGACTCCACTTTGGGAAACTGTCACCACGGATGCCAGTCTGTCAGGCTGGGGAGGTTATTGGAAGGATCTTCGGTTTCAGGGGCAGTGGGACCCACAGGAGGCCCACTTGCCCATCAATGTTCTGGAATTGCGAGCCATCAGGTTGGTTCTGTCTCACTTGACGCATCATTTACTAGGTCTGACGGTTCAGGTTCGCTCAGACAATCAGACGGCGGTTGCTTACATCAATCACCAAGGAGGGACTCGCAGTCTGGGTGCCCACAGGGAAGTGTCTCTGATTTTGGTCTGGGCGGAGACTCATGTCCCTTGCATCTCGGCAGTTTACATTCCGGGTGTGGAAAACACAGAGGCGGATTTTCTGAGCCGGTGTGCGTCCCGTCGGGGGGAGTGGTCTCGCCATCCCCAGGTGTTTCGGTCACTTTGTCTCCGGTGGGGGACGCCGGAGGTGGATCTGTTTGCCTCTCGTCACAATCACAAGCTTCCGTCCTTTGTGTCCCTGTCCCGGGACCCTCTGGCTCTGGCGGTGGATGCCATGTCCCTGAGCTGGAGGGACCTGGGGTTTCTTTATCTGTTTCCTCCGATTCCCATGCTAGGCAGGGTTCTGCGAAAGTTGGTTCTGGAAGGAGTTCCCGCCATTCTCGTGGCTCCAAGGTGGCCAAGGCGGGTGTGGTTCGCGGACATCGTCCGTCTGGCCGTAGATCAGTTCGATCTGCCTCTTCGGCCAGATCTCCTCACTCAGGGTCATCTCTGTTACCCCAGTTTACAAACGCTGGCTTTGACGGCTTGGCTGCTGAAACCTCCATCTTGAAGGAGGAGGGTCTTTCGGATGCGGTCATTCAGACTCTTATTAGTGCTAGGAAGAGATCTTCTTCTTCCATCTATTACAGGTATTGGAGAGCTTATATTGATTGGTGTGAGGCTAGGTCTTTGCCCTGCCGGGTTTTTTCTGTGTCTAGGATTTTGGAGTTCCTTCAGACGGGTCTGGACTCTGGTCTTCAGTTGAGTACCTTGAAGGGGCAGGTTTCTGCTTTGTCAATTTTTTTCCAGAAATCTTTTGCTAGTCATTCCTTGGTCAAGACTTTTTTCCAGGGGGTCTCGCATGTGCGGCCTCCTAGGAAGCCTTTGCTCCCAGTTTGGGACTTGAATTTGGTTCTTTCTGCTCTTATGGCTCCTCCTTTTGAGCCCTTGCGGGATGTTGCTTTGTCCATTCTTACTCAGAAGGTTGCCTTTCTGGTGGCCATTACTTCGGTTAGGCGTGTTTCAGAGCTGGCTGCTTTGTCTATTCAGGCTCCTTATTTTGAGGATCATCAGGACAAAGTGGTTTTTCGCTACAAGTCAGATTTTCTCCCTAAAGTGGTTCTTTGTTCTTCCTTCTTTGTGTCCTAAGCCTAAGAATGTCAAGGAGAGTGCTTTGCACTGCTTGGATGTGGTTCGTTGTGTCAGGTTCTATCTTCGTGCGACGTCTTCTTTTCGTAAGACTGATGCCTTTTTCGTTGTGCCATGTGGGCCTAGGAAGGGTTTGGCTCCGGCCAAATCTTCCATTAGTAAATGGATTCGTCAGGCCATTATTGGTGCTTATTCGGCCAAGGGGAAGGATCCTCCTTTCCGAGTTACTGCTCATTCTACTCGTGCGGTTGGTGCGTCCTGGGCTTTTCAGCACCAGGCTTCTGTTGAACAAGTGTGTAAGGCTGCAACTTGGTCTTCTGTTCATACCTTTTCTAAGTTCTATAAGGTTGATGTGCGGGCTTCAGCGGATGCTGTTTTTGGCCGCAAGGTTTTGCAGGCTGCAGTGGTTTGAATTTTTTCTGCGTTATTGCCTGTTCGGATACCCACCCTTTTCTGGACACTGCTGTTGGATGTCCCTAGTGTAATTATTAAGTCTGAAGTGGGGTGTGTGACATACTTAGAATAATACCATTTTGTGAATACTCACCTGTAAAATGGGTATTATAAGTATGTCACACACCCCACTTCACCCGCCCTTTTTGGTATCCTGGCTCTCTATTTGGTGAAGTTTGGTTCTTTACGTTGAGGGTTACATTGTTTGGTTCTGGTACCTTGTCTTACTGCTGTTCTAACACTGGGAGGTTCTTGGGAGGTACCGGGTATGTATAGACCGGGAGGGGCCTGTTGAAGTTTTTTGGAGAAGTCCTCTGCAATGCTGCCACCTAGAGGTGCGTTAACCCTAGTGTAATTATTAAGTCTGAAGTGGGGTGTGTGACATACTTATACTTATAATACCCATTTTACAGGTGAGTATTCACAAAATGGTATTTTTTCGTGTCCGCTAATCGGCAATCTCAAATTTACTGGGTGGGACTGGCTCCAAGCCCCATTCACAAAAAATGCAGTAACAAGGATTGCCTCCAGCTACTTTGGGGTGGGGGGCGAGCCCCGAGGGGACAGGCAGAGGAGAAGGTTTAGGCCCGCTTTAAATTGACATGGTCACCTAGTCACTGAATCCAGTGTACTTTCTGGGAGCTCCTGCTAGTGTCTTTACAGAGCAGCCTTACCCGCTATATGGGCGCGGCCACTGGCCCATTAACATCAATGGGGGCTGGGCACGCGTGCACAGAGCAGGGGATGCCGCTCTGTGTAGCCTCACTGTGGCCACTACAGGAAGCCTGGACATCGATGAAGCCAGGACCCCATGAGTTATTTATTTTTTTTTTTTTACTTAACACTGTCAAGCGCTGTTTTTCCAATTTCCACTCCCAAATATCATACTTATATGGTAGGGGTACTCAACCACTTCTTGTAAAGGTCCATTTAAAGGCATCTGGTGAGAGGTGAAGGTTCGGGCAGGGGGCTGTCGCGGGGGGTCGATAATGAGAAATCGGCACATGGGGGGGGCTATAGATTCCCCAGGAAAAACTAAAAAATGCTGCTTGCCTTTGCTGGGCTGGATGGGGCAGAGCTGGGGGGGGGGCAGAAATTGGATGGGCAAAGCTGGGAGGACAGGAATAGATGGGGCACAGAGACTGGGCTGGATGGGGCAGAGCTGGGGGGGAAGAGATTGGATGGTCAAAGCTGGGAGGACAGGAATGAATGGGGCACAGAGACTGGGCTGGATGGGGCAGAGCTGAGGGGACAGGGATTGATGGGGCAAAGCTGAGAGGACATGGATGGAGCAAAGCTGGGGGGGCAGGGATGAATGGGGCTGAGCTGGGGGGACAGGGATGAATGGGGCAGAGATGAGGGGACAGGGATGAATGGGGCTGAGCTGGGGGGGGGCAGGGATGAATGGGGCAGAGATGAGGGGACAGGGATGAATGGGGCAGAGATGAGGGGACAGGGATGGATGGGGCAGAGCTGAGGGGACAGGGATGAATGGGGCAGAGATGAGGGGACAGGGATGGATGGGGCAGAGATGAGGGGACAGGGATGGATGGGGCAGAGATGAGGGGACAGGGATGAATGGGGCAGAGATGAGGGGACAGGGATGAATGGGGCAGAGATGAGGGGACAGGGATGAATGGGGCAGAGATGAGGGGACAGGGATGGATGGGGCAGAGATGAGGGGACAGGGATGAATGGGGCAGAGCTGAGGGGACAGGGATGGATGGGGCAGAGCTGGGGGGGACAGGGATGGATGAGGCAGAGCTGAGGGGACAGGGATGGATGAGGCAGAGCTGAGGGGACAGGGATGGATGGGGCAGAGATGGATGGGGCAGAGATGGATGGGGCAGAGATGGATGGGGCAGAGATGGATGGGGCAGAGATGAGGGGACAGGGATGGATGGGACAGAGCTTAGGGGACAGGGGTGAATGGGGCAGAGCTGAGGGGACAGGGATGGATGGGACAGAGCTGAGGGGACAGGGGTGAATGGGGCAGAGCTGAGGGGACAGGGATGGATGGGGCAGAGATGGGGGGGGCATGGATAGATGAGGTAAAGCTGAGGGGACAGGGATGGATGGGGCAAACCTGAGAGGACAGGGATGGATGGGGCAGAGATGGGGGGGACAGGGATGGATGGGGCAAAGCTGAGAGGACAGGGATGGATGGGGCAAAGCTGAGAGGACAGGGATGGATGGGGCAAAGCTGAGAGGGCAGGGATGGATGGGGCAGAGCTGAAGGGACAGGGATGGATGGGGCAGAGATGGGGGGGACAGGGATAGATGGGGTAAAGCTGAGGGGACAGGGATAGGGCAAAGCTGGGGGGACAGGGATGGAGCAGGAATGGATGGGGCTGAGCTGAGGGGACAGGGATGGATGGGGCAGAGCCGAGAAGACAGGGATGGATAGGGCAAAGCTGGGGGGGGGGGGGGGGGCAGGGATGTATGAGGATGGGGATAGATGGGGCTGAGCTAGGGCGGGGGTAAAGGATTGGATATGGCAAAGAGGACGATAAACAAAGTTTGTGTGTACCTTGCAATGCCATTTCCCACCCGTGCAGTACTTCATATTGCAATGCTAGGTGCAGGGACACTAAGCACTACATTGTCAATCAAGGGGGAGCTCTGGGCACGGCAACACAGAAGCGTACAGAGCTGTCAGGGCAGGGGTCCGGAAATCTGGTGCCGAGGTCAGTTTTCGGACCCCAGTCCGCCAGTTGAGTATCACTGGTATATGGCAATATAAAAATGAATACATATAGAGGTGTACTGAAAGAACTCCTCATCTGTGGGGTTAGTTTGCTCTGCCCAGACACCAAGGAAAAAATACAACGCTGAGTCTCTTTATTAAACCTAATAATTCTTGTATTGTTATATGTTCTGTTGTCACTGTACGTTACTGGCTGTTTGATGCTTCGCAGTTTACAGAAGTAAATTACTAAAAAAAAAAACAGTTGCATTAAAAAAAAAGACCATCCAGCCACCTTTTTGCTTCCCATTTACCTGGCTTCCCTTTCTCTCCTCATGGTCTTGCGGTGCTTTTTTGGTACTCACTCCCCATACAGCCAAATATTGCCAGCCTTGTGCTAATGAGAGCCACCAGCTTGAAAAACGTGTCCACAAGTAGAAGGTGTTTGGCTGTGTTAATTAAGGTGGATGGCCCAAAGACATAAAGAGATTATTTGCATAGCTCCGCCTGCTGCAAGGAGTGATGGGTAAATCTATTATTCCTTGCTTTGGGAGCTGTGTAAATACTTTCTGTTCTTGGAAAGCTCCTCTTATCCTTTACCTTAAAGTAGTTTTGGTCTCCTTAGCCCCCTATGTTAAGCCTAACATGGGTCGCTCCACAGGATGGCTTGCGACTCCTGTCCTGGGTTTTATCTGATCCACTGCCAGGTCTTCTCTCATCTTGGAGACTGGAAGCCACAGCACACACTGACACAGCCAGCTGCTTAGTAGAAGCTTGTAGGTTAGTTGACCGACTTTATATGTTGCCTGGAGTTGATCCTCTTCACCATTCACAGCTAAACTAGACTTGATATATACAATATAGAGGGCCCAAAGCCCTCAAATACTCTGCGGGACCACAAACTTGTATTTCAAAATACTTCTTCACCACGTGTTTATCCTAATTAATTCTTGTGATCCCTCCACCTAATAAGCCAGAATAACGTACCAGATTTATAAGGCAACCGAGCAATCAGATTAAATCTTCCAACTTGATTTTACTTCCGTTTTCAAAGGTACTAGTTCTTCTCAACTTCTTAAGTAAACTTCACTTAGGGGTTAATTTAAAATCTAATATTTCCACCACTTTCTTATTACACCACAGATCTCACAAGTAGGTATCCAGATAATTCCAATTTTTAATATCATATAAGCACATGAAAAATAAAACAGAAGAAACTACCATAGCGCAATATTGCTTTAAAATCCCGGCCAGTATTCTTTTAAAGGGCCGCTTACCATATACAAAATTCAAATCAGCATAAAAGATCAGTAAGAGAAAGCTGCATATCCGCCGCAGTTTCACCAGACAAAAAAGACAGGCTGCGTATCCACCGCAGTCTCACCGGACAAGGAGATCGGCTCGCGCACTCCCGCTTGTGCGGCGTCTCAACACCTCGGCTGCAGGCATGATGACTTCCGTGTTTGAGTTCAAATCACGAATTTTGTATATGGTAAGCGGCCCTTTAAAAGAATACTGGCCGGGATTTTAAAGCAATATTGCGCTATGGTAGTTTCTTCTGTTTTATTTTTCATGTGCTAATACGATATTAAAAAATGGAATTATCTGGATACCTACTTGTGAGATCTGTGGTGTAATAAGAAAGTGGTGGAAATATTAGATTTTAAATTAACCCCTAAGTGAAGTTTAATTAAAGCGGACCTTCACTCTGAATAAGAGTCTATCTTATATGTACATACAGATTGGCCACATTAAAAATCATCCTACCTGCATCTACTGCATGTTATGAGCCTTTAAACATCCAAGATGGCGGCTTATGGAAGCCGCCATCTTATCAGGCAGCCTGCAAACAGGAAGTGCCTCCTGACTTTGCTGCTCTGCATTCTGGAATTGCTGACCTTTACCTGACCCCAGCTCTGCTCTGTCTGACCAAAGCACAGCTATAACCCGCCCCCCTGTACCTTATCCCACTCTCCTCTCCTCAGTAGGTGTGATGCTTCTGAGTCAAGATGGCGGCGCCCGTATCCTAAATTCCTGAGCAGAGTTGCAGCCCAGTGGGGGAAAGAATAATAAGTTAGTGACTAAAAACGTAAAATATATTAATTTTAGATGCTGGGGAACCGTTTTTTACGAGTTTGGGCTTTTCATTAAATCACGCTGAAGGTCCGGTTTAAGAAGTTGAGAAGAACGAGTACCTTTGAAAACGGAAGTAAAATCAAGTTGGAAGATTTAACCTAATTGCTCGATTGCCTTATAAATCTGGTACGTCATTCTGGCTTACTATGTGGAGGGATCACAAGAATTAAGATAAAGACGTGATGAATAAGTATTTTGAAATACAAGTTCGTGGTCCCGCGGAGTATTTGAGGGCTTTGGGCCCTCTATATTGTGTTATGATCATTTGAACTACTGTGGCGGCGGTTCTTGCCACTCCTTGCGTGTGGACATTTGAAGAGTGAATAAGCAAAATTGAGTACTGTTAAAGTTGTTTAGTGTTTGTATGCATGTAGCGCAATCCTATTAGAGATTATTAGACTTGATATATGTCTATTATTAGGATAATAACTACTGGTCTCCTGATTTTTGAATTCCTCTTTCTGTACAGAGCCTTAAAGCTTGGATACCTCACACAAGACATGATTGATGATTATGAACCAGCATTAATGTTTACAATTCCCCGACTAGCCATTGTTTGGTGAGTAATTATGGCTTTATTTTTAAGTGAATAACTCAATAGAGCGTGAATATTTTAATAGCTTTTTAATTCTGAAAATAAAATGTGTTATGTCCTCTTAGTCATTTATAGTCATTAAAGGTACAGTCCATGCATTAGAAACAATAATGCAGCAAGTAGCGTGCCTGAAGCCTGTCCCATGTGCCTCTTCTTTATTTCCATGCAGCGTGTTGTAGATACTATAGCAGGTCTCCTTTCTGTTCCTCCACAACCATGCTCCAAATGTGGTTGCATGGCTGCCCCTATCTCTCAACATGGTCAGCGTGTACTACCCTGGCAAAGCGCCCATTGTGGCTTGCCAGGCTCTCTTTCCTGTATGTATCTTCTCCTTTTAGACCAGGGATGCACAACCTGCGGCCCGCGGGAATTTCCACCTATGCTCACCGCCACCCACTGCTTCACCTCTGTTAATGTCATCTCTTCCTGCCTCACCACAACCCATATCACCTTTTTCCGCCTGACCTTACCCACTTCTTTCCACCTCACTTCACCTCTGCTCTCCTCACTTCCGCCTAACTCAACTCTGCACCAATTTTCCCACCTCACCTCTTCCTTGCCTCACTTTTGCTTTCCTAACTTTCACCTAACTTACCTCTGCCTCATGTTTTCCACCTCACTTTTGCTCTCCTCACCTCAGCCTAACTCACCTCTGCCCCTTTTTTCCACCTCGCCTTTGCCTCATTTGTTCCACCCCTCCTCTTCCTTGCCTCACCTTTGCTCACCTCTCCCCACCTCAGCCCAGCTTACCTCTGCCTCTTGTTTTCCTCCTCACTTTTGCTCTCCTCACCTCCTCATCTCCGCCCTTTTTTTTCCACCTCACATTTTCTATTCCTCACTTCTGCTCTTCTCACTTTAGCCTAACTCGCCTCTGCCCCTTTTTTCCACCTCACCTCTTCCTTGCCTAACCTTTGCTCTCCTCACCTCTGCCTCATTTGTTCCACCTCACCTCTTCTTTCCCTCACCTTTGCTCTTCTCACCTCTGCCTCATTTGTTCCACCTCACCTCTTCTTTCCCTCACCTTTGCTCTTCTCACCTCTGCCTCATTTGTTCCACCTCATCTCTGCCTCATTTGTTCCACCTCACCTCTTCTTTCCCTCACCTTTGCTCTTCTCACCTCTGCCTCATTTGTTCCACCTCACCTCTGCCTCATTTGTTCCACCTCACCTCTTCTTTCCCTCACCTTTGCTCTTGTCACCTCTGCCTCATTTGTTCCACCTCACCTCTGCCTCATTTGTTCCACCTCACCTCTTCTTTCCCTCACCTTTGCTCTTCTCACCTCTGCCTCATTTGTTCCACCTCACCTCTTCTTTCCCTCACCTTTGCTCTTCTCACCTCTGCCTCATTTGTTCCACCTCACCTCTTTTTTCCCTCACCTTTGCTCTTCTCACCTCTGCCTCATTTGTTCCACCTCACCTCTTCTTTCCCTCACCTTTGCTCTTCTCACCTCTGCCTCATTTGTTCCATCTCACTTTTGCTCTCCTCACCTCAGCCTAGCTCACCTCTTTTTTCCCCACCTCACCTCCTCCATGCCTCACCTCTGCCTAGCTTACTTCTGCCTCCTTTTTTTCCCACCTCAGCTCACCTCACTTTTTTCTGTCTCACCCCAGCCCCAGTTTTAGGCCATCTGCGATGCTGTCTGGCCCCCTTCTCTTTCTTTTCTCCAGGATCAATGTTATTGTTCGTATTGTCAGTAATCCTCTCTTGCAAAGCATTGCGCCTTTCATAAGATTTGCAGCATTGAAAAACCTGGCCTGGATTTTTCCTGAAATGTTTTCCCTTTCAGGAGGACAAGCTGTCTCTAGAACCTCACACTTCTTATTTGTTGAAAGAATTCAAAAAAAATTTGTGTGAGCTGTAGACTGTATCTATCCTTCTTTTTCAAACTTCTTATGAAAAGATATCTGCACATTTAAAGAGGAACATTAGACCTCTTTACAACTAATTGCCATCCTTCCCCTTAATGGGTGCTACAGCATACCCTTTGGATGTAGCCACAATTGGGAGGTGGCGGCATCCTGCTGTTTCAGGGGCGTTTCTCTGTCCCCCCGCCCGCTTAGCCGTCCAAAGTAGACAGCCATGTCTTTAGCCGTCCTCGTCCAGAAGCAGATCTGAAAGAACTCCACTCTTCAAATCTCACGGCTCCCATAGCAGCACATTTTATCGGCACTGCTACCCAGAATCTGAGGGACTATGGAATACAGATGCCCCAGTAAGGTAAGTAAAGAACGTCCAAAATGCATACCGGAGTTGGGGGGGGGGGTGTAACAGGCTGATGAGGGTTTAGGAGCTTTGAATGTGCCTCTGATGTTCCTCTTTAAGAGCCCCCTCGCCTTGTGCATGACTTATCTATGGAGTACATTGCCCATCATTAATTTGTAAAATATATATTTTTTTCTGTATATTCTTAGTATACAGTACGTCCTGCTCCAGATAAGATTCTTTACGTCTGGGTATTACTCCGCCAGATGGCGCTGGACTGCAGAGACAGCGAAATTGGCTCCTCCCGGCCCCTCAAATACCCGGGACCTCCCACAAATTCCCAGATCTTCTCTGCAGTCTGGACTGCGAAGGACAAGAAGATGGCTCTCTCTTCTCGCAGGTGAGCAGGGCTATAAGCCCGCGGCCCTGTAGGACTATTCCCACCCGTCCCATTGTTAATTTGCCTCCAGCCTTGGCTGCGCTGGTTCGGGTGAAGGTAGGCAGCACCGCTGTCAGGTGCTTAGGATCGCTGCTCCACCACAATCCCCCACCAAAGGGTAGGTGGAATGGGCACTTGGTGAGCATTTATGGGATGCCCCTCTTGCACTATTGCCCCTTGCCCCTCTCTATCGGTGGGCCCTACGTTGGGTGGCCACTGCCCTCCCTCGCTCTTCCTTGTAGTTCTCGGGGGGGGGGGGGGGGAGTGTGTGTTACTGTACATTCACTTTTGTATGGTGTGCTTGGTTGCCTTTAATCCTGTCACCGCACAGCTTTGGTTGCACTGGTTGCTTTTGAATATCCGCCGCCGCGCGCGCTTGTACAGCGTTCCACGGTCGGCGGTGTGATTACCTCAGGCGCTGCTGCGCCATCATTGGTTGATTTTGTCACGTGTGCAGCTTCGCGCTCTGCAGATGGCGCGTTCCGCATCACTGTCTCTGCGGCCCACCCCTCGAGGTATACTCGCCGCCATTTTGCTTCCTTGTGCTGCATGGCTGGCGCCTACCTACCGCGATCCGTGAGTGCGTGGGTCAAACTCAATTGGTTTCTCCCGGCCCTACCCCCTCTGTTAGTTTATCAAACTTATTGAGGCCTAGTGTGCTAATTCCTCCAACTTCCCTAGCGGGCTATTGGGGCATCCCGGGTTGCTTTTATAGCATGAATCCCTATCGGCCTATTGTGCCGCTATAATCACCATACGGAGACGTCTCAGGATAATGTGCTCGGGGTTCCTTCGGGACAAGCCCGGCTGTGTGTGGCGTCCCCTACAACAATGTGCGGGTTTGTGTACCTTGTGCCCAGCAGGTCCTTGCGCTGCAGCCTGGTTTACCAGCAGCTGGGCCTGCGCCTCGTATGGCTTCACCTACTCCCCCAAGCTTAAATCTGACTCCCATTGAGTTGCATACCAGTGGGGAGTCTGAGCCTGATGTGTCTACTAGACTGGCTAGTGTTGAAAAGTTGCCTTCTAATACTATGGCCTCTGCTAAGAGGTGGCATTTGGCGCCTGATGTCACTCTTTTCCCTATGGAGGCTGAAGAGTTCTTTGAGCTGTCTGGTTATACCCCCCTGGAAGAAGGGGAATTGTTCTCTGACTCAGAATCATCTGATGAATGGCCCAAGGGTTATGCTGATTCTGGCTCTGATCCCTGGGCCCCAGATGATACTGATAGGCTTTTGGCTCAGATCTTTGAAGTGCTTCCTATTTCTCCCCCAGCTGCGGCTCCTCAGCTGCAGGGGGAATTGTTTCATATTGCTAAGCCACGTTTAGAGTTCCCTGAACAATCTCATTTTAATAATCTCGTGCTCAAAGAATTGGAGTGTCCTAGCAGGCTCCCCGGAGTCCCTAAGAGTTGGGATAAGAGATATCCCTTTCCTGCTGATGTGGTTAAACGTTGGTCATCCCCTCCCGAGGTGGATGCCCCAATTCTGGCTTTGTCTAACA
This sequence comes from Gastrophryne carolinensis, assembly GCA_027917425.1. Lineage (NCBI taxonomy): Eukaryota > Metazoa > Chordata > Amphibia > Anura > Microhylidae > Gastrophryne > Gastrophryne carolinensis. The sequence goes on from CM051234.1 coordinate 44,844,408, forward strand.
TCTCTGTCATGCATTCCCCTGACTCTACTACCCTGAAAGATAGTGAGGACCGGCGTATTGATCAGCTGGCTTCCCATGCCTTTGCCTGTGTGGGGACGGCACTGCGCCCGGTTTGTGCCTCTGCCATTACAGCTGTGGCTATTTGGACTCTGCTTAAAAGTGTCCTAGATGGAGCTCCTGATGATGTTTCTAGTGAAGAGTATAATGCACTCTCGCGTTGTGAGGTATTTGTTGCTTATGTCCTCTCTGCTTTGGATGATACCATTAGGATGTGTGGCAGAGCCTTTGCCTTGGTAGTGGCTATACGCCGCTCAGTTTGGCTGCGCCAGTGGGCTGCTGACAACGCTGCCAAGAAGGCTCTCACTGGTTTTCCCTTCAAAGGACTACGCCTATTTGGGGACTGCCTGGACCTGTTTGCTAAGGGAGGCAGGTTACCCCAGCGCAGAAGACTCGGCCCTTTCGGGGCCCGGGCTCCTTTACTTCCCCCTACCGTGGATCCAGAGTGGGGAGAGGGGTCTCCTTTACTGGGGCCCAAGGAGATTTCTGGGGTAGGGGCAGAGGACTTGGACGCCCTGGCCCATCCTGGGGCTCCAAACCTAAACCTTCCCCCAAGCTCCCTCAGGCATGAAGAGGCGCCCTCAGCCATCTGGGTGGGGGGACGGCTTCAGCTTTTTGCTTACGTCTGGAGGCATCATGTCTCAGACCGGTGGATTCAGGAGGTAGTGTCCTCCGGTTACAAGATAGAGTTTGCTGCCTGGCCGCCCCCAAGATTCATCAGATCCCGGATGTCTCAGGACCCCATGTCAGCTCAGGCTCTGATTCTGGCGGTGCAAAGCTCTCTGGAGCTGGGGGTCATCTGTCAGGTCCCCTTACGCGAAAGAGGCAAGGGTTTTTATTCCAACCTTTTCACCGTGCCCAAAGAGTCTGCAGGCAGACTCTCTGAGCAGGGGGACCTCTCACCTGGGAGAATGGTCCCTCAGCGACAGGGTGTTTCACTCCCTGTGTCACCGTTGGGGTCAGCCAGATGTGGATCTGTTTGCGTCCCATCACAATCACAAGCTCCCAGCCTTTGTCTCCCTGTCCCAGGATTCTCTGGCCTTGGCCACAGATGCTCTAGCAATGTCATGGCAGGACTTTCAGCTTCTGTATGTCTTTCCCCCATTCCCCCTGTTGGGCAGGGTTCTGCTCAAGATAGCTCAGGACGGGGTGCCAGCAATCCTGGTGGCTCCTTGTTGGCCAAGAAGAGTGTGGTTCGGAGACATAGTGCAGCTGGCAGTAGATCAGTTCGCTCTGCCCAGGGTTCCAGACCTACTCACTCAGGGACATTTACGCCATCCCAATTTACAAACGCTGGCTTTGACGACCTGGCTGCTGAAACCTCCATCTTGATGGAGAAGGGGCTGTCTGCCTCTGTTGTTGATACCATGATAAAGGCTAGGAAGAAGTCTTCTTCTACCATTTTACTATAGGGTTTGGCGTGCCTACATTGACTGGTGTGAGTCTAGGTCCCTTCCCTGTCGTGTGTTCTCTATCCCCAGGATTCTGGAGTTCCTTCAACATGGTTTGGATCTGGGGCTTCAACTCAGTACTGTGAAGGGTCATGTTTCTGCCCTGGCTGTTTTCTTCCAAAGATCTTTTGCTCAGCATTCTCTGGTTAAGACCTTTTTCCAGGGGGTTACTCATGTGCATCCTCCACGTAAGCCTATGTTGCCTGTCTGGGACTTGAACTTGGTCCTTACTGCCTTGCAGGGTGCTCCCTTTGAACCTGTGCAGGAGGCTTCCTTGGCCATTCTTACTCTCAAGGTTGTCTTTTTGGTGGCTATCACTTCTGTTAGGCGTGTTTCTGAGTTGGCAGCGTCCAGCCCCCCTACTTTGAGAGACACCAGGACAAGGTGGTGTTTCGCTTTAAGCCAGATTTTCTGCGTAAGGTTGTGTCTGTCTTTCATCTTAATCAGGACATTTTTCTACCTTCCTTGTGCCCTAATCCTAGTAACACTAAGGAGAGGGTTTTGCATTCCTTGGATGTGATCAGGAATCTGAAGTTCTATCTGGTGGCTACTGCACCTTTTAGGAAAACTGATGCTCTTTTTGTGGTCCCTTCTGGCCCTAGGAAGGGTTTGGCTACTGCTAAATCTACTATCAGCAAATGGATCCGTCAGGCTGTGATTCAGGCCTACACTGCTAAGGGGAAGAATCCTCCCTTCCGCCTTACTGCTCATTCCACTCGTGCTATTGGTGCCTCTTGGGCCTTTCAGCACCAGGCTTCTGTTGAACAAGTTTGCAAGGCCGCTACTTGGTCTTCTGTTCATACAAGGTTGATGTTCGGGCCTCAGCTGATGCTGCTTTTGGCTGCATGGTTCTGCAGGCAGCAGTGATCTAAACTGCCCGTTGTTGCCTTTTGGGGATCCCACCCTACTTTACGGACACTGCTATTGGATGTCCCAGACGTAAAGAATCTTATCTGGAGCAAGGACGTACTGTATACTAAGAATAATACAATTCTGTGGTTACTCACCTGTAGAATTGATATTATGAGTATACAGTACGTCCTGCTCCACCCCACCCTTGGTTTTCATTATTCTTGGATCCCCTGTATGGTGATGTTATCATTGTTGGTTTAGTTAATGGTTGGTTATGTTATCATTCTCCCAGCTTCTTGTTTAACTGCTTTTCAATACTGGGAATTTGTGAGAGGTCCCGGGTATTTGAGGGGCCGGGAGGAGGCAATTTCGCTGTCTGCAGTCCAGCGCCATCTGGCAGAGTAATACCCAGACGTAAAGAATCCTATCTGGAGCAGGACGTACTGTATACTCATAATATCAATTCTACAGGTGAGTAATCACAGAATTGTATTTTTTTTCCTTTAACAGTGGACTTGTTGTTTACTCCGAAGGACCTCTAAATCTTGAACGCAAAGCAGAAGACATGTCTGAACTCTTTCGGCCTTTTCACACATTGCTAAGAAAAATAAGGTAAGTTGAAGAAAATTGTGTATAAATGTGGCACTGGATGGGTCGTTGGTGAAAATACTTGAGATCACTGATAAACTGACCATTGTTTAGGGGGAGGGGGACTCACAGTGAAACACTTGGCTAAAACTAACCACTTTATAGCGTAATAGGTGTGGTTTGGGGGGGGGGGTGTATGTTCAGCCTTTTGAGGGACACTTATCTGCAGCATTCTATGACTCTCTTCTGTGTGTAAGTGTAGCTCCACCCCTGGACATATGCTTAAAGCACAACTTGGACATCTGGTCTGTTGGTGATTTACATTAAGCCAATTCATTCATTCCACTACCAAGCGCGAGCAGAGCCCCAGTAGTAAATTGACCAGACATCCCGGGTTTGGTGGGATGATCTTTCCACTAATGTCTGCAAAGTGGGACATTTTAGTGTCCCCAGAGTTTTTAGAGAAACAAAATGCCCCAAAGGCGGACTGTCCTACCTAAAGTGGAACATCTCATCAGTTTAAAAAAGCCAATTAGAGTAGACAAGGTTTAAAATGTATCTCTAAAATGATCAAAGGTGTAATGTTCATAAACTGCCTTATCCATCGGTATCTTAGCAGCTGCTTTTTTATGATCCTCTACTTGTACCTTCACTTCCCTGTTGAAATAGAAACGTGTTTTGCTGCATTAAAGTGATTGTCCGGGCAAAAACGAAAAAAAAACTCAACTTTTATCTGTCTGAAGATTTTCCATGGAGGTCTAGTGTTCCCCCTGCAGCTCCTATGCATGGTGACGTCAATCAATCTTTGCTTCTGTCTCCACGCGCCTACTCCAGTCATTGCAATAGAGGGGGCATGCCAAGGTGGATTCGACATGCCCCCTCTATTGCAATAAATGGAGTAGGCGTGTTGGTGAAATGTTAAACTGACCAGATGTCCCACTTTCGGTGGGACAGTCCCACTTTGAGCCCCCCTTTCCCTTCAAAAACTCTGGAAACACCTAAATGTCCTACTTTGTCGACATGGGGAAGACAGTCCCACCAAATGCAGAATGCTGGATGTCTGGGTGGTTTACAACTGCTCCGACTCTGACTGGTTAAATGGTGGTAATGGAATGCATGGGCTTCTAACCATTGGCTCAATCACCAAAATCTTTTATGGACCAAATATTCCTAGAACATGTGACCCATAATTAAGCCACATGCTAAACCATCACCCACAAACTGGTTTAAATTGCCCAACTTTGAGGAAGATATGGTCAGTTTACGGAACATCCTGTTCATGGATACCACCATGTCTGCCCGGCACTGGAGAAAAGAGTCGATCATTGGGTAAGTATGAAGACGGCGGTGCTGCATGGAGGAGCTGTGGGGTACAAAACATGAGTATAGACTTTCTTTTGTTTTCATGTCTGGACAGGGAATGTAGATTGTGAAGGAGCCAGTCACAAAAACTGTAGACTCTCAAATTATCATTTTTTTGTGACCTTTGTTCTGACAGACCTTTGCCCTTCAGACTTTCCTTATGTTCCTTGGTGCCTTTAGATGGAAACTTCGTCCACTGTTGGACAGACCTACACTTCTTAGTGTTATAATTGTCTGTCTGTCTTATTTAGTTAATTGCATTTTTCTTTACATCATCAAAGGCGAGACACCTCTATAAATAGTTTGCATCCAAGCCGGAAATTTTATGCCACTTTTTTTTTTTACTAATATTAACTATAATCTCTTTGTTGGTGCTTTACAACCAGTGAATGATATTCATAAATTTATCGGACCATTTTGTATAAAGGAGGCATTGGCTGTTTGTTGGGCAGTTTATTCTGGATGACAATAATAGTTTCTGCTCATGGGATTACTGAGAGAAAGCCAATCAGTGTAGAGACAGTGGAAAATATATCTATAGAAGGAGCTAACTGTGTCCTTATGGATAAGAAGTTCCATAAATGGCTTTATTCTAGCCAGACAAGGCAGAGATTAGCACTTAGCTGTATCCATATACAATACTCTACAATCTATAATCTTTACTATTAATAATGTAATATAAATCATCTATATAATCTCTAATGCCTAACAATTGTTCTTCCATTTACCACATAGGCCAAAGACAGTGGCTAATACGATAAATAGGTAAACCAGAAAACACCCCCATTTTTCACAAAATAAGTGTTCCTAAGTGCCTTAAAAGAAACTCCTAATCTAGTCAAGATGTATCATTTTACCATTCCTTTAACGTTCCTCCCCTCCCTTTAGCCCACCATACTGGACTTGTGATGCTATAAAGAGGAACTTCCCCCAAGCCTCACCAATCTGTTCCCCTCCCCCTCTGGTTTTACCTTTTGGGCAATTTTTACTTACCTCGCCAGGGCATCCATCTTCCGGGTCCCTCGGATTCCGGGTGACCTCCCAACGGACAACACTATCTTGCATGCCATCAGGCACCACATGCGGCTGCAGACTGCTAAAGCCGTGCTGTAATTTACAGACGGCTAAGCCGGACCCTGAAGCAGCCAGATGTCACCACAGCATACAGCAGCGACATCCAAAAGGTAAGTAGGGGCCGATTGGGGGGGGGGGGGGGATTGGCCCCATTTTATTTTAGGTCCAATGTTCCTCTTTAATGATGGCGTCAGCATGTGAATGCATTTACCTGAAGTCTTTCCTGTAGGTGGATGGAGCTGTGCTTCGGCGTTCTCTCTTAATAATGATATGCTGCTTTTGATTACATGTGTGATGGTGAGATAATACCTGGAGATTAAGTCAAATTAATTCAGCCTTCAGTGCCCTGAAATAGCGCTTTTGTCTAATTGAAGCTAATTTTCCTCGCAGCATCCTCGCTCTAATAAGGGGCTGTCAGAATATTAATTGTCACATGTCTTTTCCTTCATTCTCTGTTACACCGATGCTCCAGACTCGCCCTGTGCAGTACAATAAAATATTGTGTAGGCCTTAAAGGAGCAGGAAATCGTGTAATAATAATGATAATAATTGTCTAATGAGAGGAGGGGTCACTTATACACCCGAACTGAAGAAAGCTTGTGGTTTATTTTTTCATGGTAAATGAATTGTAACCAAGACCATTGAACCCCTAAAGTGCTTAAATCGGACCTTCACCCTGAATAGGAGCCTATCTTGTATATTTCCCCCACCCTGTACATACAGATTGCTCACATTAAAAATCATCCTAGCTGCACCTAGTGCGTATTCTAAGCCTTTAAACATCCAAGATGGCGGCTCATGGAGCATCCGTCAGCCTGCAGACAGGAAGTGCCTTTAGACTATGCCGCTCTGCATTCTGGGATTGCTGTCCTCTGTATCCAGACCTGCTCTGTCTGTGCATAGCACAGCTATAACCTGCTCCTCTGCACTTTACCCCCCCCTCCTCTTCTCAGTGTGTGTGATGCTTCTGAAGCAAGATGGCGGCGCCTGTATCCTAGAGTCCTGAACAGAGTTGCATCCCAGCGGAGGAAAGAATAATAAGTAAGCGACTAAAAACGTAAAATATATTAATTTTAGATGCTGGGGAATAGTTTTTTAAGGGTTTGGGCTTTTCATTAAATCATGCTGAAGGTCCGGTTTAATAAGGTGCTTCTATAATTATGTGTGTCCCACACGGCACACACCAAAAAGTTTTTTAGAAATGGATATTTAGAAGTGAATATGTATTAAAGCGGGCCAAGACCCACATCTTTAACTAGCATCCCCTGAATTGCTCCCCCCATGAAGAGTAACTTTTGACCATTTTCACTGCTCCTGCTCCACTCTAACCCCAGATAATGGCGCCTGTTTTAGCTGTGAAGCTCCACCTCCTCCATTCATTGCTATTGTTTTGTGTGGCAATGATGTCATTGCCACAGCTATGCAATGACTGATTGCCTGCCATCTTACAAAGAGGATCAGCAAAAAAAAGTATTCCAGGACTATTTGAAAAACAAAAATATCCATTACTAGTTCTAGACCCTAAGAATGGATTATCAGCTGGGGCTTTGGCCAGATGTAGTTCACAATTTCTGTGGGTTTTGATCCACTTTAAATTCATCAAAAAGTGAACATAATCGCAGGAAAAAAATATATACAATATTACTCAATAATAAACATATATATAAGCATTTGTGCTTATATTTTTAAAGTGAACCAAAACCCAGGATTTTGACTATCCTGGGTTTTGGTTCTTGTCCCTGGGGTACCCTGATCGGGGATGTCCCGCTGCGTGAAACCCTGCAGGTCGCCGAAACCAACTCAACTTTTCCCGGTCCTACGGCGCATTCGCGGCAACTTGTCCAATCAGCGTGCTCGGATCCACTGACGTCAAGTCATCTAAGGCATCCCCCGCTAACCTCTAACAGGGAGCGTGCCTGTGCCGGCAATTCACCAATGCCTGGCGGATTCTCTAGGGCTGGCCTCTGGCCTTCCCCTTGGGGTATCCCAAATTAGGATGCCCCAATGTTTGGACAGTGCACTCACCTTTGCCCCAGATCCCATAGTGATGTAAACCGCATTGGCCGCATCCCCAGAATCTCTGGGCTGAGGCGCACTCCCGTGCCCAGCCATACAGATAGGCTGGGATCTTTCTCTAAACTGAGCCGTATGCCGGATATTAATATGCACAGCACAGAGCCGTATGCAATGTAATATGCACAGCACGGAGCCTTATGCTGGCTAATTAATATGCATGGCATACAATGCTGATTGGTGAAGAGTCCGTGCATGCACCGTGGGATCGGGAACGATAAGTTTTAATGGGCAATTCGGAGGGCTCCTCATAGCAGGTTTCCCAAATTGGGATTTCCCGGGGGCAAGGATCAAAAATAGTCAAAATCCTGGGTTTTTTGGGGCAAACTTTGGAACCCTGCTACGGCGTCCAGCCATTTCTGCAGAAACTAGAGGAGAGGAACATGGGATAAACATCAGATGAGCTGCTTGCTGCCTTAAACCGGACCAACACCAATTTCACAAAAAACGATATTGGTCCACTCGAGGGAGGGGGCTTTTGCCGATCCTCGAAGGGGTATTGGTCCGGTTTAATATTTCCATTGGGTGTACAGTCCCTTGAATAACAGTGAAGTTACACTTGAGGACCTGATGAAGTGGCGCTAAACGCATCGTCACGCAACGCGTCGGAGGTGACACTTAGGGAGGACTAAAGTGGACCTGGACCCTGGACCTGGTAATGTTTGACATCATAGACTTTATTATCATTATTGTTATATAGCCGTCTTTGGGTGCTGTGTGCCCTGTAGCCCCAGCTCTTATTTGGTTAGCACTATAGCACCTTAACACTGAGCACTTTAGCACTTTTACACTTTAATAAAGTATCTCTTTGGTGCACTATGTATATATTTAGGGATATTTGATTTCAATTATATGATATCATCACTTTTAGTGTCTCTTTGGCACCATCACTCATATCTGACACTATGGTCTTTTCCCTTTCTTGGCACGAGCACTTTATCGCCTGGGACTCTGGGGCATCCAGCATCTCATCACGGCATCATGTGTATTGTGGCATTATGTTTTACTTTGTAATTGGATGACTAGTAGTCCATTAGGGTCCACTTCATGTCCAAAAGGTTTTTAATTGTTTTTAATGCTGACTTGCAGCCTTGCCCTTATGTAATGTAATGTGTATACTATGAGATTCAATAAAGCATTTATTTTATATACTTACTGTTGAGCAGCTATATCTTAGGGAGCACTTGTGGCTGGTGCTGGCAGTCCACTCTCTCTTTTTTTGCATTTAGGTACGCCCTGTATGGGCGGTTGGTGCCCCCCTTTAGCCATCCAGCATCCAGTTTATTCATTTCTGTGCTGTGCGGGTTTTCTCTTCTTTGTTTGTTCTACACTTGAGGACTAGGCGGGGACATGAAAAGATATAAACACCTAAAATAAACAGTAATAAAAAGAAATCTTATCTTCTTTTACTATAGAAACAAATGGCAGCAACCAATATGACCATATGTCAGGCATTCTAAAATACCATAGGGACATTTTGAAACCTGGACGCTTGTGCAATTCTAGCACCCGATTGTGTTGGTTTTATTACTTTTGCTGCAGGGGCATTAGTAGTAACAGTGAATCTGCTGAAAAACAGAATTATTCTACCGTAGTTTATCGTTATTTGTTTTTAGAAGCAAATGCTTTTTTATTATTATTACGCACAGAGCTCTATCCTCAAGTCATTTTGTTGCATCAGATTGTGATCACCAGGCCGCAGATGAGTGGACCTTCTTCCATCTCCTGAGCTTGGCTCTTTGATACGTCTGGTACTGTCTGTTACCTAAATAAGCATATATAAGCACACCAAACCCAATAAATATATATATATATATATATATATATATATATATATATATATATATATATTATATATATTTATTTATTTATTCAATCGGCATAAGACATTATAGAGATGGCAAGTTGCTCCAACAATTTATATCATGCCTGGGCAGGACATAGTAGAGCAGCTGGATCCCTTTTAAATTCAAGTAATAAGCAAAAGAATCTTAGTTTTATTTTTATATAATTTCCTCTGTAGGTCTCTGCAGTTCCTACTCTAATTTATGGACCGCAAAGTCCAGACATATACTGCAATACAAATCTTAACAGCGCCTTCCCTAGAGGCTCTTTAGAGCACTACACGAGGGGTGGATCCAGACTAGACTAGTGACAGCAGAACCCCTTGTTCATAGTGACCTGACAAATACAAATGAAATATATGAGAGGGTAATCATAGTTACGATGATCTGGGAGATACGCAGTGGAATGGTCCAGCAAGCAAACGGACTTTGTTAAAAAAAAAAAAAGACTGTATTTTTAGGAGCAGTACCTTGGTGGAGCTCTGAATCCAAAGAAGCAGGTGATTCACTCACTGAACACATGTACTAGTGAGGAGAAGAGAGACCAGGGTGCACATGCCAGCACAATTTGCCCAATGCATCATTAACGTTTTAAAGAGGGCTAAAACCTTGCAAAGAAAGGTGACCTCTATAAATCCCTACCCTAGGGATACCCTGCAGCAAAAAAACGGCCTTGGCCTATATTCCTCTTAATCTGGGTTCCCACAGACTTTGGCTGCTCTACAGCAGCATCCTTGCTGTGTGCACTAAGCGGACCTCAATGTCTGCCAGCGGGAGGGATGTTGCCTAGGGAATTGATCTTGTGACTAAAGGGTTGCAGGTTTGGTTCTCGATTGGGGCATGACTGAAATGCTCTTGAGCAAGGCACCATATCCCCAGCTGCTCCCCAGATTGCATGGCTAGGGCAGCCCACTGCTTCGGGCACATATTTGCACTCACTTGCCCCTCAGTGTGCTCACTGGGTGTTTTGCACGGAATAGGTTAAAATTAGAACACCAATTCCTTCGTATGCATAAGCATACATTGGTCATATGGTTATATGCTCCCATTATCATTATTATCCAAGTGCTCTGCTTTGTGCCACAACATACTGCTATAGAATTCCAGAAAAAAAAGTGAGAACACCGCAGGGCTGGTTGGTTTTAGGAACAGTCGCCTCCTCTAAGAAGGACATCCACTCCTCAACATAAGTCACAGTGTTTGTCGCACGCCCACTCGACCCACTGCAATGGAGTGGGTGTGCCGAGGGCTGGGACACCTCCTCTACTGTAGTGAATGTATTTGGTGTGCTACTGAAGTGGAGGGCAGACTTCCATCTCTTTTCACAAGTACAAATGTGATGTTTTGGGTCTTCAATACTTCTTGGTCCCCTTTGACTTGGGGAGTTTTTGATACAAATGTTTAAAGTTAAAGCTTGGTTTTAGTTAAATTGTTTATTTTAGTTTTTGATGCAGGGTTAGACTACCTTCACTAGCAATGAAATAGAACATTCATGGTTGTTGACAAGACCCAAAGGTGATGAGCAGGGCAAAATATGCTGGGACCATTTTGGTGTCTGCAACTCGCATTGCTAGTCTGTAACGCCACAATAGGTTTTGCTCATTGTGTAAGTACAGTAAAGGCGTTTTAACCATAACTCTGCTTTGGAAATGAATATTTTGAGTGGAAATGGGCTTCACAATTTCATTGTGCTGTGTCAATGGTTGGCAACCCTTGAAGGGCCATGCAGCTGGCTATTATTTCAAATGTAACTCATATCCTTTATTATACGTGTTTTTAAATGACAGCTTTTGTGTTAGGTTGCTAGATGATCCTCCAGATATTCTCACAGGTTGTTAATTCGTCCAGATTGAGTGCTGTGTATGAACATCTTGCCATTACCATGCTGTCACTAGCTGATGATTGATCAAGCGTAATACCCTCTGTGGATCATCCCTCGCTAATAAGCAGATTGCTAGATTCTGCAATGATTCCATTTAGAGGGATGGATAGTTTTATTCTGCATCTCCTCTAGCAGGAAGAATTAATGGCAGCCTGATTATAGACCAGTATATTATATATATTTATATATATATATATTTGCAACATTCAAGACCCTTCTCACCCAAACACAAGCACTACTCCGCACCACTGCACAATCAAGAGATGGGTGCAGGCTAGATACAGGTTTATCCCACAATTCTAGTGGGAACTATAGTATTATCCAAGATATGGGGCAGTCTAGGGCAGCCCCCAAAAACCTGTATAAAAATAGCCGCACTACCTATATAGAATCAATAACTCTTTATATATGGGTATGCATGAATCATGAATATGAGGCACACTACATGAGTTAAAAACATTAAAATAACCTGACCCCTGGAAATATATACTGACAGGCTCTAAAATATATACAATCCAAGAAATGTTCCATAGGTAAGTATGTACACAAAACCGTGCAATATATACTGTGCCCTCTGGGTTTTGCTCCACTTAAGGGATGCTTTACTAGGTTAGTAATTGGTAAGCACAAACCTTTATTCGAAGTTTTGGGGTTGAGAAAGTGATTTAGGGGGGTATTTAGTGTGGGATTTATGAAACGGTTGTTGCACTTTAATAGTATGGCACACGGTTATTATGTTTACACATGCATTTTTGCACTTTTTGGGGGGGGGAAGAAAAATATATATAAATAGGGATTAATGTGGATGAAAAAAGGGGTATTCATATGATTAACTTATCAGAATCAAGGGGAGTATATGGTGCAGTGTCCTATACAATATATGGTGTCGTTTGTATATTGTATGTTTTTTAATGGATTTTAATTGTGTTTGTTGTGTATGCCCAATACAAATTACAATAAAAGATTTGGTACAGCTAGATTGTATGGTGGCGTGGTAGTGCTTTTTGGTGTGGCTGTGAGGGGTTGGGGCTCTCCCCACATGTTTTGGTTAATGTTTGAGATTGCTTCACAACACTACTGCACACCGATTGGTACTTTAGTGTAATTTGGGCCGGTGCGGTGGAATAGCAGTGCATTTTCCTATCATTTCAAATACATTTCTATTGGCATAGTTCAAATTCAGTTGATTAATTTTTTTTCTCTCTGTAGAGACCTCCTTCAAACACTAACAGAAGATGAGCTGCACACTCTAGAACGGAACCTTTGTATATCTCAAGATATGGAGTTTCCAGTCCAGGCTGATCCTGAAGTGCCCTCCCCCATCTCTCCTGTCCTAGTTGCTGCCTTACCCACAGAAGAACCACTTTCATCCAAAGTGGAAGTCACAGAAGTGGAACTGGCTTGCTCTATGCAGTATGATGAACAGGAACTGGAACAACTTAGTATGATGGTCCACAGAGTAGGCGATGAAATGTCTTGTTTACTTTCCCCACCAAGTGTCTGTCAGTCACCTGCTCACAGGGCTATATCCAGCACAGAAGCCTCACCTAGCAGGCGCCCTAGAGACTTCAACGATGAAGAGGATAGGGTGTTTTTTATGGAGGATCTTGATGGAGCCTTGGAGGGACTGTCCAGAAGAAGGACCTCAGAGAACACAACTGCTTGGGTCAACAGTTCCTGTCAGAACCCTAAGCGATCTTCACAGTGCCAAGACATACGTCTCCAAAATGGGGAGACTGATCTGTTGAGTGACACAGAAAGTGATTTAAGCAATAATAACAACATCGATGGGACTAAAATGCTGATGACAAGTGTTTCTCTCCCAAACTCCTGCAGTTGCCTGGAGGTGGTGGATTCACAGGTTTACCTCAATGGCTGGGATGCAAATGGTGATGATGCAGAAACCGCAGAAATAATTGCTCATAGAACAGGTGGAATGAAAATCTCATCAACGGTTATTTTTAACCCCAAATCTCTCACAACTTCAGTCTCTCCAGAAACGTCACCAGATCTAGCTTGCAGGCATTCTCCTCTTGCCTCTGACCCCTTGACCAGTCAGGAGGAGGATGAGGCCCACAAGCTCAGCATAGCAGCCACAAATTGTTTAATTAACTCTTGTGTATGTTGTGGGAGCTGTGATGATACACGTGAGGAAGGTCTAGAATGCTTGACAACTGTTCACTCAACGGGTAAAGTGATAAATGCTTCCTATAGCCTAATAAAGTCCAAAGAAATGAGTTCTTTAGACAGACCAGAGTGTGTGGTATCTTCTAAAGATTTGTTCCTTGAAAGTCCTCCTGTTTTGTTAGTGGAAAGAGACTCGACTAGACAGGAGCAAAGACACTCTAACTCTAAGTGCCTGGCACATACCTCAGGTTCCCAGTTAGGGACGGACAGTGAGCCTGAAGAGTCAAGTCCACAGCTAAAGAGAGCTTTGAAAAAGAAACACAGCAACGGTAAAGAGAGTCAAAGGGAACTGACGGAAGAGGTCAACCCAGACACTATGGCTAAAGAAGATGTTGGATCCAGCACAAGGTAAGAGACTTTCTGGAGTTTAATGACTTTTCTGTTCTGATTTACAGGCTAATAACATGGGGTACAATAGAAAGAATGCTATTTTTTTAATACACATTTTTATTGTTACGTTGAGATTTTGTTAAAAAGACAGCGTACCATGTTATTTAGGATAAAACACACGTATATCAATGGTTATCAATGGTTCCACAGAATTGAAAGGCAAACACCTTAAAGTATAGATCAGTTTGGCTTATTAGGCTGGTTTCACACCAGCGTGGCTGAGGAGCATTTGGGCATATGGGGTCTGTTGATGCTGCTGGCCCTAAAGCAGCCATTAGAAAAGATAGTAACTGACCCAATTGTGGGGAGCGGCATTCGAAGGATAAAGTTATGAGGACCTTTACATCTACCTATAGTTGGACTTTAGTTACTTATTTTGTGTATGATGGATACATGTGTTGAGTCCTAATTGGGACTTACACCCTTAGTGGGACGTCTCTACCTGTTCAACTGACTATTTGCCTAAATACCTGCCTTGACATAGGTCTGTATACTTATTTTTTCCACCAATAGGTCATGTACGCTATCGAGGCCAGTGGTGCACAGTAGCTTGCACCTGCTCAGTAGGAGGATCCATCTTCTGCAGTGTATTTGTTTTCCAGAGTTCTGACAAGGAAGAAGGATGCTCGACTGTCCGGGTGGTTGCGGGGGCGGACGGGAGGTCCTTTTTAATATACATTTTCAACAGTGTTTGGATTTTTGGAGATTGTAACTTTCCATGCAATGACTTGAGTTGCATTCTTATTTCCTCTGAATAAAAAAAAAAATAGCTGCTATTCTATACAGGGTACACCATTCCCTTACTCTCTGCATTGACCCTTCTGGCAATCCAAAATTCTTAAAGCGAAAAAGCTCTCACATGTTACACTGAAGGGGGACTGGTGACCAAATCTATCTAAACTGCAAAGGTTCCAGCACCCATAAATAATTAAACCTGACCTTTACTTCAGCCTGTAAACGCCAACATTTCCCAAAAGGCAAAATATCTGAGTCTCCAATGAGGCCAAGACGCATGAATACAATTACGGCAGTTTTGGGACATGTTGGCTTTTAATGGTTTAGTTTTATTTTTCATGGGTGCTGGAGCCTTTGTGATTTGCATTGCTGTTGTTCCAACCTGGCCTTGCAATGGCAGACTTCATGGCTAGAGTGTGTCAAGTAACCATGACGGAAAAGAGCAGACCAGCAAGTATGAAACCTTTGTAATTTGGATTGCTGATTGCTTCTGGTAGAGGAAGCCCATAGAAAGCTATAGAGTGGAGCCAAGACCAGCCCAACAAAGGGGACTACTCTGGGTACAGTACATTATTTGATTTTTGATCCTGGCAACATTCAGAGAAGTATAAGTAAAAGTGTACCTAACTTAGGTGGGCAGGAGTTTGAAGAGCAGAGAGAGGATTGTGGCAGGGTGGTACACAGTTAAAGTTGCGATTAGTACTTTTTTCTGTCCAAAGTCACATGATCCCCAGTTGTTGAAATCAGGTAAATAGTGTAACATAATCTCATCTGTCTCGTTAGAAACATGCAGTGCCCTTAAGAAAAAATAGAAAGCAAAGCAAGGCTAGTGGAGTAAGGAAAGTGACCAGATTTACACTCGCAGTTCCTATGATTTTGAAAAGAGGCAAACGCTTTCTTTTGTTCATCAGCAAGAAATCCCCATCCTGCCGACTCTTCCCCTGGCATTCATATATTAGCTACAAGCCTCCTCTCCCATGGGGAACTGGATCTAGTGGTACACGTTGCCAGCTGCTGACTTCTCCAAAAGCTGACTTCATGTACCCATTACTGCAATGGGTATACCAGGGGGTAGTGGGCAGAAGGTTTTAGTGTTCTAGACAGGGTGAAAGAGGGAAATATGATATAAATAAATATTTGCTGTACATTAATCTCCACTATTTCTGAGAGAATAATATTATAAATTGCAAATACTAATAATCATATCGGCCCAACGAACATCAATCTGATACAAACCAGTGATCGCTGAGGCTGTCCTCATACATCCAGTGAAATGTCCCAAAGAAAAAAATATCTTCCTCAAATACTTTGCAACTACAATTTATTGTGTGGGAACTTATCCACCACACACACAGTAAGATGTATAAATGAAAACGGCTTTAATTTACCAGCACAGTAAATAACCTTCACTAACCTAATATGTTCATGAAGTTTCCCCAGATAACCTTAGATATTACAGGCAGTTGTTACATGATAAGTAAGCTATACATTAGTTACAGTACAATAAATGTTATTATAATGGAGAGAGCGCAAGAAATACTTAGCCATTATGGCTTGGTTGCTTCATTCTGGTAATGGGCCCATCCAGTGTGTCCATACCCCTGCAATCTATCCTCCTAATCTACTAACACTAGGGGGTGTGGCCAGCATCCCCAGCCTCCTAGGTGTGTCTAAAGGATCTGCCTACAACCAGCCTCTATGATATTAGATACATATTCTATAAAGAGTATAACTCCCACAATATACATGCTATCATATTATAACCAAGAAATTCATGATCCCAATAAATTTCTTAGTTAAATGAACCTAAACATCAAATACATATCATACAGAGTATGATACTATGTGGATTATCAGTCTTTGACCAATATATGTATTCCATATTTGTTATCAAATGAGAGGTTGTATAATCCTGAATAAGACTGTCACATTAATATAGTCATAACTGACATATTTCAGGAGTTAAACCGCTTATCCACAAATAAGATCCAATGTCCGTGTCTAATGTGTATTTGAGTGTCTGAGTTGGAGGCCAACCTAATTAGGAATTCAAGAAATCCTAGGATTCCTTTTCAAGGGGAAATGAGCAGCATCCTAATAACACCTCTACTATTGATGTAGCTTTTGGCAGCTAAGTGTGAATATAGGTGTCTATTGATTGTCATGGTCTGTTTACTATAGACATGGCAGGATTTCAGGCTCACACCCTATTTGAGTGTTTCTTAGGAGTTCAGGTGCATAATTTGGGTATATCTATAATCATACAAAGCACAATAAATATGCCTATAAATATACTTCCTTTGCGTTTTAACACAGGGTTCTCACATTGTTATCACTTTTATTTAGGATAATCACATTTTTACAAAAGGCATACTTTTAAAGTGGTCCCACGCCCATTTTCTACATAATGGGTGTGGGACTGCATTGTGACAGGCTCAGAGGTGGCATCCAGATTGCTGGACCACCTGCCACTCATGCATAGGCTCCCGCAACCCCCTCCTCCGGAAACATTACCTGAACCTCAGCCAGGTTAATGTGGCCCCACGATTGCCCGCTTCTGCTTTCTTTTTTTTCCATCCATCGGTCAAGTACATACCGCTAGACTGCCAGCAGCCATTTGTGGGTTTGCATTTAGCTTTCTGACTGAGGATCAGGTAAGGGTTGGCTTTAGCTATCTGGATGCCCCCAGGTTGCCCGAACGGGTACCCTGCTGTGTGAAACCCCCCAGGTTGCCCGAACAAACTTGTCTCTTTTTGGTTCTACGCTGCTCGTCCATTCTGCACGCTCAGATCCGCTCAATCCCCGTCGTCCAGGAGCTCGCCATATATGAGCGGATCCTAGCAAGCTGATGGTCGCATCCCCTGCTACCCTCTAAAAGGAAGCTTGCCCATGCCGGCCATTCACAAATACCTTGCACAGGCACACGCCCTTTTAGAGTTCCGCCATTGGAACTGGTGAGTAGGTGTGTTTATGGGTGATCTGGGGGTTTTCACACAGCGGGGCATCCCGATTCTGGATGTCCCGGGGGGGGGGGGCAGAGAATCATTCAGCCTAGGAATCTTATAGACATTCTAAAACTGGTTTCGTCATTTTTTTTTCTGCTGCATGGAATAAATGATTGACAGCACTTGAAGCACAATGGTAGAAACTACTAATGCCTGATGAGAGCAACAGTGGTTTCTATTTTGGACCTCCATAAATGTGGAGGAGGGAGTAGACACAAACATACAATAATGCTTATCCAAGTTCTTTTCCACACATGCCATTATATGTCCTCAGTTTGGTCTCTACATTCGCTCAGTTTTTCAGCAAAGTAAATAATGGCATGCCATTTCCCAGCAGCACCATGGTGCTTCCCTCTCTTACTATAAGTAGCCGCAGATTTCTGATAAATGCTTTGAGAGACGCTACCTCATGGGGGCTATTGAATGACACCGGACAGCTCGGAGCCTGGGCAGATACATCACGTCTGCCAGGATCTGTCAAGTCACATTCTCAACCTGTGAGCTTTTCCCCTAATTTGCAAAGCCGCTACATTCTCTGTGGAATAGAGAATCACCCTCGGGTTAAGCATTTCCTCTAGCTACTGTACTGTACATTGGTGTTCTAGTCTATATGATGCAGCTTTGTGCTATGGTTCGTACCGGCTATGGCAAAACGCAGCACAAACTATACATACATTTGTTAAAGTGGAACAAAACCCACAGCGATCGGCCCAGGAATCTATAAGTTTCCTGGGTCAATCGATTCACACCCCCCGGGGGATCTAAAATCAGGATGCCCCACTGTGTGAAACCCCCCAGGTCATCCATACACTTGCCTTCTTTCCTGGTCCAACAGCACATGCGCGAGCTGCATTCCCACTAGCAGGTCGAGTTCCCGCTCGCTCCCTGTTAGGGGGTAGCAGGGGATGCAGCCATCAGCGCGCTCGGAGCCGCTCGCCTTAGATGAAGGCTTAGGCGACTAACTTCAGTGAAGCCGTGCATGCTGATTGGACGAGCAGCAGCACATGTGCCGTAGGACTGAGAAGCGGTGAGCTGGTATCAGCATCCTGCAGGGGGGCATCCCCGATCAGGGTGCCTGAGGGGCGAGGACCAAAACCCAGGATAGTCAAAATCTTGGGTTTTGGTCCACTTTATATGCGAATTCAAATTGCAATGCTGTATTTGAAAGATACCCACCAACACAGATTATACTAAATATCTCTAATCTATATACAGATATCACAACTACTGGTCTATATATCTAATCTGGTGTAGATTGTGTAGCTGGCAGGAAGGGAATCATGTAGGGCTCAGCCCATCAGCCAGCTATTCCATTCAGGCCAGAGGTTGAACTCTAACAAAGACTACTGACTGAAGTCCGTGTTCAGGTTTGGGAATTCAAACTTGTAAAGTTTGGTAGGTATCCGAAATTTGCAGTTCAGGTTCGCCCATAACTAGACTCTATATAGTCACATTATTCACACGTGTCCCCAGCACAAGGTATACCAAGAATAAGTGCACAAAAACGGCACAATAACAAATCTTCTAATGTCAAAAACATGACTTGGCCCCGAAACGTTGGTGACTCTCCTGGGTATTGTTCCTCCTGGCCTAGGGCAGCAAGCAAAGCTGAATAGAGAGTGCAACCCTGGCCGCACCCACCACTTCTCTGTGTTTACCATGCTCCAGGCTTTGGCGGAACAGCTGGCGTGGATATGCTCAGATAGAGGTTAGCATGGATACGCAGCCCATGCATGAACCATGGGATAGATGAAAAAAATAGTTTTGAGGCGTTCATTATGGGTTTTACAATTTGGAGCTTGCCAAATAGGGAGCCCCCCTCAAAGAGGGGCCTGCAAAGAGGGTTTCTGCCACTGTGCATTGTGGGTTATGTCTGGAAAATCCAGGCAGCATCATGGCTGGAATAATGGGAAAGGCAGACTCCCAGGTGCTCCAAGATGGCCACCACCAGGAGAATAATGATGTGGTGGCGGGGACCAAATTTTATGCGGGTGTTGGTCCCTGCTGCAAAAAAACATTTCGTTTTCTCAAGAACTCAAGTACCATCTGGTTGGTGCATCTGCTGAATCACCTAAAACTATGGTAAAAATATGAATTTAAAGTGCATAAAAACACACACAAATAAAAGTCCATACAGTAAATAGTTCATCATCTTATTGAGCAGTTTTGTATTTATGGTGCCAATCAGGGTTGGATACTGATCACTCTGCAGCTTTACTAATTAAAAGCATTACCCTGTCCGCGTTGGACTGATTTCAGGGCTCGTTTTTGAAGTGAGATATCAGAAAACATTACTGCTGTCTCTGTACTAATACTTTGAGGAGCTGGGATGACATTCATGCTCTAAGGTGTTTTCCTATTAGAACTAATTGCTTGCTATTGAGGTGCCGCCATTGAATTGTTTCTTCTCTTTGCGCAGAATTCAGCTGAAGGCAAGTACATGATAAATCCTGTCCTGCCACCGCCTCCATTTATTCAGCTGACATGTAAACTGCGCCGTCAACTGATCAAACCCATTTCAAAAAGGCCAGTAGCAAGGTATTTCTATGTAGGCTGGTAGACAGAACAACTGCCCTCCAGATATTCACCGGTTACAGAACTTGGATTACTAGCCTTGACATGTTTTTTTGCCAATTACGCGCTTTTTTAAAAAAAATTTTACAGTCAGTCGTACATTATTCTGGCATAGGAAAGATATATGTCGTACATATTTCTGGCATAGGAAAGACATATACTATAGATATCATAAGACAGAGGAGTAGCTAGGCTTTCTGGCTCCTGGGGCAAATGGTGCCCCTCTTGGCACCCTCATGACCTGCTGCACCCAGGGCACGTGCCCCCCCAGCTATGCCCCTTCATAAGAATTGACAATAGACTTCATCTTCAAAGTTATTTAAATTGTTTACAAAGAAAAGTATGCAATACCAGATTGTGTCTACCCCCTTCAGTGTGACACCCCTTATTATGTATGTTCTTGGCAGAGCTACAGTACAGCTGAGGCATACTTTACATTTTTTAAAGGGGTCCAAACTTCATTTCAAAACCCAGTCTAAAAGACTCCAGGGCCGGATGGTTCTCTAGGGCATTCCAATTTTTGATTCACCAGTGTGTGAAATCCTGAGGGCTACTTGACAGGCATTAAGACTGGACATCCACTATGAAGCGGAACAAAACCCAGCAGTGGCCGGCCTGGCATAGAAAAGATCCCAGGGCTGGCTGCTGGCTTTCCCTGGGGGTATTCTGAATCAGGAGGCCCCAGTGTGTGAAAACCCCAGGGCACCTATTAGGCCTATAAAGCAAATCAGGTTTGGGTAAGGTATAGTTGGCAGCATAGTTGGGGTACAGGTTAATCTGCAGTCTTGTCTAGCAGTGCTATGAAGTCAAAGTTTCAAATTTTGACAACTTTTCGTCAACCAATTGTTCTGGATTGAATATATGCTGGATCATATGAATCTATTTGGAGTGCTGGTTTTCATTGCTCTTGCTACTGCGGTGTCTCTGCAGATCGTGCACCCACGTTTTACTTGGGATAGGGAGTGCAACGGTTACCGATTCCAGGAGGGACACCACCAAGCACAGCGTCAGCTACTGTACCATCCTCCATGATCATAGGACTTTTCTTTTAGGAAAAGATTAGGAAGCAGACTCTCCTCTGTTTTCTTTGTACAGTGAATTGTGTAGCTCATCTCCACCCACCATGCCTCAGGGAAAACTTCTAAAAATGCCAGATACAAGTGATACAATGGCCATAAAAAGGTTTGTTCCTCATGCAAACACACTGGACTGTCAATTGTAAAGTTTGTTGAAAGGTTAATACTGTGTTTCTGTTCTGTTTAGCATTTCTGGGATGACTACAGGCACACTCAGTGATGGATTTCCTATTGTTTTTAGAGGAGGAACTTGCTACCGAGCATGCACTGCATGGTTTCAGGCATTGTAACTAAGGGCCTTGGGGCAGCATACCTAGTGTACACCACTAGAATACTCTGCTGCTGCTTATCACTGCTTTTTATAAAGAAGGTCCTTGGAGAGAGAACATAAAATATATGTAAGATTAACATTTCTAAGGAAGTTAGTTTATACAATGGTAGTAAGTAGTGTTAGGAGATTTTGCGGACCCCTGATAAATCTATTCTAAGTATGTCACACACCCCGCTTCAAGATATCCATAACACGTGGGTAATACCGACCTGAAGAGGGCGTTCTGCAGAGATGATAGGGAAAAAGAAAGCCCCTCCCGGTCCATAAATACCTGGGACCTCCCACTCATCACCCAGTCTTTCATCTCTGCAGACGGCGAGCAAGTCAGAAGATGATGCCTCCTCCTTGCACAGGGGGACTTGAGGTAGCCGGGATTATTCCCGGCCCGCGTTTTATTCTATTTCCGCCCAGATGCCACTTATCCTTACCTTACATGCCTCCCAGCCTTGGCTGAGGTCTGGGCGACGGTAGAATGGCACATTAGGTGCCCAGGAGCTAAGCTCCACCGTGAGACCCTGTTTCAGAGGGTAGGCGGTGATCCGGGCTGGTGACCCCGGTTTGGGATGCCCTGTCCCTCGGCCATTTCTCCCCTGGTATGTTCCCCTCTCCGGATGCCCTTCTCCTCGAGGGGGGGGGGGGGGGGGTGAGGGCCCACTTTTATTCAGTAGTAGCATGAGGTGTTTTTGTGATATTTTGTGTTTTTCACTTTAGCTGGGCAGCCACCGTGGGCTGGGCTCTTTTGCTGGTACAGCTGAGGAGATCTCTCTCCTCAGCTGACGCTGGTGGCGGCGGGACCGGGCGCAGGCACGTCGCCGTGGGCCGCCCGTCTTCTGCCTCCTTCTGGTTCCGGCGCCGCGGCCATTGTTATTGCCGCGGCGCCGGTTCCCTGCAGGTGCGGTGCCCCTTCACATGCTGCAGGGGGGGGCGCGCGGGGTCGGGCGCTGTGCGCCGTCGCCGCCCGTCCTTCCCGCCTGTCGTCCGTCGTGTTACCGGCGCCGCAGCCTCTGTCATCGCTGCGGCGCCGGTTCTCGCTGAGCCTGTGAGGGGCTTTCTCCCCTCACGATGTGTATAGGCGGGGCAGGGCTTTCAGCGGGCCACGCACGATCGTGCTCTCCCGCGCTGGCCACGCCCCCCTTCTTCTCTCAGACCCCTTGCTGCGGCTTCTGGCTCCCGGACGTGCGGTCGCCATCTTTTCTGGCAGGAACTGTGAGTGGCCCTGTGGGCCCCATTCTTTTCTTATTGCTGCTTCCCTTTTTTTGTACATGTATTTATTGCTGTCCATATTGTGTCTTGCAGGTAGACCTTCATTGGGTTAAGGGGTTTTCTCCCGGTCCTAGGGTCCCTGGGTTAAATTTACCTTATTCAAATCCTCCCACTTGGGACATTAAAGGGGCATCCCGGGTTGCGTATTCGCGTAATTCCCCCGGTCATAGCGACTGCACATAAGTTCACCATATGGAGGCATCCCCGGATACTGGGCTCGGGATCCCCTCGGGGCAATTCCGGAAGTGTATGTTGTGTGGGGTATCCATTAGTGGGGACGATGTACTTCTGTGTATACCCTGTGCACAGCAAACTATTACGCGGCAGTCCGGATCCCAGGCTTCTGGGTCAGCACCGCCGGTCGCTTCATCTCCTCCTCCCAGCTTGATACGCACCCCGTGTGACGTTGTCATGGGTGGGGAGCTGCAATCTGAGATGTGCGCCAGATTGGCCAACCTTGAAAAATTAATCTCCAGTTCGGTCGCCCGTAAGGCCCCGGGCAAGAGAAAGCACTTGTCGCCGGCTCCGCCGGTGGATGACCTTGATGATTTTAATAATCTAGATTACTCTGATTATTCCCCGCTGGAGGAAGGGGAGGTTTATGAGGATTCTGATAATTCTGACGATCAGCAGTTTGTTGGCGCTGACGCTGAGCTTGGGGACTTGGGGAGATCTTCGGATACTCCTAACGCTCTGGCTCAAATGTTTGAGGTTTTGGCTATTTCTCCTCCTGAGGAGGCTCCGCAACAGAAGGGTGAGTTTTTTGAGGAATCCAGGCCACGCTTGGAATTTCCTAATCAAAAGCATTTTGACAAAATTATTGCTAAGGAATGGGACAGGCCGGCTCGGCTCCCTGGTATTCCTCAGGGGTGGGATAAGAAGTATCCCTTCCCTTCGGATACCGTTAAGCGTTGGGCATCCCCCCCTGAGGTGGATGCACCGGTTTTGGGGTTGTCCAACACTTCTGTGTTAAATAATCCCGATTGTTCCACCCTCAAAGACGGAGAGGACAAACGCATTGACCAGATGGCTTGTCACGGCTTTGCCAGCGTCGGGTCAGCCATGCGGCCTGTTTGCGCTTCGGCGCTGATGGTGGTGGCTGCCAGGTCCGTGGTCAGGGACCTGTTGACGTCTTCCGGGCTTCGTCCGGGTAGTGACGAGTTCCTTGCCCTTAAAAGGTGTGAGTTGTTTTTGTCATTTGTTTTAGCCGCCTTGGATGACACCTTGATGATGTGTGGTAGGACGTCGGCTCTGCTGGTGACTATTCGGCGGTCGGTTTGGTTGCGCCAGTGGGCGGCCGATTTTATGTCCAAAAAGTCGCTGACGGCTCTACCTTTTGTTGGATTGCGGCTCTTTGGAGAGAAATTGGATTCTGTCACCAAGGGTGGTAGGTTACCTCAACGCAAGAAACAACGCCGTCCCTTTCGGGGGACACCTTCCTTTACCCCTTCCTTTCGGGGGGCCAGATCTGGCAGGGGATTTGCTTTCCCCTCCTCCAGAGGAGATTCCGGGAATAGGGGCAGAGGACGTGCCCGTCCAGGTTACAGTTGGGGCTCCAAGCCCAAACCTGCGGTTAAACCAGCTCAGCAATGAGGGGGCGCCCTCACCCATGCGGGTGGGGGGACGGCTGCGACACTTCTCCTAGGTCTGGGATCAGGAAGTCTCGGACAGATGGATCCGGGAAGTGGTGTCTTCCGGTTACAAGCTGGAGTTCGAGCTCCGGCCCCCTCACAGATTTTTCAGGTCTCGGGTGCCTTCGGAACC
Organism: Gastrophryne carolinensis; assembly: GCA_027917425.1. Taxonomy (NCBI): domain Eukaryota; kingdom Metazoa; phylum Chordata; class Amphibia; order Anura; family Microhylidae; genus Gastrophryne; species Gastrophryne carolinensis. The sequence continues at coordinate 44,868,916 of CM051234.1, forward strand.
TCTGGCTGCACAGGGACTCCTGGTGGCAGTGGAGAATCTTCTGGACTTGGCTGTCATTTGCCCATTTGCTCCTCAGACCAGGGCAGGGGTTTTTATTCCAATCTGTTCACGGTACCCAAGAAGGACGGATCGGTCCGACCCATCTTGGATCTGAAGTTTCTCAACAGGTTCATCCGGCCGCGGAAATTCCGCATGGAAACGCTGCGTTCGGCTATCCACTCTCTTCGTCAGGGAGACTTTCTGACGTCCATAGACATCAAGGACGCTTACCTGCACGTTCCGATTTTTCCAGCACACCAGAGGTTTCTCAGGTTCGTGGTGGAGGATCGGCATTTTCAGTTTGTGGCACTCCCTTTCGGTCTTACCTCGGCTCCTCGGGTGTTCACCAAGGTGCTGGCGGGGGTGATGGCTCTACTCAGGGTTCAGGGTATCCGCATTGTGCCCTATTTGGACGATCTTCTGATTATGGCTTCTTCCTTCAACCAAGCGGAGTTGGACACCAGAACGGTGGTATCCACTCTGGAGAGGTTCGGTTGGGTGATCAACTACCCCAAGTCATCTCTTTCTCCGTCCAGGGTAGTGACCTTTCTGGGAATGTCTCTGGATACTTCGCAGGCCAGGGTGTTTCTGCCCCAGGCCAAGGTTCTTTTGATTCAGGAGTTGGTTCGGCTTCTCTTGTCGGCCCCTCGTCCGGCCATCCGGCTAGGGATGAGGCTGGTGGGGTTGATGGTGGCCTCATTCGAGGCAGTTCCCTTTGCGCAGTTTCACACAAGGACGCTCCAGCTTCATCTGTTGAAGGTTTGGGACAAGTCTCCACTATCGTTGGATCAGTCCTTCCAGATGACCCCCCGTGTTCGTCGATCCCTGCAATGGTGGCTGGGGTCTGTCAATCTGTTGAAGGGCAGATCTTTTCTGGCGCCGTGTTGGGAGACAGTCACCACGGATGCCAGTCTGTCAGGTTGGGGGGGGGTGTTTGGAAGGATCTTCAGTTTCAGGGTCTGTGGGGCCCGCAGGAGGCTCACGAGCCCATCAATGTTCTGGAATTGAGAGCCATCAGGTTGGTTCTGTTTCGCTTGACTCATCAGTTGCAGGGCCTGCCGGTTCAGGTTCGGTCGGACAACCGGACGGGGGTTGCTTACATCAATCACCAGGGAGGGACTCGCAGCAGGAGTGCCCTCAGGGTAGTGTCTTTGATTCTGGACTGGGCGGAGAGCCACGTCCCGTGTATCTCAGCAGTCTACATTCCGGGAGTGGAGAACACGGAGGTGGACTCTCTGAGCAGGGCCTCCTCTCGCCAGGGGGAGTGGTCTCTCAGTCCCCAGGTGTTTCGCTCGATTTGCCTCAGGTGGGGGTTCCCGGCGGTGGACCTCTCTGCCTCTCGTCACAATCACAAGCTTCCGGTATTTGTGTCTCTCTCGCAGGATCCACTGGCTCTGGCGGTGGATGCCATGTCCCTGAACTGGAGGGATCTGGGGTTTCTTTATCTGTTTCCTCCGTTTCCAATGGTAGCCAGAGTGGTGCGCAAGCTGGCCCTGGAGGGCGCGTCTGCGATTCTGGTGGCTCCAAGGTGGCCAAGACAGGTTTGGTTCGCAGACCTGGTAAGACTGGCAGAGGATCAATTCGTTCTGCCTCTGCTGCCGGATCTGCTCACCCAGGGTCGGCTTCGCTATCCCAATTTACCGTCGCTGGCTTTGACGGCGTGGCTGCTGAAACCTCCATCTTGAAGGAGGAAGGTCTTTCTGATGCGGTGATTCAGACTCTTATTAGTGCCAGGAAGCGGTCTTCCTCTACCGTTTACTATAGGGCCTGGAGGTCCTATATTGACTGGTGTGAAGGTAGGTCTTTCCCGTGTAGGGAGTTTTCCATTTCCAGGATTCTGGAGTTTCTTCAACATGGTCTGGATCTGGGGCTCCAGCTCAGTACCTTGAAGGGGCAGGTTTCTGCCCTGGCGTTGTTCTTTCAAAGGTCCTTTGCACTTCATCCCTTGGTCAAGACTTTTTTCCAAGGGGCTACGCATGTTCGGCCTCCTAGGAAGCCCTTGGTTCCAGTTTGGGATTTGAACCTGGTTCTTTCTGCTCTTCAGGGTCCCCCGTTTGAGCCCTTGAATGAGATTGCTTTGTCTTCTCTTACTCAAAAGGTGGCGTTTTTGGTGGCTATCACTTCGGTTAGGCGTGTTTCTGAGTTGGCAGCTTTGTCCATTAAAGCTCCGTACTTCGAAAGGCATCAGGACAAGGTTGTCTTTCGTTTCAAGACGGATTTTCTTCCTAAGGTGGTTTCTGCCTTTCATCTGAATCAGGACATTGTTCTGCCTTCTCTATGTCCTAATCCCAGCAACGACAAGGAAAGGGCTCTGCATTCCTTGGATGTAGTTCGCGTTGTGAAATACTATCTGGTGGTTACGTCTTCCTTTCGTAAGACTGATGCTTTTTTTGTGGTGCCCTCTGGGCCTAGGAAAGGTTTGGCACCTGCCAAGTCTTCCATTAGTAAATGGATTCGTCAGGCCATCATTGGGGCCTATTCTGCTAAGGGGAGGAGTCCCCCTTTTCGTGTTACTGCTCATTCTACTCGTGCGGTTGGAGCGTCCTGGGCTTTTCAGCACCAGGCCTCGGTTGAGAAAGTTTGTAAGGCCGCTACTTGGTCCTCTGTTCACACTTTTTCCAAGTTTTACAAGGTTGATGTTCGGGCCTCAGCGGATGCTGTTTTTGGCCGCAAAGTTCTGCAAGCTGTTGTGGTTTAAGTTGTGCCTTGTTGCCTTGTTTTGGATCCCCTGGACACTGCTATTGGATGTCCCACGTGTTATGGATATCTTGAAGCGGGGTGTGTGACATACTTAGAATAATACCATTTTGTGAAATACTCACCTGTAAAATGGGTATTATAAGTATGTCACACACCCCGCTTCACCCGCCCTTCTTGTATTCTGGATCCTTTATATTGTGAACTTTGCGTTGCTTTGGTTTATATTTGCCTCTTCCTGGTCCCTTACCTTACTGCTTTCTTTATACTGGGTGATGAGTGGGAGGTCCCAGGTATTTATGGACCCTCTTCAGGTCGGTATTACCCACGTGTTATGGATATCTTGAAGCGGGGTGTGTGACATACTTATAATACCCATTTTACAGGTGAGTATTTCACAAAATGGTATTTTCTGGCTCTCTGACTCAACCTCCGTCTTCGTCCTAGGCAACCCGGGTTGGAGACCCATGCAATGAACACAGAGACACAGGATCAAAAATTCAAAAAAAATTGATTCTGTCAAGTATTGCAATATTTCATTAGATGATACTAGAATCGATTCTTTTTCTTGTATCGATTCCCCCCCCCCCCCCCCTACAGTAAAAGAAAAGTAAAAAAAAAAAACACCTGACCCCTTGTTCGATCCGGCCTGCTCTCCTCTTCACCCGGGGTGCCTCCGATCCCCCCTCTTCAGGAGAGAGCCCGACAGGCCCTCTCCCCCTGCTTTCCCGATGAGCGCCGCCATCTTCATGACTAGCCCCTATTAGGCTGTGCGGCCTTGTAGCCTGCAGGGCCAGGGGCCACCAAAGCTGTGCCCTGTTCTACAAGCCCCCATAGCTGGGGCTTGGGCTGGTTATGCTGGGTAATGGGAAGGGGGACCCTATGTCATTTTAAAAAAAATAAAATTGAATAAAAAAGAATCTCAATTTATCGTCACACCCCTAGTAGTAGATATCTGCAGTGTAATTTTATATAATCCGTTTAAATCTTTGTGTGGTTCACCTGATCACCTGGAAGCCCCTTAGCATGGCAGTTGGGTCTTCGGTGCTTGCAGCAGCAGGTAGGCCCCTATTGGAATGCATAGACCGGTCTGAGGGCCTCAATTCAATAAGATTTGAAAATTTCTCTCATGGTAGTAGACAACTCGCAAAGCCTGAGAATTTCACTGTTACTGAATCACCAGCAAGCAAAACAATGAAAGTCTTTTTTACTCCTAAGGGTGACTTTTTAACTGCTATGAGAATTTTTATCAGCTCCTTTTGAATCGATACCGAAGTCAGGCCAGTCATGCAATTTTACAGGGCATTTTGGTTGAATAACAGAAAAGCATAAATACATAAATATGAAGCATCCTTTAGCAGGTGTTCTAAGGGTCAGTTTTTTTTATGTAATCAGTTTTTTATTGGTTTTCAAAAACAAAAAGGGAACAGTTACAGAATTATGGGAAATTACAAAACAACAGGGAAGAAACAAGGTAAGGAACAGAATGAAAAAAGGGGAAAAGGGATGGGAGCAGGATACAGGGATTGCATGGTTTGCCTAGACATATTATATACATCAAGACTGCATCACTGCTCATTAATATTCATAATCCATGTACAACTTCATATTTGGCTCCATATTAAAGCAGGAGATGATGTCGCTAACTGCACTGGAGAGTGCCGAAAGAGCCCTATCGTGGCCTGGAGGGGAAACCACTGTGGCCAAAAAATCGCCTCCTGTTTCCCCAGTCTGAGTACATAGGGATACGCTCCACCTCCGAGCCACAACCGTGCCACCTGGGATTGGTATAGACCTTTCTCCTGACATGACCTATGTCCAGGTGAGAAGGGCGGGCAGGGGCAAGAGGGTAGAGGGTTCTTGGGTTAGGATGGGAATGACATTCCAGGAGCTCCACCTGGGATTAGGAAGGACCGAGTCCTCCCCTCCGGCCAACCTCTTGTGTCAGGTCTCTGGGTGGCAGCAGTGCAGTGAGCTCTTTGGCACCCCCCCCCCAGGTCCAGTCCCGGGGGGGGGTATATAGTACTATATTGGGCCCGCTAAAGCAATGCCGGGAGGTGTGATTCCCGATAGATTGACCAGCCCATCCAGGTGGTTATAAATTACTTTGTGGTGTCCCTATTTTTTTGCAACTAGTTCTTCCAGACAGCGGATCCATACAATGGCTCTCATGGTTTGAGGGCCAGATTCGAGGTGATTTGAGGTCAGCAGAATGTTTTTTTTTTCCAAATACAGTTTCAGTCTTGTTATTCGTAAATTTCCCAGGTTAGCTTTAAATTCTTTTTAGGACATTTGTTCTAAAAACCTCCTGTGAAGAAATCAAGTGTTTTCGTCACCGTGTGCTCTTTGTTTTCATTCAGCATCAATGTGTTGCCGCTGACCTCCTGTGTGGCTTTTCCCCGCACTTCATTTTGTCTCCATATTCTTATTTTCAGTTCTCAGGAGGAAACGCACAGCTCCCAGGTCCATTCCACAGCCGCCAGTGACTATGACAGTGTCTCTGTAACTACATGTAGCCTCTCCAGCATTTCCTCTCTGAGGTAATAACGAGTCTCCCAGACTCCTCTGCTCTCCTCATCGCGCCATCTGTAATGGCGTATCCTCCTCTCTCTCTCTGTGACAATTATGCTTCTCTATTCCCTCCTGTGTATATTCCGCAAGGAAATAACCATTTCACCACTGACAACACGCTGAGGCACTTTGCTTTCCTCCATGTCGCCTGTGTCTCTTCTCTTCTCGCCATACGTTCTTCCTCATGTGATTTGTTTGATGTTGAAGCGCTGCACATCCGTTTTTTTGTTTGACGCAAGATGGGGGGCGGTCCAAAGTCATAGGAACAAAACAAACTAAAGTTATCCTTCTGCAGCTTACTGGTGTTACATTGTGTATAAGCCCCACTCCAAACAAAATGTCGGCTGCCACACACTTTAGTTGTTTCCTTATTTTTTTTTTTTTTTTAAATGGAAAAAAAGGTAATTGATAAACCGGACCTACCCTGAATAAGAGCTGATCTTATATGTTTCCGCCACCCTGAACATACAGATTGCCCACATTAGAAATCATCCTACCTGCATCTACTGCTTTTTTTGAGCCTTTAAACATCCAAGATGGTGGCGCATGGAGTCTCAGGTTGCCTGCAGACAGGAAGTGTCTTCTGGCTGTGCTGCTATGCATTCTGGGATTGCTGTCCTTTTCCTGCTAGCTTGCCATTTAGATTTCCTAGCCACTCATTCATCTGCATGGCTAGGAAACCTGATAGGAGGAGACCCCGCACTCTCTGTGGGGTAAGAATACTGGTCATCCTAAAGATTTCACATCAAATTGGGATGCCTCTGGGGTTCAGCCAAAAACCTAGGATAGACAAAATCCAGGGTTTGGTCCACTTAAAATTCTGTCCCAATTGAATCACTCGTTCCTAGTACTAAGGAGAGAGCCTTTCCTGCTTTTTCTCTTGACATATGGGGACAGGGAAATGCTGTGTGCTCTTCAGCAGCTGGCACCTCCTATTGATGGGGCCAGTTCCCAGTCTGAAAGAGCCACAAGGAATCCCAGAGCAAGGTAGGGCTTAGGATCACAATGGACAAATACCTAGACCAAAAGCTTGAAAAACTGTTATATAAAAATGGCTGCAATTCTGCTTTCCAGAAGCGGTGCTCTAGCAAGTAAATCCGCTGGAATTTGTTGCTTCAGCTCCAATGCTCTGTGGCCAGTAAAGGTGTACAACAGCTACTTTTTCTTGGTATTAATAGGATCGTAATTAAAAATATTCTTCCAAATAATCTGATACCAGCAGATTTGTAGTTAAAAAGATTGTGTGTGGTCTTGTGTTCTCATCAGTTCTAGGCATGGCTATTTGCAGATACAATCAATAGGTAAATTCAATTTAACCCAGGGATACCCATGACTGCTATCCGGGTCAGGAAGGAATGGTTTCCTAGAAAAGCCAATTGAATCAACAATCCCCAATAGGTTGAACAGTCATGTCTGTGGTTGTGTTCTTGAAAGACGTGTGTGTAGGGCTGTTTTGGGGGGGTGATGGTAAACACCCCACTCAAGACAGGCTATGGCGCTAACCTGTTGGTAACAAGAAGAGGCTGAGCCTTCGCTAAGTGGAAGAGTGGGTTAAATGTTTCATGTGCTAGTGCCTCCACTCAGAATAGGGCCCTTGCAACAAATAGGGAACACCTGGGAAATAGATCAAGTTGTCTAAGCAAAACAATACATTCAGAGCAGAGGGACTACTGCTCCCAGAAACCATTTACTTAATTCACTCACTGACTCAGTCAAGTATGACAGTGCTATGAACTTTATGTAACACAATGAAAGGCCCAGCTGGGGCTTTAGTTATTCTGTGCACATATATCCGGGTATATATAGTCTATGGCTAAATACCTCCAGTAGAAAGTTGGCACAGGATGAAAGCTGCAGGTGCCCCTGATCCTGACTCAGAAGAGATGATTCACTCTTGACACGCAGGAGTCGATGATCAGATATGCAACAGCAGTCAACGCTCTCCATAGGGCATACAGCAGCCAGACACACAGGTCAGAAGGCAAGGAAGAAGTTCAGGAGTAGCTACAAAAGATCCCCCACGTGACATCATCAGCTGGACAGGCAGGTGAACAGTGTAGTAGTCTGGGAAGTGAACCAGGCTCCCCTTCCAGGCTGTATATGTAGGTTGCAGCCGCACAGCTCCTGGCAGCAAGCTGTGTGTTCAGTTTTCCTAGCATACAGAAAGTCTGTCCTGTATATATAGTCTTTGATACCTCCAGCTAGGGGCTGGAAACCCCAAATTACAGGGGCAGGAAGTGTACCATCAGCAGCTAGAGAGAGAGAGAGAGTGATCTATGATCTCCAGTAGGCATGTAATGTTCCAGTTGCAACTCTGTGGTAACTGAGCACGTCCCTACATGTGTTTCTTTCAACCTAAATGGCTATGTAACTAAAAACCACACATTTTTGTCCACAAGTGAATGAGGAAGTGGTGACTTGGCCTTTTGTTCTTGTAGGAAGCTTGCAATTGGGCATTAATACATAAATCCTGATCTGCAGCAATCACCAGTTCCTAGTCGTTTTTGCCAGGTGGATGTGCAGGTCAAACCCCATTGGCCGTTGGTGGTCACACTAGCTGCACAGAAGCACAGAAGCACTGATATTCTGGTGCAGTCCTAACTCTAACCTATGAGAGGCCCCTTTGGGACATTCAATGCAATGGATAAATTGGGGGGGGGGGGGGGTACCTTGGTGTTTGGTGGTGCAGCTTTTTTTTTGGGGGGGTGGGCTTGGTGTTTGGTGGTGCAGTTTTTTTTGGGGGGGGGGCTTGGAGTTTGGTGGTGCAGTTTATTTGGGGGGGAGGGGGCTTAGTGTTGCAATTTAACATACCTCTGCTGTGGGCCAACCGAGATCTCTGTTTTCAACCAGATTTTAGAGAAACATTATAGGATTGGTTGCTAGAGAACAGGGTTGAGTGCTTCTGGCTCCTTAAAATGTTGTCTGTATTTTGATTGCACTGTTAACGTGCACATCCCAGGTTCATTCTAAATTGGTCTTAGCGACCATTGTTCTCTATTGTATCTTTTGGGTTTGTACAAGCACGTGGGGGGCTATAGCAGTGTGGTGAAGGTTTTTGACCCCCCTCTCTATGCTCCCCATGTGCTGCAATTGATGGTATATGGCATCCCTTAGGTAAGCTGCTCCCAATGGGCTCTCATAGATTAGAGTGAGAACTGCACCTACACAGAGGCACCTTCCACCAACTGCTGCAGATGTGTGCCAACCGAGACTCGTTTTTAGCGAGATCTAGAGATCTAAGGTTCGTCCTGCTAATGTGGAGGTGAGGGAAGTGGCAGCGGGGATGACAGCTAGTAGGGAGTGCCAGAAATAAAGCGACAGCAGAATGGCGGCTAGAAGGAAGTGAAGCAGCAGCAAGGATAGCAGTTAGCAGGAAGTGAAGCGGCAGCAAGGAAGACAGCAGGAAATGAAGCAGAAGCAAGGAAGACAGCAGGAATTGAAGTAGTAGCAAGGAAGGCAGTTAGCAGAAAGTGAAGCAGCAGCAAGAAAAGCAGTTAGCAGGAAGTGAAGCAGCAGCAAGGAATGCAGTTAGCAGGAAGTGAAGCAACATCAAGGATAACAGTAGGAAGTGAAGCGACAGCAAGGATAACAGTTAGGAAATTAAGTAGCAGCAAGGATGGCAGTTGGCAGGAAGTGAAGCAACAGCAAGGATGGCAGTAAGCAAAAATTGAAACAGCAGCAAGGATGGTACTTATCAAGAATTGGAACAGCAGCAAGGATGACAGATAGCATGAAGTTAAGCAGCAGCAAAGAACACAGTTAGCAGGAAGTGAAGCAACAGCAAGGATGGCAGTTAGCAAGAATTGAAACAGCAGCAAGGATAGCAGTTAGCAAGAAGTAAAGCAGCAGCAAGGATGGCAGTTAGCAGGAAGTGAAGCAGCAGCAAAGAAGGCAGTTAGCAGGAAGTTAAGCAGCAGCAAGGAATGAAGTTAGCAGGAAGTGGAGCAGCAGCTAGGAAGGCAGTTGGGTAGGAAGTGAAGCAACAGCAAGGATAACGGGAAATGAAGCAGCAGCAAGGAAAGGCAGTTATCAGGAAGTGAAACAGCAGCAAGGATGGTAGTTGGCAGGAAGTGGAGCAGCAAGGATGGTAGTTGGCAGGAAGTGAAGCAGCAGCATAGATGGCAGTTGGCGGAAGTGAATCAGCAGCAAGAATGACAGCTGGATAAGCGTAGCAGCAAGGATGAATGCTGGTGGACGTTAAAGTGCCAGCAAGGATGACTGGTGGTGGGTTAGTGTAGCAAGGTCATAGCTGACAGCCAGCAAATGAGAATGACTGCCCAGCACTGATGAGGATGATGACAGGTGGTGGTGAAGTTGACAGAAGGCTGAAAGTGGTAGCAGGGTTCACAGGCTTTAAGAAGTAGGGCAGCAACAATGATTACAGCAGACAGCAGGGGGGTGATGCAGCAACATAGGTGACCACTGATAAGATAATAAGGGAAGGTGGAGCACAGGCTCAGGGGTAGTTGCATAGTTTTTTAAGGTTGATGTTCAGCAGGTTTTACCAAATGATGGGACAGAAACAAAGTATATTTACAAAGCCATAACTGGTAGGCTGTTTACTAGGGACTACACCCTGGCCTGCTGTCTCCAAAGCTTCCTGACCCTCCGGTAAATTCCCTTCTATATGGCCAGTGTGCCCCTGCTGGATGGTCAAGGTTCTACAGTGAGAGAGAGAAAGTCTTCCGGAAAATATCTTCCCATTGCCTCTGCAGCCAAGGTGCGCTTTCCATCTAGGCCTTGATAAATCTTCATTTCACAGATCTGAGAGAGATTTTGCGGTTCTCAGACCCGTCACGTTATCTCTCCAGCATTCATCTCCCTTGCTGATTGTCTCGCTTCTCATGGACAGCGTGTAAATCTCTCTGCACTTCATCTGAAAGCTCCATTCCTTTCCCAGGACCCATCTTGCTCTGGCAGTTTAGCATTTTTATTAGAGATGGGACGCCGCATAATAAGCTGCGGCTGCCGCCCTAGAAGAAAGGAGCCACCATCCCCCAGGACTAAGGCCTGTGTATGGCTTGAAAGAGACTGATGCATGAGATGCAGCCGGGGCTTGTAGAATATTAATCGATTCGATTAACACATTTGTCTAGGTTTATAAAACTGGGGCAGATTTTACCATCACAATGATCGGATCTAAATAAAAAATCAGATGAGTAACCAGGATCTCTTCCCTTGGGCTGTATAAGCCACTGGTGCGTTAAAACGAATGAAAGCACCCATGGCCCGGACACTAGCCTACCCCTGGGGCATCTTACACTGGATGCCCAACTGTGTGAAACCATCTGGGGCGCTGGTGATCTTATCTGATCCCAGTGGGTCCTGCAACGCGTTCACAGCCAGCGCTGCAAACTCTGCCGCCATGTGCACTCCTGTGCCAGTCTGTCTGGATGTCTGGGTGTGCCCGAACAGCGTGCCGGGGATGCGGGCAGCCGGCTGCACCTCGTCGCAGCGTCGCTTTTGAGAGAGCCAATTAGCTCTCTTAAAGATGCCAGGGAGAGTGGCTTCGGTGGTGGAAAACTGGGCCACCGTCGAGCCAACAGCAGCGCTTGGCTGAAGCATAAGCGGTGCACCCAGAAATGGGTCTCCATCTGCTTTAAAGCAGACCTCCAGTTGAAAATTACCAGATGTCCACAACATTAAAAAGAAGTTACCAGTGTCATTGTTGCTCATGTGGGGCTCCAAAGCAGCTGCCATTAGCAATAGAACCAGGTGTATATAAGAAGTTTTACCAAATCTGGGCTTTTCTTTACAATCAAGCACTGGGGTGGGTGGACCCTCTAGTCATTTTAAATTAGAGGTCCACTTTAAGTCTAAATCTAAAAATATTGACTTTCAGGAGAATGGGTTGATCTATGAAAGAGGACCAACAGTCCATCTGGTGGTTGGTCGTGGTTGACCTTTTAAACAGGAACATCGGAGCGAAAATGAAAAGGGGATGCTCCCCCCCATCGCCCCCTACTTACCTTTTGGGTGTCGCCGCTGCCTGCTGTGGCGACATTCGGCTGCTTCAGGGCCCAATACTTACCCCAACGTCTGCTTAGCCATGCTCGTCAATGTCCAACGGCAATCTTGCAGCTCAGCAAAGTCTTGCAGGGTTTTGGGTGACTCTATTGCATCCCATTCATTGGCACTGAGCAGGCACAAGACCGAGGGCCGCACACAGTGCCTTATGGGATACAAGCTGGCGACGTCAGAAGGTTGCCCGGAAACCGAGGGACCTAGAAGATGGATCCCTTGGCGAGGTGAGTAATGAATGGCCAAAGGTAAAAACCCAGGGAGGGGGCAGCAAATCGGTGAGGCTTGGGGATGGTTTTTTACTGTATGTTCTCTTTATTTTAGGATAGATGAATGCTTTTCCCAGGCATGTTTTCATTCACTGACTGTCGATTTTTCAGCTACCTCTGCTGGAAATTTCTTTTAAGCATCTACTACTCTTTCTGTGCCCCGGGGGGAAGAAGTATGCCTGCCCTGGAGTCTCATAGACTCTAGGGTGGGTTTTGGTCCTCTTTAAAGGTCTGTCATGTCCCCTCTCACCTTTTTTTCCCTTTAGGCCAGGGGTATCAAACAAATTTTTACAGATGGCCACATCAAACTTTTGGTTGTCCTCAAAGGGCCGGTTAATAAAAAACGCAAAAGAAAATGCAAACACCACCAATCAAATGTTTGGTTACAGATATGGAAATATTTTGCTCATGACAGTCGTAGACACTTTTTTTTTGGCCCAGGACATATGCAGGCGCTGAACTATTTTGCCCAGGACATATGCAGACGCTGAATTATTTTGCCCAGGACATATGCAGATGCTGAATTATTTTGCCCAGGACAGCCACAGAATTATTTGGCCCAGAACAGCCCCAAAATCATTTTCCCACCCTACCTGGCACTAGCAAGCAATAACCGCTACAGCAGCTGTAGCAGTAATTAAAGTGGGTTAGGCGGGTCCCCATGTGTAGTGGGAGTTGGTTGCAGGAGACACAAAACAGTTGCAGACACTACTCTCTTATCCCCCAGAACATAGGAGCAGCTATTTTCCCATTGCATGGCACGGCCTGCTTCACGAAGTCATTACATCTGGGTATTCCGCCACAAGGTGGAGCAGTGCACTGCAGAAGAGTTGTGGCTCCTCCCGGTACCATATAAAAACGGAATCACCATAGACTTATCCAGTTTTCCTCTGCATGGATTCTGCGAAGATAGAAGATGGCTCTCTATATTGCGCAGGTAAGCGGGGCAAACAAGCCTGCGACCCTGCATGTCTATTTCCACCCGTTTCCGGGCCCTCTGTGCCTCCCAGCCTTGGCTGACGGATCGGGTGAAGGTAGAGGAGCACTAGGGTCAAGTGCTCAGGGAGCGCTGCTCCAAGCCACAGACCCTGTACCACAAAGGGTAGCCAGCCATAGGCTTTATGGTGAGCCTGTTAGGGATGCGGAGTTCCTGTCCTAACTTCTGAGTGTTTTTGGGGACTGTTTACTCGTTCTGGCGTTTTGGGGTCCCCCCTTCACTGGTCTGGGCCCTTGCTGCAACTCGCTTGCTTTCCTTGCTCCCTCCCTGTAGTGTGCTCGGGGGAGTGTGGGGGGGGGGTGGTAGCGGCGAGGGTTCTTTGGCTGTGTATTCACTTGTTTTTTTAACTGTGTTTTTAACTGTTTTTCGCCGCTTTGTACTATGCTCCGTGGCAGGCGGTGCTATATTTGTGAGGGGGAACTCTTTCAGGACTCTGACTCCTCTGGGGACCAGCAGGAGGGTTACGGCAGTGACCCTGGGTCTGCGTCTGGGGAAGACTCATGGTTCCCTGAAGACACTGATAGCCTGTTAGCTCACATTTTTGAAGTCTTGCACATTGTCCCCCCTGAGGTGGCTAAGAGGAAGCAGGGTGAGCTCTTTCGTCCTGACAAACGGCGCCTGGAGTTCCCTGAGCAGAGCCATTTCACTAATATGGTGCTCAAGGAGTGGGAACATCCTAGTAGATTGCCCACGGTGCCCAAAGGGTGGGATAGTAGGTATCCCTTCCCTGCTGACCTGGTCAAGCAATGGTCGTGAGGTGGACGCTCCCGTGCTCGGGCTGTGCAACACCTCGGTCATGCCTTCACCTGACACTACTACACTGCGGGGCAGCGAGGACCTGCGCATTGATCAGCTGGCCTGCCATGCTTTTGCGTGTGTGGGGGCTGGGCTGCGTCTGCCATTACTGCTATTGCCCTTAAAAGACAGCTCAAGCGTCTCCTGGAGGGCGCTACGGCTGGCAACAGGGGGGAGGATTATAGGTCTCTTTTGCTTTGCTCTGATTTTGTTGCCTTTGTCCTTACTGCCATGGATGATGCGGTACGGATGTGTAGTAGGACCTCTGCTCTTTTGGTGGCTATGCGCCGATACTGATACTGCCGCTAAAAAGGCTCTCACTGGGCTCCCCTTTATGGGGCTGCAGCTCTTTGGTTAGCGTTTGGATGTTTTAGCCAAGGATGGTAGGCTGCCTCAACGGAGGAGGCAGCCTCGGCCCTTTCAGGGGTCCTCCTCTTCCCTCCCCTCTTTCCGTGCTTCCAGAGGAGGTCGGGGCTCCCTCTTCTCGGGTACCTTCTCCCAAGCCCCCTCAGGCATGAGGAGGCACCCTCACCCATCCGGGTGGGGGGGCGGCGGCTTCGGCTCTTTGCTCACGTCTGGAGGCTACGCGTCTCAGACTGGTGGATTCAGGAGGTGGTGTCCTCCGGTTACAAGATAGAGTTTGCAGCCTGGCCGCCCCCAAGATTCATCAGATCCCGGATGTCTCAAAACCCTCTGTCTGTTCAGGGTTTGCGCCTTGCGGTTCAACGGAGTCATTTGCCCGGTGCCTTCCCAGGAACAGGGCCGAGGGTTCTACTCCAATCTGTTCACGGTCCCCAAAAAGGACGGGTCCCTGAGGCCCATCCTGGACTTGAAGGGTCTCAACAAGTTTGTCAGGTTCAAGCATTTTCGCATGGAGACTCTACGCTCGGCGGTCAGTACCCTGTGGACATCAAGGATGCCTACCTTCACGTGCCAATCTTTCCAGGTCATCAGAGATTTCTCAGGTTCGCTCTAGAGGATCAGCATTACCAGTTTGTGGCCTTACCGTTCGGTATCACCTCGGCCCCTCGGGTGTTCACCAAGGTGCTGGCGGGTGTGATGGCTTTGCTGGGGAATCGGGGCATTCGCATCCTTCCTTACCTAGACGACATTCTGATTGCGGCTCAGTCTCCATCAGGCCGAGAAGGATACTCTGGTGGTGACCTCCACTTTCGAGTCCTTCGGCTGGGTGATAAACTTTCCCAGGTCTTCACTGTCTCCGTCTTTGGTGAGGTCCTTTCTGAGCATGACTCTGGATACCTCTCAGGTCAAGGTATTCCTGCCTCAGCAGAAAGTGGAGGGCCTTCAGAAGCAGGCACGGACTCTGCTCTTGTGTCCCCATCCTTCCATCCGGCAAGGGATGCAGTTAGTGGGTCTGATGGTGTCCTGCTTCGAGGCGGTCCCCTTTGCTCAGTTTCACATGTGACCTCTTCAGTTGCACCTCTTGTCAGTTTGGGATCAGGACCCTGTGTCCCTGGATCAGGATTTTGCTCTGTCCCCCCTGGCCAGACAGTCCCTCTCGTGGTGGCTGGACTCAGAGAACCTTCTAGTGGGCAGGACCTTTCTGCCTCCCTGCTGGGAGACTGTCACCACAGATGCCAGTCTGACCGGTTGGGGGGGCTTTTGGAAGTCTCTGAAGTTCCAGGGTTGGTGGGGCCCCCAGTAGGCCCATGCTCCCATCAATGTCCTGGAACTGAGGGTGATCAGGTTGGTTCTGTCTCAGCTGACCACACCCCTTCGGGGTCGGGCTGTTCCGATCCGCTCGGACAACCAGACGGCGTTGCCTACATCAGTCATCAGGGAGGGACTCGGAGCAAGCGAGCCCTCAAGGAAGTGTCCCTGATACTGTCTTGGGCGGAAGAGAATGTCCCCTGCATTTCGGCGGTTTACATTCCGGGGGTGGAGAACCTGGAGGCAGACTCCCTGAGCAGGGGGACGTCTTGGCTGGGGGGAATGGTCCCTCAGCAACAGGGTATTTCACTCCCTGTGCCACCGATGGGGTCAGCGGGATGTGGACCTGTTTGCGTCAATCACAAGCTTCCCAGGTTTGTCTCCCTGTCACAGGACTCTCTGGCCTTCGCCACGGATGCGCTAGCAATGCCTTGGACGGAGTTTTGGCTCCTCTATGTGTTCCCTCCTTTCCTTCTGCTGGGTAGGGTGCTGCGCAAGATAGCCCAGGTAGGGTACCAGCCATTCTGGTGGCCCCCTGTTGGCCAAGGAGGGTGTGGTTCGCAGGCGTCATGCAGTTGGCAGTAGATCAGTATGCCCTGCCCAAGGATCCAGATCTGCTCACTCAGGGACAACTGTGCCATCCCAATTTACAAACGCTGGCTTTAACGGCTTGGCTGCTGAAACCTCCATCTTGATGGATAAGGGTTCGCCGGCTTCTGTTGTTGATACCATGATTAGGGCTAGGAAGAAATCCTCATCCTTTATCTACTACAGGATCTGGCATGCTTACATTGCCTGGTGTGAGTCCCATTCTCTTCCTTGTCGGATGTTTTCTATCCCCAGGATTCTGGAATTTTTGCAACATGGTTTGGATTTGGGCCTTCAACTTAGTACCCTCAAGGGATAGGTGTCAGCTCTGGCAATTTTTTTTCCAAAGATCCTTTGCCAATCACCGGTTGGTTAAGACCTTTTTCCAGGGAGTTACTCATGTGCGTCCTCCACGTAAGCCTATGCTACCAGTTTGGGACCTGAATCTGGTGTCTGCTCTGCAGGGTCTTCCCTTTGAGCCTATCCTAGGGGCTGGCTTGCCCATTCTGACGCTTAAGGTGACCTTTTTTCTTCCAATCCATTCCAGACCCCCCTTACACTTGGGATTACTTCCTTGCCCGAAGGGTGTGACTGCAAGACAAAAAAGGTGTGGCCCCTCCCGGCCCGTAAGTAGCAGCTGCCTCCTAATCAAAACCAGTTTCATTCTTGCAGTTGAAGTAACTGTGAAGGTTGTTGAAGATTCTTTCTTAAGGATTAGCAGCAAGCGGGGGAATGCACCCTGTTGGCTTCCTGCACAGCCTTATTTCCCATGGATTCCTCTGACCCAACTCTATGCCTCCCCAGCTTTGTTGCTGTTTAAATTGGGGTCCGTGAAGGTAAGGTGAAGCACCAGAGACTGGGCGCTTGCTGAGTGTTAAACCCTCAGAGCTGCAGGCTTCATTAACAAGCAAGTCAGCTGCAGGTTTTTGTCTGGTGAGCCTGCTCGGGGGGACCAAGGGATTTTCCCTTTCTTATTGCTCTTTCCCATGTGTTTTAGTTGAGGTCGTTGGCCAGCAAAAAGGGGCTGCTCTGAGCCACTGCACGGCCACCATCAAGTGGACCTTAACCTTTTGGCAGGTCATTTTGTTTGTTTTTTAATACTGTTTTTTATTGTTTTATGTTTAAATCTATACTATTATGGATTGGGAAAGGGCAAATATAATATTACTATATAATTTATATATATATATGGTGGTACCCCCCAGAGGACTCGCAGTAGTCTTGTGACTGTCGAGAACCTATATATACTTGGTCTCAGAACCCCAGGGTCATAGACTAGTATTGATAAATTCACCATGGCGGAGGCATCTGGGGTAGAAGATCTGGTCTTAACAGATTTACCCCATGTCCAGTAGGCATGCAGTGGAACTGGACAAGGATGACACTGGGTGCAGGGATTATGCTACGGTTGTAGTGGTTAGGGATACAGTTCTCTCCTCCCTGAAGGGGGCTCTGCCCCTGTCGACAGTGCTTTCTGAGACTTAAAAACCCCCTTTGCAGCCTGCATGCGGACCTAAACCTTTAGTGAGGCTACTAAGAAGGTTTATAAAAAAAGAAAATTTTATGAGTGTATTGAAGAGGTTATTGTGGCTGCCATAGTTTTTTTTCTGAGTCTTTAAACTCTTCCGGCAGCCCTCAAATGGTCCTAAACCTATAGAGTCATCATGGAGTATTGGCTACTAAAATGGTTTTAAAGAAAATCATTTTTCCTCTGAGTTGAAAAGGATATTGTGGCTGCCATAGTCTCTTTCTGAGTCTTTAAACTGTCGGCAGCCCTCAAGTGGTCCTAAACCTACAGAGTGTCATAATGGAGTATTGGCTACGAAAGAGGTTTTAAAGAAAATAATTTTTCCTCTGAGTTGAAAAGGATATTGTGGCTGTCATATTCTCCTTCTGAGTCTTTAAACTCTGTCGGCAGCCCTCAAGTGGTCTTAAACCTATAGAGTGTCATTATGGTGTATTGGCTACTAGAAAGGTAATAAAATAAAAATAAAAAAGGGATTTTTTCCTCTGAGGAAGGGTGATATTGTGGCTGCCATAGTCTCTCATAAAGTTATCCTTTGGGCGAATTCATCCATTCATACACAAGGGGGTGTCCGGTTATGGAGAAGATGGATGGATTGTTGATTTCCTCCATTCTGGAGGATGTTGCGGGGCATAATCATTATTATAATCTGATCAATAGGGAATGGCAGAATCAGGTTGTCTTCCGACCATTCCTAAAGTACTAGATACTATGTATCCTTTTCCCACAGATCAGATTGAATTATGGTGTCACCCTCCTGTAGTGGACTTCAAGAGTTTTTATTTTCTGGGAATGTCATGACACGTCTCGGGCAAAAGTGCCTTTCCAACACAGAAGTGACTCTTACTTCAGGCCAGGGTACAGGGTCTCTTGTCTTGCCCTCACCCGACGATTCATCAAAAAATGTGTTTGTTGGGCCTGATGGTATATTGCTTGACTCAGTAACTTTTGCACTGTTTTCACAAGACCCCTGCAGATGGGATTGCTCACAATCTGAGATTGAGACACACACACTCTGGATCACTGTTTTTGCATGACATTGTTAGCAAGGCAGTCTCTAGCCTGGTCCTCAGCCTCTTCAGATCCGCAAATCCTTTATCCAGTACAGTGGAAGATCATCACCATGGATGCCAGTCTATCTGGTTGGGGGAGTGTCATGGAGTCACAAACGATCCAGGGACAGTGGAGTCCGAAGGAGAGCAGAATCTCCATAAAGATCCTGAATCTGAGAGCTATTCTATTGTATTCAGACATTGGACATCCCATCTGATGGGGCATCTCGTCCGGATTCAAACGGGCAATTGGACGGTGGTGGTATATATCAACCACCATGAGGTCATCAGAAGCAGTAAAGCCTTGATGGAAGTGAGCAGGGTTTTTACTTTGGGCAGAGAAACCGGTTCCATGTCTTCTGGTGGTACACATACCTGAAGTGGACAACTTGTAGGCCGATCATCTCAGCAGAACGGTCCTGAATCAGAGGGAATGGTCTCTTAGTCAGTGGATTTTTTAATCCCTATGCATGTGCTGGGGGATTCCGGATGTAGATCTCTTGCATCACGGCTCAGTCGGAAGGTCTGAAGTTTGTCTCAGCCCAGGGATCCTCTAACAATAGCAACAGATGTCCTGACTCTTCAGTGGTCAGCATTCAAGCTTCTTTATGCATTTCCCTCCGATTTCACTCCTGTGTCGAGTACTAAAAAAGGTTTAGCTCACAAGGGAGTCCCAACCATTTTGGTGGCTCCTCTGTGACAAGAAGAAGCTGGTTCTCAGACATAGTAAGGATGTCACAGGGCAACTTGTGGAGGCGACGATCCAGATCTTCTCACACGGGCCTCTAAGGCATCCCAAATCACAAGTTCTGGCTTGGAAGGCCTGGCTGTTGAATCCTTTATCTTGGAGGAAAGGGGTTTTTCTGCCAGAGTCATCCAGACTATGATTCAGGCTAGGAAGAAATCTTTATCAAGTGATCTACTATAGAGTCTGGCAAGCATTTACCTCTTGGTGCGAATCCAAGGGTTCGCTTGTAGAATATATTGATTTTTTGCAGAAGTCTTGATGAAGGTCTTCAGTTGAGGACAAATATCTGCTTATCTATCTTTTTCAGAAACCCATAGCTGAGAATGATTTTATCAGAAATTGTTTTACAAGGAGTCGCTCATGGGCGGCCTCCTCATAATCCACTTATGCCGGCTTGGGGCCTGAACTTGTTTTTCAGGGTCCTCCTTTTTGAACCATGGTAGATGCGTCATTAAGTCTAAGAGCGCTTATAGTTATCTCTTAGTGGCAATAACCTCAGCAGGCGGTTTTCTGATTTAGAAGCTTATCAGTAAGCCTCGTTATTTGAGTGTTTTAGGATTTCTTCCTAAAGTTATCTTTTCATTTTAATGAAGAGATGGTTTTGCCTTCCTTATGTCCTGTTCCAGTGTCTAATAAGGAAGGGGTGTTCTTCACTGTTTGGATGTAGTGAGAGCACTAAGGTATTATCTCACAACTACACAATCTTTCCATAGTTATGTCATACCTGAGGGTCGACGGAAAGGTCTTCCACCAGCTAAGTCTGCCATCAGTCGATGGATTAGACAGACAGTGGTAAGAGTCTATTCTGCCAAGGGGAAGGAGCCCCTTGTTTGGGTCACAGCTCTTTCCATTAGGTCATTGGTGCTTCCTGGGCCTTTCAGCATCAGGCCTCGGTGGAACAGGTTTGTAAAGCTGCCACCTGATCTTCGGTTCATACATTTACCAAGTTTTACAGGGTAGATGTAAGGGCCTCAGCTGACGCTGTGGTTGGTCGAAAGGTTCTTCAGGCGGTAGTGAAATAAACTGCCTGCTGTTCCGCGCTGGGGTGTAAGGAGGGTCTGGAATGGATCGGAAGAAAAAACACAATTCTGTGAAACTCACCTGTAGAATTGGTTTTTCTGGGGATCTATTCCAGACCCTCCGGCCCACCCTTTTTGGGTCATGATCTATCTTTTGATGCCTTTTTTTATGGTGTTTAGTCCATTTATTATTTTATGGGAATTAAGAAAAAAAAAGAAAAGAAAAAGTATATTTTGAGAGAATTCAAGCAGAGTTCGGTGTGAGGTAACATTGTCTCCTATAAGGGGGCCTCCCGGCCTGCCTCTGGTTTTATGATTTTACTGCTTTTTAAGTACTGGTTTTGATTTAGGAGGCAACTGCTACTTATGGGCCAGGGGGGGGGGGGCACACCTTTTTTGTCTTGCAGTCACACCCTTCAAGCTAGGAAGTAATCCCAAGTGTAAGGAGGGTCTGGAATGGATCCCCTGAAAAAACAATTCTACAGGTGAGTTTCACAGAATTGTGTTTTTGGTGGCCATTACTTCTTCGTCAGGCGAGTTTCTGAGCTGGCGGCGCTTTCCATCAAACCTCCTTATTTTGAACAGCATCAGGATAAGGTGGTGTTTCGGCTTAAGCCAGATTTCTTGCCTAAGGTCTGCTTTTCATCTCAATCAGGACATTGTTTTGCCTTCTTTGTGTCCTAACCCTGCTAATTCTAAGGAGCAGACCCTTCACTCTTTGGATGTTGTCGGGGCTCTGAAGTTTTATTTGGTTGCTACTGAGTCTTTCAGGAAGTCTGACGCTCTTTTTGTTCTTCCTGCTGGACCTAGGAAGGGTTTGCCTCCTGCTAAATACACTATCAGCAAGTGGATTCGTCAGGCGGTGGAGCAGGCCTATTCTGCAAAGGGGAAGGAACCTCCCTTTAGGATTACTGCTCATTCCACTCGTGCTATGGGGGCTTCTCAGCACCAAGCTTCTGTTGAACAAGTTTGTAAGGCTGCAACTTGGTCTTCTGTTCATACTTTTTACAAGTTTTACAAGGTTGATGTTAAGGCCTCAGCTGATGCTGCTTTTGGCCGCAACGTACTTCAGGCAGTAGTGGTTTAATTTGCCTGTTGTTATTCTTTGGGGATCCCACCCTACTTTATGGACACTGCTTTTTGATGTCCCAGATGTAATGACTTCGTAAAGCAGGCCGTGCCATGTAATGGGAAAAAGACAATTCTGTGAGTACTCCCCGGTAGAATTGCTTTTGCCATGCATGGCACGGCCTGCTTCACCCCACCCTTGTTATCGCTGTTCTTGGTTGCCTCTGTATGGTGTATGGTTCAAGTTAGTTGGGGTTTTTTCTTGTTACTTTTATTATCTCCCGGTTTCTTGAATAACTGCTTGTCAACACTAGATAAGTCTATGGTGATTCCATTTTTATATGGTACCGGGAGGAGTCGCAACTCTTCTGCAGTGCACTGCGCCACCTTGTGCAGGATACCCAGATGTAATGACTTCATGAAGCAGGTCGTGCCATGCATGGCAAAAGCAATTCTACAGGTGAGTACTCACAGAACTCACAGAATTGTCTTTTTTTATAGGCACCACACCTGAGAGCAGGATGCACTCCACAGTGAAACGCAGCGTATCACTCGGCTGCGCCACACACAGATGCAAGGCCCAACCAGGGGGGTTCTTTCACAAACAGGGGCATCCCAAATTGAGATGCCCCTGTAAAAAGGACCAAAACCCAGGCATGGAATTGCTTGCATAGTGGGTATGCCAGCGATCCCAGGGGGTTTCACACAGTACGATATCACGGATTGGGATGCTCCAGGGATAGGAAATCAGCTGGGGTGGGCAGAACAAAACCCAGCACTTCCTCCCCTGGAATCTAAATCGAGATGCCCCATTGTGTGGAACCCCGACATTCGAGGAGATGTGAGCACCAGCTGTGGCGGTGCCCTCCCAGTCCACCGCTGGTCAAGCTCCGTCGTACACCCCAAAGGCCGTCCCTGTCAGTGGGCCCCCCCCCTCAGAGAGTGGGGGCCCCCGGCAGCTGCCCCACCTTGCCGGGTGCTGACGCCAGCCCTGCACAGGGAGACCGGGGATGTGCCCTCCCCCCCCCCCCTTTTTTTCTATGCTGAAGCTCATATTACCAAACAGAGCTGTTTGCCTGCATTAATTTGCATTGCATACAGGGCTGATTGAATGCGAGCTTGCATCCTTGGACCACCAGAGAGGTGAGTTATTATGGCAACTGGAAGGTGGAGGGCGCAAAGTGGGGCATGCCAATTCTGAATGCCCCAAATTAAAGGACTAAAACCCAACATAGTCAAAATCTTTGTCACCCCGACATGGATGGACCCTGCCTTGTTAGTGGAAATCTCTGCCGTGTGATTGATCGGGAGCATCGGCTGCCAGTGAGATCAGCAGACAGAGTGTCTGTGTCAGCTTCCTGAAATGACTAATTACAATGAGCTGCTAATCCTATTAAGGACGCATAATTGTTTGTGCTTACACCATCCGAGAGATTCTGGACGCTGGCATGTTACTTGTAGTCTCATTGATTAAGCTTCAATAATAAATATCTTTATTATGCTGGCGCTGCAGAGCAGCACAATTTAGCTGCAGCAGGCAGCAGAATGCATACGCAGCTCTGGGCTGCCGTCCATAAATTGTCCGGGGGCTCCACAGGGATCGGTTGCTTTCTCGAAGATAATGTGCAAAGTTCTATACTATGCGCTGTACTTAAAATAAAGCAACGCCTTTAAATTGGTTCAAAACAATATAAAATAATGATCATTATTTTCTTTAACTGCTTTCAACCAGCAGGTGGCGTGCCAGAGCATGATTCAGCTCTCCTGCTTCTCTTTTTAGAACTTGCTGAGACAATGTAAATACCATTTGATACCTCTGGAATCTCTGTTATACAGATCATTGATCCGTTTCTGTTATTCTGATGCAAAGCTAGGTAGAGTCAGGTTTATGGGTCATCTAGTATATATGTCAGGGAAAATACCTTGAGACCTATCTTGGGTACACTAATTCAGTGTGAGGTGTGAGCCCAGAAATAGGAAGAGGGTAAAGGGCCACTCTACGAAGAAAGATAGAAGACCATTCAATCTGCATAACAGGTATAGTGTGGTGAAAGGAATTCCCTTAATGAGGGACAACCTGTCCATTCAGGCAGCACTAGAAAAGACCCGCAAATTGGTTGGTCATTCAGTTTACTAGACAGGGAAAAGAAGCTAGGTAATTGTAGGGAAGTAGACCAAACAGGTACACAATGAAGGTTAGAGACAAGCGGAATCCTCTTAAACCAAGAGCTTATTCTAAGGCCCCAGTAAGAGGAGTCATGGATCAGGAAAGTATGTTTGTTGAGTTTCATGGATTAGTACAGTAGTTTTGTTGAGCTTCACCAAATAGATTTATCCCTTTTATCCCCTTCAGAACGGTGTACAATTAGCCATTTCAAACAATCATATGTAAACACCTTATGTATTCTAGATAAAGCCGCTGGCTTTGCTTCTTATTTCTGGGTGTGGCTGAGCAGGGCCTTCCCTGCCATGTCACGGTGTGTCATGGCAAAGCTTTATAAGTGATGAGCATGCTATGCAGTGGTCAGAGCCAACTGCAGGACCACTGTGAGTTGCTGTTCTCCCTCATGTTGAAAGCTCCAGCGGACAAAGAAGCTGAAGAAATGGAATTGAAAGTTGGAGCAAAGTTTGGAGTCCTGCTATGGCTTCTACACAATGCTGCAGTAAATGGAGGAGAGGCATATGGGACAGGCATCAGAACCTCTTTAAGGGTCTTCACGAACCTAGTGACCCAGGGAGTCACTTTCAAGGTGTGTCTTGGAGAAGTCCTGGTCCAAAAAGTAGAGTACTACGAGAGTTTGGGTGAGGGCACTAGATATAGCCACTGTACTTTCTTCTTTGAAAACCCAGCATGCTTTGGAAGCGAATAGCTATTTTTCCACAAGTTGATTCTGGAAAAAAAATCATGTAATTGACCACAATCAGACGTGAATGGATCCATGGAAATACCCGCTGCGATCGAGCGATGACTTAGAATAAAATTGTTGGTCAAGCGTCGTATTGTTTTGGCTGATAACATTTTTGTTTCTCGTTTGACCTTTAACACGTGGAAACAGAAATCGACTACAAATAGGATGTTGAGCATACAGTTTGAGCGATCTCACGAACAGTTGCACTAAAAATAGATCGCAGACAAATCTGCATTTGAATGCCAGTCGTTCGCTCGCATACAACTCGTATGTTTGGTCACTCAACGAACAGTCTATTAACCTGTTGAAATGGAATGGGCTATAAACTTGAGGCATGAAGCTCACCAAGGAAAGACCATGAGTGTCACTTTTGGATTGGTGACACTCACACGTTTCCTGTCTGACCCTTCCCTACACCCCCCCTCAGTATATCTGTAGTAATAATTTAATTCTTAGACTTAGACTAATTCAAGACTTGGATTTTTATTGAAGATGTTTCTCTAGTCCTCTGGCTGGCTTTCTAATTTGGAATGAATTGTACAAAAACCTCTTGCATTAAAAAAGTGAAGTTTGCTCCAATCAACATCATCAATTAAAATCATCATGGAGGAAATGATTTCCTTTCTAATCCAGGATTAGAGCTCTGTTTTGGGATAGTTGTTTTTGAATAGCACCCCTACCTCCGTTGAGGCTTACCTTCTTGATTCTCAATTGAGAAAGCCAGTCCAATGACTTGTGGGACCTCTTTATGCAAAACACAGCAATTACAGTTGCATCTCCTGAGACAGTCTTTCTTTCGATGTAAGCAGTTCCTTGACCCACCAACATGAACACCCATGACAGTGACTGTTCCTCCCATAGTTCCTTGTGGGCCCATTGAAGTAAAATAGTCTAGCACTATAAGTATTGGAGCTGTTTATATACAGAAAGTCTGTTTCTCCACGTTTTGTAGGGAAGGCCAGGGGATATATATGAGTCGGTTAGTCACCTCACTGCCAGATTCAAATAAGGTTTACAGCATTATAAGAATGGGAACAGTGACCACCATAAAACTATTACCACCAGTTCTGCCCAGGCTTCTGCAATGAGTCATTCTTTTCTCCTTTTGTGTGTTGTTTCCAAAATGTGGATCTGCCAGAGAGGAGAAGACTGATAGGGTGGAGAAACCTGCTAGCTAAGCTACAGTAGGTAAGAAAGGGTGTGGGCATATGCCTGGTGTCTGGGCCTTGTAAGTATTGATGGAAACAATTTACTGCAGCTATTCTTTCACACCTAGCCGCTTGTATCATGTTGCAGTAGTGCGCCCAAGATGCAGCACATAAAAGTAACATGTGCTTTACCTGTGATGCATTGGGGTGAAGTCACAGGGCCATACCACCACCTCCTGATCCTTCGCCGCTGGTCCCCCACCTCTCTCCTGGCCTCCGTCCTCTGCAGCCACCTTTTTGGGGGACTTCCACCAGTTTCTTGGTGAAGCAGAAGATTGTAGGACCCAAGAAGGTGGCTACAACAATCGCTGGCCAGAGGAGGAGGCTGGGTCACGCCACCTGCGGCCGCCGCCAGGAGTCCACACCTAGAGGTCATTTCACCGTCACCGCCAGTTGTCGCCGCTATCTCCCGCCCAACTCTGGGGGACAGGAAACAATGGAGCAGTGCTGAACAGCATTTAGTGCTGACACTGCTCTGCATCGGAGACACAGCACAGCACACAGATTTGTGCTGCTTAGTGTTTGTGCGTTTCCACCACAATGTGGTAGGAACTTGCAGTGTTAAAGGGATCAAATACTGTTGAAGGAAGTTGTTGCCTTTTTTTCACAGTTTGTTTAAAATAAACATGTTTCTAGAAACTTGTTCTGAGGTGCGAATTCCCCTCTAAACACTACATGAAATAACATTTTTAAAAAGCTTTGTTCTTGGATATGGTAAGTGGTTGTGTTACTGAAAGGCAATCGGCTGTACTGTCAGGTTGTCACATCTTGTCTCCTGGAAGGACATCTGGGGTCAGGCATCCATTAGACTCGTTACGCTGTGACAGCAATCTCTGTGTCTTCAGGAATGTTGGTGACCTTTTGCTGTATCATCTGTAATAATACATGGCTGCTCATCTGGCTCCCCCTGCTCTGTTCATTCTTACTCCTTATTCTGTTGCCACCATGTTTTCTGCAGCAGCTTGATGACCAGCTCCTGCTCATCTGATGACATTGACCAAGAAGAAATCCAGCTGGCTCTACATGCTGCAAAAATTGCCTCCAGAGAGAAGATCAGATCCCGCTTCCACAGCAGTAATGATCTCATTCATCGGCTCTTTGTCTGCATCTCAGGTGCGTCCTACAGCCATTGCTCTACTCCAGCTACCTTCCCTCCAGTATTTATACCTCCTTATCTACTGCGCAGCCAGCTCTAGAAACCATATTATATGTGTAGAGCTGAGCATGGACTTTGCTGGATGATTGAAAGTCCTGCTGTCCTTGAATATCTTTGGATGGGTCATCTGTTGCGCTTGAAAGATCAGAGATACAAAGACCAGAGATCTCCACCATTAATGGTGAGAAATCAAAAAGCAAACCTAGAGCAAGTTCCTGGAAAACAAAAGGCATCTGCACTAGTGTGGACCCTAAGCTCAGACCCTAGGTTTTTGTTGTCACCTTCCATCCCCATCTTAGTGTCCCTGTTTCTTATATTTGGTACTAAAGCCTTTGCCCAATATTCATAACAACACAATCTATATGCAGTCAGCCATATTGCTCCCTAGCTGAGCAGCCCCGCCCACAGTGATGATGCATTCAGTTACGTTAAACATAGCTCAGCAATGGGGAGCACTTCAACCTAACTGCCATTATGTGACAGTTTATTTGTAACTGAATTATTTAGCGTATGGCAGCCATTCACCATAGTACTACTTCCTGTTAGTCTTTTTACGAATATTGGGCAAAGGCTTTAGTAAAGAAGAGAAACAGGCTGGGGCACTGGGCTGGGGATAGAAAGTGGCAAATGAGTATAGGTGCACTTTAAGCTTTCGCAAGTTTCGCTGTTTCTAATAGAACGGTGAAAATGTATATATGCTTGAATGAAACTGAAAGATGTGAATGAAAAACAGTTTTATTAAAATGCTGGTGTTTAAATGGAATAACACTGTGTCACTTGCTTTTTGCGCTTTTTGATTTCTCGCCATTAATGGTGGAGATATCCAGGTCAATACCACCTGGGAAGTGAGACTCCTCAGTCAATACGGAGACAGCTTTATACAGTGCACTTCTATCCAAGAATTGGTCTGGTAAGCACATTGGGTGTGATCAAGTGGTGCCACACCCATTTCCTAGCGAACAGGTGTGGGATGGCATTGTGACAGGGGTGGGAGAAGGTGGGGGCGATGGATCCAGATTGCTGGAGCTCCCCCGCAACACCCCAAAATCCTTACCTTAACCTTAATCCTTGCCTGAAATGCAGTCCTCTGATTGTCCGCCGTTGGTCTGTCTTTCCTGGACGCCAGTCATGGCCGGCCTGCGTGAGCAGCAGCAACCAATCGGAGGACCACATTTTAGCTGAGGATTGTGGTTCAGGTAAGGATTTTGGGGTGTTGGGGGATATTGCATGGGGGGCTCCAGCAATCTGGATGCCCCCCTGAGCTTGTCATGATGCAGCCTCTCACCCGTTCGCTGGCATCAAGAAATAAAATTCTCAAGGATATCTTTCAACATATAATATCATATTTGGACTGCGGACTCCTGCAGCAATTGAAAGTTTATTTTGAGCACCTTGTAATAGGAGTGTAAAGTTGTGTATTACTGAGCTAGTGCAGTATTCTTTATTGTTTTTATGATTGTTAGTTAAATAAAACACTATTAAAAGTAAACCAATCACCAGAATTGTAACAATTCTGATAATTAGTCATTGACCTGGGGGCATCCCCATGTAGCATGCCCCCTGTTTGAAACCCCCCAGATCACCCACTTCTCCCCATTTCTACGGCGCATGCTGTGGGCACTAGTCCAATCAGCACTTTATGCAGGACATACTAATGCGCAGCATAGTATGATTGAACTTTGTGCCATCATAGGTGCAGCCGCATCCCCTGTAGAGTGCACGCTCCTGAGCACCCGGCCTGTCTGAATGGCTGGGCACAGGGAGCGCGCACAGCTCAGCGTTTTGTTCTGATTTAAATTACATGTTTTCGCTTGTCAGAACAATAGATGTTGCCTTTACCCCCAGAATATCTGATCCAACCCAGCAGTTTCATCCTCGGTCTACTGCATTTTCTGTAATATTAAATATCGGGATATGATCATACTGTACTATACAGTCAGCGCCCTCCCTCAAGAGGAGCCAATCCTGGAGAGGGGAACATTTTAAGACTGAGAATAAAACCACTTGACATGTCATTTAGAGGGATACTACCATTAAAAAGAAGGGGGGGGGGTGATCTACCTACATGTACATTATTGTTGCTTTTGAGCTTGGTGGCATTTTTCAGCATCATTTGATTTGTCATCTTTGTGATTCACAGGAGTTGCTGATCAGTTGCAGACAAACTATGCAAGTGACTTAAGAAGCATACTAAAGACACTATTTGAAGTCATGGCCACCAAACAGGAAATAGATGACAAAGGCAAGCAGAAGAAAGGTAATTTTTTTTGTCCTTTTCTGGTGTCTTAAAGCCTTAAACCTCTCACTCTTTGCTAGATAAGGGGCTCAATTCAGTGCCTGGCGAGGCATGTTTTAAGGAGTGAGTTTTTTTTGGGAGAGAATTTTAGTTTGGCGCGAGAAATTACATGGAAATTTTCTTCAAAAGTGTAAACTCGGGTGATTCAGGGAGTGTTTTTAAGGGGGACTTTTGGGCAAGACCAGGTTTTTGTGTGGGTGCATTTCTGTTCAGCTCATAGCTGGCAAGAATTGCCCATTTCACTAACTGATATGCTTTTTTTTTCATTGATAAAAGCCATGCCACTATAGCCAGTATCCTTGTTATCAATGAAAATGGCAGCCTGAAATATATTATTAAATCTAAAAAAATTGTGTAGACCCCCCTCCCACCCCAATGAGTCAGCTAGCCCAAACATAACGGCTGGTAATCCAGCGCTCTGGCCAACACCTGGGATGCTGGGGGTACAGAAGAGCCCTTATACCCTTCTGTATGGGTTCTGGAAGAACCCCGTTCCCATACTAATGCCAGCAGGTGACAAGGCGGCCCCCTACCCTGTGAACTGATATATGGGTCCCTTGGACCCCTTACCAGTTAACCCCAAGTGTAAGTAAAAAAAAAAACACACAAATACATTATTATAATATTATGTCCCTCCGGGTACAGTCTTGCTTGGCTCCGGCAGGTTGGTCGCTGTTCCCTGCCAAGTCATCTTAACCATCGTGGGGGCTCTTCTGCGGGTCATATGCCGATGCCCATGACCACTAGTTGTACAATGGTGGGACACAGGTACCCCCTCCCTCCTTCCACCTTGGCTTCCAGTCAAGAAGGGACTGCGTGTGGGGCAGGGGGGAGTGTCCTTTTATGCTGAGAGGCGGAGTCTTTCTGGGATCTCCCCCTTGTGACTCCATACGTCACAGGAGGGGAGGGGGTTTCCCCAGGAAACTCCCCTCCTGTGATGTTAATATCATTAGGGGTTGAATCCTGAGATGCCCCACCTCTCTGTATGAAAGCTTTGCCCCTGCCAAAAAACGGCAGACTCCTGGACCCCTTGCCGGTATCATTTGGAGTGATGCAGCGCTGGACAATGGACAGGGAAAGGTAAGTATTGGTTAATCAAGAACTTCTGTACTGGAAAGGGGTCTCATGAATAATAAATGTATTTGTGTGCGGTGTTTTTTATTTTTACTTACACTTCCAGGGAACCCCCTATACCAGTTCACTGGGCAGGGGGCCACCCTGTCATATATGTCGGCATTGGTGGGTAACACAGCGGTACCCCACCCGATTACCCGCACCCCTGTTTGGGACGCGGGGGGGGGGGGGTGCAGAATATATCTGTGCTCTTTGATTGTGCATTGGGTTCTCCCATTGGTGCCCACAAAGAAAATGGGTTCAGAAGTATCAAACTTTCTATAGTGCTGTCTTCTTCGAGACTACTAATGAAACAGAAACTGAGAGCTAATTGGCTACAACAATTTATTTATGCTGATAATGGATTTTAAAATATGCGATAGACTTTTGTAAAAAATGGCAGAAGAGGGTGGGGTTTTAATCAGCATTTTTAACAGCTATTATTGCATCATTCTGTTGTACCATTCCAGAATGGCATGAGAACAAATTCACTAAAGCGTGCTGCCCTCTTGTGGCTGCCAAAGACAATTGACAGCAGCGGGTCTTGTGACACAGCATTTTACAGTAGAAAGCCTATGCTTTTTTTTTTTTTTTTTTTAAAGTAATCCTATACCCAGAAAGGAAGTTTATGTTGTCACATTCTATCCCCAGCTCAGTGCCCCAAAATAGCCTGTTTTTACTTTTTTTTTATTCTACTAAAGCCTTTTCCCAATATTCATCTACCACTTGTGGACCATGTGTTTTGGGCTTTTAACTCTCATCATTTGTTTGGAGGGAGGGGGCTTGAGAGCTGTGTAACAAGGGAGAACAAGCCACCATAGGGGTAGACATAAATTAGGCTTAATGTATTAGGCTGAACTCTCCCACCTTGTTTCTACAGCAGTTCCCTGCAGATGTCAGGCTTACAAATGTATTTCTTGCTGGAATAACCAGTGGCGAAGGGGGGGGGGGGGTGCAAATTTCCTATTGTTGATTAGTGTGTATCCTATAAAACCAATATGTTTCCTTTCTAGTGTCAACCTTTATTGTAAACCATGGTTTCCCAATACCACTACCTATTAATACAGACATCAATTGGGGTGCTGTTCCCCAACAACCACTCCCTCACTCACAGACTACACAAGTAAAATGGTAAAGATATATACAATGTTTTTGATACATTACAAATTGCATTACATACAAAAGACAAAGGACACTTTAAAAAACATGAACGGGGGGTCAAAATAGTCACAATCAAATAACAATAGAAAGTTCCATATATATGATATAAACAGCCTAGGTCAAAAATTAAACAAGTAAATATTGCACAATAATCAACAATACATAAGGGTGCCTCAGTTATCAATATCCCACAATAAATCCTAAAACCATAAAGTCCTATAGTGCAAAGATTATTCTATATATAAATAGCGTTGACACATATGAAATCCACTCTCATGTACAGCAATCCCCTTATATTTTCCTACATCAAAATGCAAGAAGTGCACACAAAATCCCTAATAAAGTGAGATATCCCCCCAAAAAGAGAGAGCAGCTGATACTGACAAAAAAGTTGATAAGAAGCACCCCTTTGGACCACCAATCCAAGACAGGTTGTTATTTACATGGACCCCTCCAGACAATCACCCCAACGCGTTCCTTGGCGTCAAAGCCACTGCATCAGGGAGAGTTGTCCTAGCAGAGCCCTCCAAGTTTTAAATCCACTCCCAGCCAATGAGTGACATCTACAATAATAAGGAATAGCTCATTAACCAGTGAGCGTATATAAGCACCAATGTATGCTGCACGCCTCCTCCTCCCTCCCAGCTGGGCTAATCAGCATTGGAAGTTAAAAAAAAAAAAAAATGGAAAGCGCGATTTCTCATGTCTGCACTATAGATGATCCTGCCCATATTCTGGCCCACCCTCCATCCCCCAGGCAGCACCCAATCTGCCACACAGCGCACACTTGCCAACCCCCCACCACGCCCCCCCCTCCCCCCAGACTCACAAACAGTCAAGGGAAGGAGAGGGGAAGGGGATAGTAGTTGGGTGGGCGAGATGCAACAAGGCCCAACACCATGAACAGAGGGAAAGGAGACATCTCAAAAACACCTACCGCATCCCCAGCCCGGTGACTGACCACATTCACCAAAGCCAGGGGGGACGAGGAGAAGCGGCAACAGCGCTCCCCTGCCAGAGAGGAGAACAGTGAGCCAGAGGAGTAGGTAAAGTAAGAGAGAAGGGGAGGCAGCCCGCTACCAGACAAGCTGGCCAATTAAGAAGTGTTACTCACCAACATAAATGAGTGTCTCTCACCAGCCCAAGGAGGACCCAAACCAAGACCTCAAATATAAAAAAAACCACACAAGCTGTATTTAAATTACTCAAATATAAACCTATTTTTTTGTAAACGCATCTATTAGATTTAATGTCTAAATTGGACATAAACTGACAACTCACCCAAAGATTAAATTAAGAACTAATAGCTGAAGATTTGTGTTACATCCCCTATAGAAGTACTCTAAACTTAGAATGACATATTGATAAGCAAGCGTAAGGAGCAGCCATTTGCCTATAAGCAAGCCATTGTGCAATCTAACAATACGCATTTTCCTAATCATATCGGTGAAGTAAATTTGAAAATTTTCTGCTAATTCCTGAGTCCAATGTAGCAATATATATCCACGGATCTGTCGAGTAAGGCCTTTACCTAAGTATTAATATATTAAAAAAAGGGAAGCATGATTAAAAAAGCAAAAAAAAAAAAAAACACAACAATGTGCAAAAACACACAATTGCTTTATCAACCAAAAATAATATGTGGAGCAAACATTTAACACTATTGTTATTTAATAGGATCCCCCTTACCCAGGGCATCCCAAAATTGACGCACATATTCACACAGTGAACAATTAAACACCCAAGTGCCAAATATCTGCTTTCTTCCAAAAAATATAAGTGCCACAAAAATCTACACCAAGCCTTTACAACAATTAATATATTAACCTACCTTTATTGATGTTCAAATCACACAAAATTTCAACGATCATTCCTGTTAACAGGTTTTAATAGGCAAAACTTACTCTGAAATCTAAGAACCTAAAATGGAAAAAAAAGAAAAATCCTCTGAGTTCTAGTGTGGACCAAGTCTTCAGAGTATAGATCCATTGCAACTCCTTCAGGAGCAACCTCTTTTTAAGGTCTCCACCACAAATGCCCAAGCTAATTTTTTCAATTCTGACCATGGTGAGACCCCCTGCTGACCCCTTGTGCGCTTCCAAAACCTATTAATACAGTTTCCCCTTCAGACTATTCTGCCAGCAATGCAGTCATCCCAAGATGCACCACTCCTGCAGCCTAATGAAGCAGTAGCTTGTGTGCCGTTCTTCATGTCCCCCGATTTTCATCCCAGTGGCCTTGAGTACATACCAGAGGGGAGCTCGAATAACCTGTAGTACTGATACTCGAACTGGCTAATGAGTTTACCAGGAAATCTCCTGGAATAGCCCTTTGGGGGCCTTCATCTCCAAGACCTGAACTATGTATTACTCATTTGTAGCCCAAGGGCACACACAAGACAGTACAGTTTGGCACAATGTTTCTGTGACATTTAGATGGTAAGCTAGTAATACTTGCATCTAAATGCTCATTCTACTGGTGGGCCCCAGACATTTTAGTCTGACACTGTTAGTACCACTGGATGGGAACCCCCGTTCTAAACGTACTAACCTTTGCCATTGTCTGTAGCAATGCGATATTCCATCTGGAGTAATGATATTGTCTAAGGTAACGTGGCTGCTATATGGCACTTCCCTTCTTTCTGTACTTGCCTGTTTTTCCTGGATATGTGAATAACGTGTTCTTTCTCTCATAGGGAACCAAGGCTTGAGGAGTTCTGCTCTGGAAGATTGCGCCCTTTGTCAGGAAACCATCTCCTCCTCCGAACTTGCTGCCAAGGCCCGCGATGGAGAATTTGAAGGTATGGCTGGACACGAGAGATATATTTGTCCTAAATGTAAGGTCTCCGTTTGTGGACATGTGACGATGATATGTGCAAGCTTTATATTGATTTCATAGAACCAGTGCGCGGCCGGCATCATTCGCCTTCCTTCTCGGCTGTGCGGGACCCCATCCGCTGCAACTGAATGGCTGCACACAGCCGAAGGGAGCTGTGTGATGCCGCTCGCAAGTGTGTCTAGGATTCCATTTAGCTGCTCTAGCTGTGCCGTGGGGTCAAGGAGAACGGCAGGGTATTACACAGTGGGGAACCCCAAACCGGACAGGACCAAAACCCAGAATAGTGAAACGTAAGGGTTTAGCTCCACTTTAAGGACCCTGCCAGAGGTCTGTTAGCAGAAGTTGGAAAATTCTTCAAGTACAATACAAGATTCTTTGAAGGTTGTTCCCTGAAGCACAACAGTGTGCTGAATCAGAGCTTTCTCTGTATTCGTATTCTTATCTCATTATCTGCTGTAACAGCATTAGTGGTGGCTGATGCTGGTGCTTACAATACCTACAGCACAACAATAGATTGCACAACAATAGATTACAATACACTGTGGTCATACCAAGTAGCTGCCCTACCTTAGGGGATATTTACAATGACACAATAATATCTGAGGTCTTTTGTAACGTCCTTTAGTCGCTGCTCAGCATTAAAGTGACTGGTAAGTAAAAAAGAAATATCTGTAGCTTACCTTTCATTGAGTGCCTGGAGCACTGTGATTCCTCCTCTTTTGGTCTCCTCAGTAAGGAAATCACTCCCTCGTTCAGCTTTCAGTTCTCACCCTGCTGATCTGGTCCTTTAATTCAGTGGACCAATAACGGGAACACCCAAGCGTCCCCTGGCTGGCTGCCTCTCTCTGCAGCTATGAAACCCTGTCCTCCTCCCTCCTCTCTGGTGACACTATGTACTTTCAGGCTAGAGACACTTTTAGCCTGCAGCATCTGTCACCCATTTTTTCCTGGTAACACTATGCGGTGGCAGTAACAACTAATGCATGGCATTGAGCTGCTGCTTATTTAGCGTCAGCATAAGGAACAGGAATGGCACAAAATATTGTGGCCCCAGCTGCCATAAAAAAGACAAATGTCCAAGTCAGTACCAATCACCCCACACACATAAATCACTACTTTAAGTAATATTCATAAATTTTATTATGTCCAGACCATGACAAAGTCTGTGAGTCCACAGCAGGGGCATCGACACCACAATAGTGCAAAATCTAACTACATAATCCCTATACATGCTTTTATGCCCAATCCCAATAATAAATAATTTCTCACAAATAGATCAGTGAATATCAAAGACAAAGACATTTCCTTTGAAAAAAGATACAACTGTGCTCAAGTAAAGTGCAATGTGCTAATACTCCGAACTGAACAAGAAAGAGAAGACAACAAGCTGAAAACCACTACATGCAATGAAATCACCTATGAGCATGTGAATGTTGTCCCTGCTGGTTATCCTTTACCCATGTGTTCCATGGAGAACCACTTCCTCAAGGTGCAGGAGTGGCCCGTCGCTGTTTTCCCTGCGGAGTGTGCTCACCCAGCCTATCTGTATGGCTGTGCGCGGGAGCACGCACAGCTGCAGGGATGCAGGGAGGGACTTGTGGAACGGTATGAGGTTTGTGGTTAATCTAGGGGGGCACCTAGTCTGCTGGTCCTGGAGTCTTAAGGATTCCAGGGCTGGCCTCAGCAGTGATTGGTCCACTTTCAAGAACTCTGGCCCTCACAGTTTGTGGCAAGTGAAAACTGGCATGAATGCGAACGGCTAGTATCTCACAATAATCTCACACCACTTCATCTGATTTTTAAGGATTCATGTGGCAAAAAAAAAGTTTAATCTGGCTTTATGCCCCCACATTCGACAGGTACATGAGAATCAGATCATTTGTTGATCTCCGCAACATCTGCTACTTCCTCAATTTGCACATTACAGCTTGTCCTTCTTGGGTTGCAAATTTGAGGGGTGTGTTTATCATGGGCTTTCTCAAAAAGGTTTGTCATAAAATCTCTATGCTTTATGGGGATAAGGATAAAAGTGTGGTATAAGGGTACAGAGTGAGACCGGATTCCAGGAGAGACTGCAAATAGACTGCGAACTTCAGCCACTGTAATGTCCTCCATGATCATGGGGCTGTTCTGAGTGCCTAAGAGAGGATTAGGAAGCAGACTTTCCTCTACTTTCTCAGTGGATGGTAGATCATCTCCACCATGTCTGAGAGAACTGCAACTAGAAGTTCAGCACAAAACTGATAATAATACAATAATAATAATACAATAGGGTTGGTCCTCATGTAAACAGTGGTGGGGCAGTTGTGGCCTAGAGGTAAGGGGAGCGTACTTGTGACCAGAGGGTGGAAGGTTCGAATCGAATCCCGGGCCTGGGAAATGACTGAAGTGCTCTTGAGCAAGGCAACTGCTCCCCGGGCATGGGCATGTGTACACTCACTGCACGGATGGGTTAAATGCGGAGGACGAATTCCTATGTGTGCGCAAGCATACAATGGCCATCCATGCATTAAAACATTTAAAAAAAATTAAACACACTGAACTATTGTTTCATGTAAAGTTCGTTGTCTCTGAGAAAAGATATGATTGCTGATGGCATTCTCATTATATATCCCGATGACGTCAGAGGGGAAACTTTTGAACTTTGGACCCCGTCTTGTTAATGTTTTGGAGATTGGTGTTCTGCTTAGCAGTCTGACCCTGAGGAAGGGGGACTGTGATACCCCGAAACGTTGGACTTTATGGACTGCTTTGTTTCTATAAACACATTGATGAATTTAATACAGTTTGATTGAATACATCTTTGGAGTGCTGGCCTGAATGATCTATATGCAAAAAGATAAAATATATTTTATGTAGTCATTTCTAGACTTCCCATGAAAGTTACATCATTATACAATATTAGTAAGAGATTTTCTTTGTTATGTTGGAATTGGAGTCGGTACATTTCTAGCTCTAGATCAGACTCCAACTCCACAGCCCTGTTTGTAACTGTTGTTAGGATTCATCCTTACTCCCTGTCTCTACTAGTGCAATTGGAGGTTTATTTAACAGAAAGGTCATGGTTTCCACAAGAGGATTTTCACTGTTACGGGAACATTTGGTCTAATGATACCAATTGCTAGATCTGCAGTAGGCTCACGGCCTTTCCAAACTGAATGCAAAGTCCCTTCTAGAAATACGAAAAAACTGTAAAAGATCATTGCATCTTTTTCTATTAAGTATTCCTGATGTGTTTTTTTATTTTTACAGATCCTCCTGACTGGGTACCAGATGAGGCCTGCAGTTTGTGCACCGCATGCAAAGCTCCTTTCACAGTGATTCGCAGGAAGCACCACTGTCGCAGCTGTGGCAAGGTAATGGTTGGTTCCATGGCCTTTTTTTTGCAGACTAAAACGCCATTATTCACTGGAAATAATGACTGTCTAACCTTCCCAGCATTTGTTGTGCCCACCTCTACAGTGAGTTTGATACTGCGAGAAGGCAAACTGAAAATTGTATGCACAATGTTTAGGGGTTTGGGTCATTCTGTAGGATTTATACGCAACTGCAAGACATTTGATTCCCCCACAATTCCTAACACATTAGTTGCGTAAGGGGAAGCCATTATATACCAGTTAAGGAAGCGACTTGTGACCACAAGGTTGCTGGTTCGATTCCCGAATTCGACATGACTGAAGTGCCCTTGAGCAAGGCATCTAACGACCCAAATGCTGCCCAGGCATTGTGGATAGGGCAGCCCACCACTATGCTAGATCTGTGCCCTCTGGCATAGCTCTAGAGTTTTTGCATGTATATTGTTTGGCTGCTCAGAACCGAGTAGCCAGTTGCCAACGATAACCGGTTAGGGAGTCATCATAACCATTTACCCACATGTTGCACGGCCATTTATGATAACGCCTTCCCCAAAAAAGGTACACACTTTTATGTCCTCCGTTAGGAATGGCTATATGAACAACAATCAGTGCTTGCTTGTTTCCCCTTAGACAAGGAGCACTACCAGCCCTTACTGCTTTAGCCTAGATGATCTGTTGACTTCTGTTATGTCTTCTTTCTATTCCCAGAGCATAATTTTACTGCTCTATATGTCACCAGTCAGACACCATATGGGATATTGTGTACAGTTCGGGCACCAGTGCATAAGCAGGACATATCGGAACTGGAGCACGTTCAAAGGCAGGCAACTAAATTAAGGAAAAACGCTTCTTACACTGGCAAAGGAGGGGATTATGGAACTGTCTGTCAGTGGAAATAGTCGTGAAGTATATATACAACAGTTATTGTGCTCCAACTACAAATGTAATGGTATTTATTCTACACCCTAAAAAATATAAAAATAATATATAAACAATACATGCACGTGCATGGAAATCTCAAATACAATCAACACATAAATGGCACAGATCAAATCCTAAAGAGTAAAAAAGTTCTGTCCGTGACACGGGGTTAATACTCGTATCATCGTATATCAGAGTGCCATTATGTGGGCACCACTACACCACCTCAAGTGAGTCTGGAAAACTCTATGTAGATTCTTATCGGATAGTGTGTCTTTATTATTATTCTTTTACATAGCACATGCACTTTAGTATTCCATAGGAGACCAGATGGGTGGATATTTATGAGACTAAGTATACGAATTGAACACTGCCCTGATTGATGTATTTTGTGTATGATGTTTTGATTTATTCTCATCATGGTCCTAGGAGATCAGTGTTGATCCATTTTAGCAGTTGTTGTCTGTAATTGTTGTCTTTGAACTTGTGATCATTAAAATTGTATTTATGTTTTATGCTTGAGCTGTGTCCCATTTCTAGAATCAGGAGAGTAGTCACTGATTTTTGTACAAACTAAGTGTCTAGGGGAGCCACGCCCATTATACATTTTTTTGAGCTGTGCCTACACATTTGTAGTTTTGTCAGACTTTCCATTGCCCCGCGAGTGTTCACAGAATCCTTGGCGGTGGTGGATGGCTTGCCTGAGGAGGCAGGGTGTGCACATCACCCCATATCTGGAAGACTTGCTCATCCGAGCCCGATCTCTGGCAGAGGCACTGCGTGATGTTCGGACGGTCCTGTCCACGCTGGAACTTTTCGGGTGAGTGATCAACTACCCCAAGTCCCAGAAGTCCCCTCCATGGTGGCGACCTATCTACATTGGATACTCGACGGGCAGGGTCCTTCTTCCGGTGCAGAGGTGCAAAGCTCTTCAGGTGGCAGTGAGGTTGTTACTGACAGACAAACATTCCACAATCATGCAGGGCATGCGTTGCCTTGGCCTGATGGTGTCTACAAATGCTCAGCAGTCGCTGGCAGTGGGTCAGTCTTTCCTGCTGGTCTGGTGGGTCATCCTGACCACAGACGCCAGTCTGACGGGTTGGGGTGGTGTTCTGGACAACCAGATCGTTCAAGGTCTCTGGGACCAGCGGGAGCTAGTCAATGTGTTGGAACTGAGGGCAATTCTGCTGGTTCCCAGGCATTGGTCTGCCCAGCTCCCAGGCCTTCCAGTCGCTGTGTCCTACATAAACCATAAGGTCTGTACCAGGAGCTGGCATGTGTTCCAGGAAGTGAGTCGCATCTTGAAGTTCGTGGAAATTCGCGATTATCGGATATTAATCGGATATCGACGATTATTTGAGCAAGGAGACAGTGGACCAGGGGGAATGGTCCCTTCACCTGGATGCGTTTCAAGCCCTCTGCGGAGGGTGACCTCTTTGCGTCTTGGCACAATTGGAAGGTACAGAGGTTTGTGTCCGGGGTGCGAGACCCTGGTAGTGGCGGGCAACGCACTGCCCATTCCCTGGCCAGGGTACAGCCTGCTCTACGCATTCCCTCCAATGCCACTTCTGGGGGGCGTGTTAAAGAAAGTCAACTACAAGCAGATCCCTATCATCCTGTTCGATCGCCCCACACTGGGCCAGAAGACTATGGTTCGCAGATCTGGTCAGGCTGGCGGTGGAGCCCCTGTGGCGACTCCTCAACCACCCAGATCTTCTGCAACAGGGTCCTCTGTGCCACCCCAATTCTCCAGCACTGTCTTTAGTGGCTTGGTACTGGATACCAGCATATTGGAGGAGTGGGGTTTGTCCGCTGTGGTAATTCAGACCTTGATTAGAGCACGGAAACAGCCATCCTCTAGAATTTACTACAGGACTTGGAGGGCCTTTGTGTCTTGGTGCGAAGCTAAGGGCCACTCCTGTAGCAGGTTCCAGTACCCAAAATGTTGCAGTTCCCCCAGCAAGGCCTGCACGCTGGCCTAAAGCCCAGCACCCTTAAGGACCAGGTCTCGGCCTTGTCCAGTTTTTTCCAATGGACGATCGTGGTGCGTAGGTTAATTTGCATTTTCATGCAGAGTGCTGCACATCTTCGACCTCCACTGTGGCCGCCACCATGGGATCTCAATCTGGTCCTATCAGCACTTAAGGGCCCCCCTCGTTAAACCCATGGTGGAGGCTTCCCTGACGACACTCACGTTAAAAGTGACTTTTCTTGTGGAGATCGCCTCCATCCGGCGGGTTTTGGAGCTCTCAGCGCTTTCAATCAGATCACCCTTTTTTCATGTGAAGCAGGATTTTTTGCCCAAGGTGGTCTCTCCCTTCCATCTTAATCAGGAGATAGTGCTACCCTCTTTTACCCATGTCCCAGTCGCTATAAGGAATGACTTTCCCTCGACGTGGTCGATGAGGTACATAAGGCAGATGTCTTGTTTGTGATCCCGGAAGGGCCACGGGAGGGCCCTGCCGGTTGCCAGGTCCACTTTTGGCAGATGGATCAGGCAGGCAGTCCCTTCTGGGTCTCCGCTCACTCCACCAAGGCTGTTGCGGCGTCTTGGGCTTTCCAACACAAGGCATCGGCGGAACAGGTTTGCAAGGCGGCGACCTGGCCATCTCTCCACACTTTCACCAAGTGTTACAAATCTGATGTCAGGGCATCTCCCGATGCCACACTGGGGCGTAAGGTGTTGCAGATGGTGGTGAACCCCTCTCCAGAGGTCTGAGCTTGAGGTGTCATTGCTGCAGTTCTTGGTTAGGTTGATGCTGTTGGCTGTTCTTGTGCATTATGTGCCGGTTAGCGCTCTCCCGTCTTTGGCTAAGCTGAACCCAGGCGTTGCTGTTGGGACGAGACGAGAAAGGAAATTTACCCGTGAATACACCAATTTCCATTTTTTCAGACATATTCTGTTACTATGATAATGGATTCTAAGTTCAACTGCACTTGCACTTACTGGCCATGTTGGGCCTTTAGCCAATATAGAAGCTCACAAGGCCAAGGTCACCTATGTCTTAAAAGATGGAGATACAGTGACAGGTTTAGTATACCGCAACCTACTATATATACTACAAAAGAGCCATTATACTAGAGCAGGGGTTCCCAACTTTTTTCATCAAGTATCGCTTTCCATTTACTGAATATTTCAAGAAATACCTGGTTGGACGTATGGGTTTAACAGTAGTAAATAACACACAAAATAGCCATAAAAGTGTATAAAATGCACATAGTTCTTATCACCCTTTGCAGCATTTTTTTTTACTCATTAAACAAGTTAGGCTTGGGTAGAGTTTAGATGGCAGAAAATCAGTTTCGGGTACATGGCATTCTGCAGCCTTGTTGAGTACCACCTGATAGGATCTCAAGTACCACCAGTGGTATCTATACCGTTGGTTGGGAACCCTGTTCAAGTACAGTATGTCCGTCTTACCAAGATCCAGTATTGGCTAACCTTGGATGATAAAGATGAAAATATCCCTACCTCACCTGTAATGCTGGATTTTATACACAATTTGTAATGTTATGTTATACAATTTGTGTTGTTTTTCCTAACCTATAGCTGATATGTTAAACTGCAGAACATTGTGTAGTAATCACTTATAAATCCGAGCTGCTCCCATGCTGTTCCCTCTACATTTCTGCATATAATTTTCCGATCGTTAAACCTGTAGTGAATCATGAAACAATTACCAGGCCCCTGGTGAGGCATCGATGAATGTAAAACAAAGGGTAATTTGATAGAATTATAATGTTAAGATGCTGAATCATGATGCTACATCTCATTAGTTCACATTTGTATACTGCACCGATCCAGTTACTGCAAGGTCATCAGAAAGGCAGCAGTTGATCTGTACAAGTGGTTTTAATAGAGTTTTTTGGGCCCCAATGCAAATTACAGGCTGCCCACTGTTTGGCTATCAGCTATATACTTTTATAAATTTAAATTAATACATAAATACAATGAAAATTGTATGATGCTGTACTATCTATTGATAGAAATGCTAACAGGATCTATACTCTTAAAATCACAATCCCACCCCCATTCCTCCAAACTCAGTCACCATATTGGGGTCCTCTTATCTGCACGCTGCTTCATAGGAGGCGACAGTGCTGTGCTTCAAGGACTGTTGGTGACAACTAATCTCTTGAACGTAGGGCCTTAACCTTGCAAAAGTGCAAAATTAGAAATTACTTAGTCCTTGGTGTTTCTTTGGTTTTAGTCTTTATAGACCCTGTCTGGGTAAAAAAACAAAGCTTTTGTCCCCTGATCCTCCCTAGCCAGGTTCGATAAAATTTGCCTGTTTCCAAGATCAAGGATCATTGCCTCCCCACTGACTGACCACTTCTGTGTCATTTGTCAGCCCCATTCGTCACTGTGACTGGCCATGCCCACTCTGGTCACTGCAATTGGGGGAGGCATGCTGTGGCCTGACAAGCCCCCTCCATTGCAGTAAATGATGCTGGACTGGTTGTCATAATTGCAAAGCCGCTCCAGTAAGTTTTAACCCTTTGAGTGCCAGCCCACCTAGAGATTTTGTCTCCCTCTGTTGCAAGACCATTTTTCATTGCTTTGCGCTATACATGTTTAACTCTGATTTTTGAAGGGATTTCCCAAGAAATTATATAGTTTTTTTTCATCTGGGCTTTAACATGAAATGTAATTTTTTAGTGTATTCTAAATATTTTTGGTTGAAATATCTGCAAGAAAATAATAAAAAAATTTTTTTTTACAATTTGTAGTGTTTTTCTAATTAAAAAGTAATAAAATAAAATTATATTGTGTGAAAAAAAAAAAACATTTCTCCAAGTTACAATGGTACCATATGTGTATTGGTAGACACCCTTTCCTGCCCAGAAGATGCCAGAAACTGAAACAGTGATTTAGGAGATTTTCAGATAAAATACAGCTGCTATGCAGCCATTGCAGTTTTTCAAGAGAAACAACCCTTTACATTTGAAATCCTCCCACAAACGATATATTCTCTGGAAGTTAAGCTTTCTAGGCATACCAGGCTTGTTGATGTGGGTGCAGTTATCTGGAAGTAATACCTCAAAGAATTCTTCATTTGAGAGAGGAGTCACTTATACACCCGGTCTGAATAAAACTCCAACCAAGCTTGTGGTTTTCTTCTCCTGGTAGGACTAAAATCCAGGGGTGACAGGTTTTTGAATGTATCAGGGGAGACAGAACCTGCCCCGTTGTCGCCTTCTTTCCACTAAAAAAAAAAAACAAGCCTGGCTGGATATTTCTTGATGCTGGATGTATAAATGACCGCTCCTCCCGCCATCCAGCATATTTATATGGATTTTTATTATTGGCCATTTTTTTCACGATAGTCCTCCTCCATATTCTGTGCTCTATTAAGGTTCAAGTAAAAGAAAGGTTAGAACAATAAGGAGTTAAAATTCCTACTGTTCAAGCAATTCTCACTACAGACGCTCTAAAATGTTTGACATAGGAGGGTTGCCAAAGTCAGTGATTTGACCTGACTACCTTTACCATTCAAGTTTAGAATGTTATTAATATCGGCTGAAGTCTGATCAAAAGAGCAGAGATACAGCCAGAGGTTGAGTTACAAAAGGATTACTAATCAAATGAGATAATAGTAATAAAGTAAGGACACTTACCCGTCCTGACCTGGGCCACTGAATGACTTCACAGGATTGTTAATGCCGTTTCTGTGGTGTATCCAGCTCAGAATGAATGCGGTTGTTTCATGAAAAGAGAATCCAGAGGGTTTTGGAATGTCCTTAAATAGCTTTATTAGAAATATTTTAAAACATAAAAATGGAAATAAAATCCAAGACGAGTTTTGTCATTCCTCAGAGGTTCAAGGATTGTGCAAGTTGCAACACGTGTGTGTAAATAATGCCCAAAGTGCAGTTTGTTTAAAAAGGATCCAGTTATTTCTTGGTTCCACTCCGCTGGAAAGGATGTCAAATTATAAATCCATCGGTGTGAAGCTTCTTACTGCACGGACTTGCAGTGTAAAAAGATGAAGGTTGTTTAAAAGTAGCTCTTACAGTCCTGCTGCGGCTTGCAATACTTTGGTCCGTCACACGTTTCGTCACATGACTTCCTCAAGGTCCCTACTTTTAAACAACCTTCATCTTTTTACAG
The DNA here is from genome assembly GCA_027917425.1 of Gastrophryne carolinensis. Lineage (NCBI taxonomy): Eukaryota > Metazoa > Chordata > Amphibia > Anura > Microhylidae > Gastrophryne > Gastrophryne carolinensis. Next base: position 44,913,046 of record CM051234.1, read on the forward strand.
ATTTGCACACTAGTTGATCTCAATGGTGCTGTCTTACGTGCGCCAGATGGGTAGCCGCATCCCCAGCTCACTGTTTGGGCGTGTGTGCGCACAGCTACAGGGATGCCGGGGATGCAGCCATTGGGAGAGATGATGTTGCATGACCCAATAGGATCAGGTAAGATTCCCCCCCCCAGAAGGTTTCACAAAATTGGGAATCCAGTGTAGGATACCCCAGGGGCAGGCTGGGCCTAGAATCTTTTATATTCCAGGGCCAAAATCATTTATTGCACTCCTACATGCCCTACCCCTCTTATATGGGAGTTTCTAAGCAAAACTTGAGCTATGGGGGAGGTGGCAAATAGGGTTTATTGGGTTAGCATGCAAAATGTTGTGTGGTGCTGCAAAAGCTCAAGCTCCTTTAAAGCCCATTTGTCTGCCAGTGGCCGCCTTTAGAGCCTAAAGGCTAATGTACATCTCCATGTGCTATTCAGCCAACAGCCATTCATCCTGGGGGTTAAGGGGGGGCCTAAGGGATTTTTGATTGGAGGTTCCTAATTTACAAGGCTCCCTCTAGCCAGGATCTGCCTTAGCCCTTTAAATGGCAAGCGTGTAGAATCTATGCGCCTCGCTTCTACTGTTAATTGCCAAGCACATAGATTCTATGTGCTTGGCATTTTCCTGGGTTTTGAAGAAAAAAAAAACACTTTCGCCTCCACCTGGGATCCAGCATTGGGGTCTCCTCTTCCCTGAGAACCACCCCACCCCTCCGGATCTTCAGTAGGGCAGAGAACATTCCCTGCCCCGCACAGTGGCTTTTACACCGACTGAGTGAGCTGATATCTCACCCCCCTCCCAACGGTGGGAGTGAACAGCGAGGCCGGAGTGGTTGGCAGAAGCCAGATGTGGAGGCAAAGGGCACCGATTCTCTACCCCGAACCCAGCTTCCCCTGATCACTTCTGGTTGAAGATCTGTGTGTTTTGTTTTGTTTTTTACATATAACCATTTATGAACTGGTAGGGGATCCTTGAAACCTCCACACCAATTCACAGGGCAGAAGCCCCCTCCCATTACCTGTATCCCCAAAGCCGAGGGGGGTGCAGAAAAGATGCTCAGCCTCCACACCATGGTCTACCAGCCCCCATAGTTGGTACCTGGATTTACTAGAGATGGGGACCCCAACCCGTTTAAAAAAAAAATGTTTTAATAGGCCGGACCCCACGTTCATTTTTTTAATTTTTAAGGGTTTAACCCTTGATAGTGCAGATAGTATTTGTATTTTATTTCAGGTGTCCCCTGGGCAGAAACGGGTGTCTGCCGGGGGGAGAGGGTGTTACAAAAAACAACTTGCCCCAGATCCTCCTGTTTCCCCGGGGCTTCTGTTCCTGGGTGCGCCCATCTTGTATCCGATATCCAGAGCAACATCCCCTCAATAACTTGAACGGGCGACCACTCGGTGCATTCTCTGTGGATCAGCGCCAAGGAAAAGTTGGTAGCGGTGAATGTAACTGGACATCCACTTTAAGACTTTAGTTAGGCAATATTTGGAAACTGTTAAGTTATTTTGCTATTGGTGTAACACTTTTGATTTTTCTCTTGCAGATCTTCTGTTCTCGCTGCTCTTCCCACTCTGCCCCCTTACCGCGATACGGCCAAATGAAGCCTGTCCGCGTCTGCACACACTGTTATATGTTTCACGTCACTCCTTTTTATAGTGACCAAGTTACGGTCTGATGCACTGGTACACCACACAGGTGGACAACTTCCGAGCCTCAGCACTTTTTTTTTTTCTGGTCAAGAATTACACTGGATTATGGACTTTTCTGGAGGCATGCCGGCTTTAAACGTACAGAGAGGTTTTTGTTTCTTCTTTATTTTTTAAGCTGCTAAAGGAAGGAATGAAAGGTCTGTGGCTCCCACCTTCAGTACAGTCTTCCAAAATGGCCTGGTCTTGACATTGCAGATGCCATGACGCCAACATCTTCCAAGCATAGTGCGCTTTGGATCCATACTGCACCACTGATTACCTTACAAGGTGAAGAGTTTCAGATTGATTGTAGCAACTGTCATATCACACAGCTCTGAGGCATGGATGCTCATCCATCCGCCCATAAAGCAGTCACGTGACCCATCATGCTTCCATTGTACTCTTACCACCACCTTTTTTAATTAGAAGGAAAGAGATGGAATGACGCAGAGTTGTTTCGGGATCTGGAAGAAAAGAAAAACGGATTATGTAAAGAGCAATATTCCATGGAGTCAGAAGGGGGAGGATTCCCAATATCATTTATTTATTGTTTATGATTGTTTTGTGTACCTAGTTAAAGGTCAGCCTCACCAAAACTAATGTTTTAGCTTATCGATGAAAGGTCAAATTGAATATTCACGATTTTGGGGAAATTTAAAGGAGGAGCATTACATTAAAGAAAATTCCATATAAACACGTATTCTAATGCGGGGGGCTCCAGCATTCTGGATCTTATAGCGACTTTAAAAATTAAAACTAGATTTTTCATTTGTCGGTCGAACATATTGAGAAACAATGTGAAGAAAACATAGGGGTGGCAGCCGTTCAGAACAATTTATAACTAACCTGGGAGGTGCATGTGAGCAGGGCAATAAGGATACATAAGTCTTAAAGGAGCCACAGCACTCAACCCTGGTAGCTTGCAGATGAACCTATAATCCGTCGCTAAATCTGGTTAAAAACAGGACTCGGTCACATACATCTGCAGGAGTATGCTGAAGCTGCACCACCGCGCCAAGGTGCCTCTATGGGTGCAGTCCTAACTCTAATCTCTGAGAGCTCCCTTTGGGACATACAATGCAATAGATTGAATTGGGAGCAGGCTTACCTGAAGTTGCCCTAAACCTCAAGTGCAGCCCATGTGGTGGAAGGGTCGAAGACCTCGCAGTACAGCCTAGCCCCCCCCCCCCCCAATGTGTTTGCACAAATTCAAAGGAAACAAAGGAGGGGTGGCAGCCGTTCAGAGGCACCATGGCGCTTGGTGGTCTAGCTTTAAGACTTGAGAAACAATGTGAAAACAAAACCTTCTTCACAACTTAATCTAAGTTGTATTCTGAATATTTCCATTTTCTTTCTTTGCAATCTACACGACACGGTTTGATTTAAACAATATAGCCATTGCCCATCACCACCACCACAGTTGTAGACCCTTTCCAATCTCACTTATACACCCAAACTGAATATAACCGCCAAGCTGTGCTAGGAATAAACTCCAGGGGTGCCAGGTTTGTGTATGGGGGGGGGGGGGGGGATAGAACCTGTTCCCCTGATTTCCTCTTCCTTCCATTAAAATAAAAAACTTTTAGGATCTTTTTTGATGCCGGGTGTATAACTGACCCCATCTTCTCGCCATCCGGCATATTTATATTATTATTATTATTATTGTTTATTTATATAGCGCCATCATCTTCCGTATATACATTTTTATCATTGGCCCATTTTTTGCAATAGTGCTCCTTTACCACTAAGACTGCTCATCATCTTGATAATATCATCATAAACCAGTGGACATAATAAACTGAAACAGACTTCTGCAATCGGCCCAGACCCAAATTAAGCAGTAACAACATGATTTACAAATAGCAAGAACTTTATATATGCTTTTTAAATAACATATGTTAATATGACTTGCAAGTACTTGTGAAAAATCTAGATATGCTTTTAACTGGGTCATGTGATTTTCATGCAAAAACGTCTTCCATTTCTGTCCATAATCATTCGGAAATAGTTTAAAAGAAGTCTTTGGATATTTATTCTAGAGCCCAAACTCCTGCAAAGCAGAAAACAACTAAGAACTGTAAAGCAACTCTACGAAGTCTACAAAGCTTTGTACCGCTCGAGCCCACCAGCATGGGGCATTTGTTTGGGTGGTGCTGACCTTTACTATACAGCAATAATTTCATTTTCTTACAAAATAATACAGTACATATTTAGCTGCTTAAAAACACAAGCACCTCAATGGTATTATTCACCTAAATAGCAAACACTGTAATGTAATGGTTTAAACTGGATGTTGTAAGACCTGAGTTTTAAGGAAACAAGACTTTTCTTTTGCTATCTCATTAACTTGTTATTGCACCACCCTGATTGGCAGTATAAAGTGTATCAGCATGGTGGTGATTTATACAGAAGCTCAGCATGTTTTATAAATAGTTTGCTAAAATAAAAATGCCCTCAATCACACTGAGGGGCTTACAGGATGCAATCGCACAGTCACATAGTTAAGGTCTAGTAACATTAGAGACCAATGAAGTGATGAGTAAATTGGGGGCAATATTCCATCAGATACTTGGTCTGTTAAGCTCTATATTGCAAGGAAGCCTCCCCCCCCCTCTATAAGACAGGCTGGGGGGGGGCATCCAGAATGTTGGAGCCTCCTCTCCCCCTGCACATAATCCCTCACAACACCCGCTATTCTTACCTTAGCCTTGATCCTCCACCGGTAATACAGCACCGCGATTGGCTGCCTGTCGCTCACATGGATAGTGATGTTCCGGCGGCCAGAAAACCTTGCCCACTTGAGCACCGACAGACAATTGCGGGGCTGTATTCCTGGTGGAGAAGGCTAAGGTAAGAATTATGAGCCCTCTGGGCGGGTTATCTGCAGGGGGCTCCAGCATTCTGGATCTTATAGGGGTGGGACCAACACCCGCATGAGTCTTTGATCAGCTTTAAAAATCAAAACTAGATTTTTGATTTGGCTGTGGAACATACTGGGAAGCAATGTGAAAACGAAACCTTCACAGCTTAATCTAAGTTGTGTCCTGACTATTTCCATTTTTTTTCTTTGCAGTCTACGCAACTCAGTTTCATTTAAACACATCTTTTTACAATATAGCTATTGCCCCCACCACAGTTGTAGACCCTTTCCAACCTCATAGCGTTGCCTCTAGAGAGGTCCCTGAAATGCATCACTACCCTGTTTCCTTAACCTAAAGAGAACCTTTGGTTCAAGCTCATGGACCACTAATGGTTAAGAAATCAAATCTTGAAAACAACTGGTCCGCAATGGCAGCTTTCATGTCTCTTGCTATAGGACTAATTAAAATAATCTACAAAGCAAACAGATCCCTTCCCCACTCGTTAGATTAAAACATATCTTCACTAGGGCATTGACCCATGGTTATACCAGTTGCAGATCCCCATAAAAATAGGTTTAGCTAGAAGCAGATTGTGGAAGGCAGAATACTACTAGTAAATGTTTCTACAAAGTCATAGCCCAGCTCTACCTCCACCCCGACACCCATCACTGCTGCTGCCTCTCGATAGTTTACATAATTGAATGCATTATATTGCGGAATGATTTGCATTGTTTTGGAGAAATGATCGTATTTACTTCTTGTTTTCCATAGTGAACATAAAGGATGTTTCCCAATTTAAAACACTGAGGCCAAATAAGTAAATATGCCCAAAATGGACAATGACCTTTTTTACATGTGATTTATTCAGCATGTTACACATATGTCTGATTCACTGTACATAAAAAGATCCCAGTCTCATAAGAGCCGTGGGAGTAGAACTGCCCTATTTTGGCCATCAGTATTTTAGCTACCTGTTGTTCTAATAAAGTGGACCAGAACCTGGATTCTAAAAGACTGTAGGTCTGACAGAAGTCCTTCTGGAATCGGGATGCCCCACAGTGCAAAACTGTCCCCGGCATCCCACAGTGGCCAAATGTGGATTCCATAGAGTGCTCTGCAATGCCACAGCATTCCCACTCCCTCCACTCATGGCAGCCCATTGGCGCACAGAGTGGGGGACTGCAGCAACGCAGACTGCTCTGCTGATTGCCGAATATGACTGCTATAGAATTTGGTTACTTTTTATGCTGTGATGGATCCCATTTTGGTGTGACCCCTATGAATAATACCTGGAACAGAGGTTCCCGTTTTTTTTATCAAGTTGAACTTTCTATTTTCTAGTTATCTTGAGTGCCACCTGGGTAATACGTACGAATGGTCCTTGACCTAAAACTGTGTTAAAAATGCACGAAACGCAGAATGTGCAGAATGCATAAATGTGCATATCAATAGTTTCCACTACTTTTTGGAGCCGTATTGTATTTATGCAACTCATCAGGTTTGGGTAATGTATAACTAGCAGCAGATCAGGTTGGGGCACTGACCCATCTGCATTGCCAAGTAGCACCTGATAGCATCTTGACTGGTTGGAAACCCCTGGCCTAGAGTCTTATAGGAATCTAGTTTGACTTAATTACGTTGGAAGCAGAGTGATATGGGAAGCTCCTTCGGGTACGAGCCTTCTCTCATCCTTCCAGTTGGCTTCAAACCTGATCTATAACACTGAATGTGTCTGGTTTCCCTACGTCCCAAGGTCTGGGTATGTGAGGCCAAATGTGCATCTTGGGGTTCATCTTGGGTGCTTCAACAGTTTAGGTTGCTCCTATTAGCTACATCGCTTGAAGGAAAACCCTGCAGTGCATTCTGATTATTTACTAAGAAGAGAATTATCACTCGTTTGTTCTGAAGTTAAAAACCTGACTTTGCTTGGAATTAAAATAATTACTTGCTACTGCATCTGATGTAGGTGTATGGTAACTCTACTGGTTCTACAACTTAACCCAACCCTTCTAATATGTTTAAAAATGCATCTGTTGTAGCAGAACATTCTAAATGAGGTCTCTTTGATAAAGTAACTCTACTGGTTCTACAACTTAACCCAACTCTTCTGATATGTTTAAAAATGCATCTGATGTAGCAGAACATTCTAAATGAGGTCTACTTTGTAAATTAACTCTACTGGTTCTACAACCCTTTTAATATGTTTAAAAATGAAGATTCACATAGTATCATAATTGTTCCGCAGTGCTTGAAAGTCGTGCTCAGAGCTCTGAAACATTCCAGCTGTTGGTCGTTTTTTTGAGGATTCCTAACTATTTGAAACCTTCGGCAGTATGTGTTGGTTCTGCAGTGTGACAGTTACCTCTGGGCTAATAATTGCTTCAAAAACGCAGAACGCGATTCAGCGTGCTCCCGGTTCGGAGCATTGGTGGCGTAACCTCCCCTCGGTCGCTGGAAAGAATCCAGGCTTCTAGGATATCTCAGGCTTCATTTGCAATATAGTTAGTGCTGTTTGACTCCCCTGTTATTTTCCTGCACATACAGCTTGATTTTCTACGAATGGCACGGTGTTCTTCAAAGCACTGGATGAATATGCATAAGGACTTCTGTGAAACCTGAATGATGAGCTCTCATTGTATTGGATTGTACTTTATTTCCAGCCTGCTCTTATTTTGTAAATGCAATAAATCGGATAAAGACATTTCCATAAATATATTTCCTGGTTTCAGATGCTGTACAGTAGTTTCTTATGTATATATTCTGAGTTTTCTTTAATGAAGATGAAGCACAATGAACATAACTTAAACCTGCTACGCACTTGCCTCAAAAGGGGGTCTTGTGTCTTGTAATAATTTAAGATAATTAAAATGTCGGTAATTTCTGTACTCGGGCTGCATTTTCCTTTCTTGCTGCTAATGTATGATACGTATGTCTTAAAGCGGACCAAAACACGCAATTTTAACTAGCATGCCCTGAATTTCTCCCCCCCCCCCCCCCCCCGTGAAGAGTAACTTTTGCCAATTTTCACTGCTCCTGCTTCACTCTAATCCCAGATAATGGCGCCTGTTTTAGCTGATTGCCACTGTTGTGTCTGGCAATGATGTCATTGCCGCACCTATGTAATGACTGATCGCCTGGCATCCTATACAGGGGCACAGCAAAAAAAAAAAAGCGTGTTTCAGGACAATTTGAAAAGCGAAAAATATCCATATTCTAAGTATACAGCACGTCCTGTTCCAGCATATTCCTTACTCCTGGGTAATACATGCACAAGATGGCGCTGGACTGCAGAAAACGTTTTGTGGCTTCTCCCGGCCCTATATAAGTCAGGGACCCCCCACAAATTCCCCAGTTTTCATCTGCAGTCTGGACTGCGAAGATAGAAGATGGCAGGCGAGCAGGGCTTACCAGCCGGCGGCCCTGCAGGACTATTTCCACTCCTTCAGGACCCACTGCCTCCCAGCCTCGGCTGACTGGTTCGGGTGAAGGTAGGGACAGCACCGGGTCAGGTGCTTGAGGAGCGCTGCTCCGACCGCAGTCCCTGCTTTGACATGGGTAGGCGGTATAGGCCTATGGTGAGCCTTGTGGGATGCCCCCTTCCGCTTCCGGGGTTCCCCCTTAATCCCTATCCCCCTTAGGTGTCTGCCCCCTCCTCTCCTTTTTATTTCACTTTGGCCGTTATGTGTGTGCGGTATGTCAAGCAGCCTGAATTGCCTACTTTACTTGTGTTTTAGCGCTTGAACAGCGCTCTGCGGACAGCGGTGGCATTACCTCAGACGCTGCCGCGCCGTCATTGGATGGGGGGATCATGTGGGCGCGTTTCTCGCTCTTCGGGGGGCGGGCTCTGTGGATGACGTTTTCCGCATCACTTCTCTGCGGCCCGCCCCTCGAGGTTTATGCGGATGCCATTTTTACCTTCCCTGTGCTGCGTGTCTTTCCTACCGCTGTCCATGAGTGCCCCTGCGGGGTGGCTTTATTATATATCTTTTGTTATATATATTTTATTGTTATATTCTTATGGGAATGTATTCTTATGTCTTTCAGGCGGGTAGACCTCACTGTAGTTTCTCCCCGTCCTCCCCCTTTTTTGTTAAGGCTATTGCTTTTATATCTCCCACTTCCCTAGCGGGCTTCTGGGGCATCCCCGGCCGCTATGATTAGCATTAACACTATATTGGCCTGTTGTGCCACTCTAATCACCACATGGAGGCTTCTGGGGATAATGTGCTTGGGGTTCCTTCGGGACAAGCCCGGCTATGTGTTGCGTGTGGGGTATCCCCTATAAGTGATGATGTCAGGGTGTGTGTACCCTGTGCCCAGCTAGTGCTTGCGCTGAAGTCTGAGTTGCCTGTTACTGGACCTGGTGCTGCGCCCCCTCTGGCTTCACCTACCCCCCCCACGCTTACATCTGACCCCCACCAAAGGGAATACTAGCGGGGAGTCTCAACCTGATTTAGCTGCAGGGGTGGCCATCATTGAAAAACATCTTGCTGGGTCTGCCCTGCGTAAGGCTTCTGCTAAGAAGCGGCATTTATCAACCGCAGTTTCCCTCTTCCCTGTAGAAGACGAGGGCCCTTTCTCACTCTCAGGCCCCTACCCCCTTGAGGAGGGGAAATTATTTTCTGATTCTGAATCCTCTGAGGAACAACCTAAGATTTACGGTGGTACCCGTGGTCCCCTGATGACACTGACAGATTGCTGAGTCATATTTTTGAAGTGCTTTGTATTTCTCCCCCGGCAGTGGCTCCACAGCAGCAGGGTGAGCTTTTTCATACGGTTAAGCCACGCTGGGAGTTCCCTGAGCAGTTTCACTTTAATAATCTAGTGCTCAAGGAATGGGAACGACCTAGCAAGCTGCCAGGGGTGCTTAAGAGTTGGGACGAGAGGTATCCCTTTCCTGCTGATGTTGTTAAGCGTTGGTCATGTCCTCCCGAGGTGGATGCGCCCATTCTCGGGTTGTCCAATACATCTGTAATGCATTCTCCTGATACTACTACCCTGCAGGATGGGGAGGAACGGCGCTTGGACCAACTGGCCTGTCACGCCTTTACCTGTGTGGGGACGGCGCTGCGCCCAGTCTGTGCCTCTGCTGTCACGGCTCTTGGACGGGGTATCTGAGAATGCGGGTAGAGAAGAGTATAGATCTCTCCTGCTTTGTGAGGAATTTATTGCATATATTCTTTCTGCTATGGATGATGCCATTAGAATGTGTGGTAAGACTTCTGCCCTGTTGGTGGCTATACGCCGCTCTGTCTGGCAACGTCAGTGGGTAGCTGATAATGCTGCTAAGAAGGCTCTCACTGGTTTCCCTTTCAAGGGCCTGCGCCTTTTTGGTGAACGTTCGGATTTGTTTGCCAGGGGTGGTAGGTTACCTCAACGTAGGAGGCCGTCACGGTCCTTTCGGGGGATGGGTGCCTTTCTCCCATCCTTCCGTGGTTCCAGAACCGGCCGAGGAGTCTCCTTTACTGGGGTCCGCGGAGATCACTGGGGAAGGGGCAGAGGACGTGGCCGTCCTGGCCTCTCCTGGGGTCCCAAGACAAAATCCTCACCCAAGCGCCCTCAGGCATGAAGGGGCGCCCTCACCCATGCGGGTGGGGGGACAGCTCCGGCTCTTTGCTCACGTCTGGAGGCTTCACGTCTCAGACCGGGGGATTCAGGAGGTAGTGTCCTCCGGTTATAAGATAGTTTGCAGCCTAGCCCCCCCCCAAGATTCATCAAATCCCGGATGGCTCAAAACCCTCTGTCAGCTCAGGGCTCAGGGTCTGTGCCTTACTGTCCAAAACCTTCTGGGGTCAGGGGTCATCTGCCAGGTGCCTTTGAGGGAAAGGGGCAGAGGCTACTATTCCAATCTTTTCACTGTTCCCAAAAAAGACGGGTCCATCAGACCTATCCTGGATTTAAAGTGCCTCAACAAATTTGTCGGATTCAAACACTTTCGCATGGAGACTCTGCGCTCAGCTGTCAATTCACTACGCCCGGGCGACTTTGTGACCTCTGTAGACATCAAGGACGCTTGCCTTCATGTACCAATCTTTCCAGGTCTTCAGAGATTCCTCAGGTTCGCTCTGGAGGATTAGCACTACCAATTCGTGGCCTTGCCCTTCGGTATCACCTCGGCTCCCAGGGTATTCACCAAGGTGCAGGCGTAATGGCTCTGCTGAGATCTCAGGGCATTCGCATCCTTCCTTACTTGGATGACATTCTCATCACATCTCAGTCCCTCCAGCAGGCCGAGAGGGATACCCAGCTGGTGGTGTCCACACTGGAGTCCTTCGGCTGGGTGATCAACCACCCCAAGTCTTTTCTGTCTTCGTCAATGGTGAGGTCCTTTCTGGGCTTGACTCTGGATACATCTCAGGTCAAGATTTTTCTCCCTCAGCAGAAGGTAGAGAGCCTTCAGGCCCAAGCCAGGCTCCTTCTGTCTTGCCCTCATCCCTCCATCCGGCAGGGGATGCAGCTGGTGGGCCTGATGGTGTCCTGCTTCGAGGCAGGTCCATACACTCAGTTTCACATGAGACCTCTTCAACTTCACCTCTTGTCAGTATGGGATCGGGACCCTCGGTCCCTGGATCAGGTGTTGGTTCTGTCACCTCTGGCCAGACGGTCTCTCTCGTGGTGGCTGGACTCAAGAAACCTGTTGGTGGGCAGATGCTTTCTGGCCCCGTGCTGGGAGACAGTCACCACAGATGTCAGTCTGACAGGTTGGGGGGGCTTCTGGAAATCCCTAAAATTCCAGGGTCAGTGGGGACCTCAGGAGGCCCACACCCCTATCAACATTCTGGAATTGAGGGTCGATAAGGTTGGTTCTTGCCCAATTGACTCCACACCTTCAGGGTCGGGTGGTTCAGGTCCGTTCAGACAACCAGACGGCGATTGCCTACATCAATCATCAGGGAGGGACCCGGAGCAGGAGGGCCCTCAAGGAAGTGTCCCTGATACTGTCTTGGGCGGAGGAGAATGTTCCCTGCATCTCAGCTGTGTACATCCCGGGGGTGGAGAATCTGGAGGCAGATTCCTTCAGCAGGGAGACTTCTTGTCTGGGAGAATGGTCCCTCAGCAGCAGGGTGTTTCGCTCCCTGTGCCACCGCCGGGGTCAGCCAGATGTGGATCTGTTTGCGTCCCCTCACAATCACAAGCTTCCAAACTTTGTCTCTGTCCCGGGACCCTCTGGCATTGGCTATGGATGCACTGGCAATGTCTTAGAGAAGCTGAAAGCTCTTCTGTGTGTTCCCTCCTTTTCCTCTGCTGGGCAGGGTGTTGTGCAAGATTGCCCAGGAAAAGGTGCCAACCATTCTGGTGGCCCCCTGTTGGCCTAGAAGGGTGTGGTTCGCAGACGTCGTGCAGTTGGCAGTTGATCAGTATGCTCTACCCAAGGATCCAGACCTGCTCACGCAGGGGCAGCTACGCCATCCCAATTTACAAACGCTGGCTTTAACGGCCTGGCTGCTGAAACCTCCATCTTGATGGAAAAGGGGCTACCTGCCTCTGTGGTTAATACCATGATTCGGGCTAGGAAGAAGTCCTCGTCATCCATTTACTATAGGGTATGGCATGCTTACATTGACTGGTGTGAGTCTAAGTCGCTTCCCTGTCGGGTGTTTTCTATCCCTAGGATTCTGGAATTCCTGCAACATGGTTTGGATTTGGGTCTTCAACTTAGTACCCTAAAAGGTCATGTTTCTGCTTTGGCTATTTTCTTCCAAAGATCCTTTTCTCACCATCGTCTGGTCAAGACCTTCTTCCAGGGGGTTACCCATGTGCGTCCTCCACGTAAGCCTATGTTACCAGTCTGGGATTTGAACTTGGTCTAATCTGCCTTGCAGGGGTCTCCCTTTGAGCCTTTGCTTGAGGCCCCTTTGTCCATTTTGACTCCTAAGTTTTCCATCAAGCCCCCTTATTTTGAGAGACACCAGGACAAGGTGGTGTTTCGCTTTGGGCCAGATTTTCTACCTAAGGTTGTATCTGCCTTTCATCTCAATCAGGACATTGTTTTGCCTTCTCTGTGCCCTAATCCTAGTAACCCTAAGGAGCGGATTTTACACTCTCTAGATGTGGTCAGGACTCTGAAGTTCTATTTGGTGGCTACTGAATCCTTCAGGAAGACTGATGCTCTTTTTGTGCTCCCATCTGGACCTAAGAAGGGTCTGGCTTCAGCTAAGTCCACTATCAGCAAGTGGATTTGTCAGGCTGGTACAGGCCTATTCTACTAAGGGGAAGGAGCCTCCCTTCCGCCTTACTGCTCATTCTACTAGTGCTATTGGTGCCTCTTGGGCTTTTCAGCACCAGGCTTCTGTTGAACAAGTTTGCAAGGCCGCTACTTGGTCTTCTGTTCATACTTTTTCTAAGTTTTACAAGGTTGATGTTAGGGCCTCAGCTGATGCTGCTTTTGGTCGCAAAGTTCTGCAGGCGGCAGTGGTTTAAACTGCCCGTTGTTACTTTTTGGGGATCCTTTTTGGGAATTCTTGTTATTTTTGTTCTCCCGGCTTCGGCTGACGACGTCAGCAGATCCGAGTGCGCTGATTGGATGCGCAGCTGCGCATGCACCGTAGGACCAAAAGAGGTGAGTTGGTTTTGGCAACCTGGGGGGTTTCACAAAACGGGGGAACCTCCCAGATCGGGGTGCCTCAGGGGCAAGGACCATGACCCAAGCTAGTCAAAATCCTGGGTTTTGGCCCACTTTAACTCTGCTCCGCACTAATATAAAAATCAAGGAAGAGTTTTCCGGCTCAGCTGGGGTCAGTAAAACATAACATTTATTCTTAGTATACAGTACGTCCTGCTCCAAATCTAATACAGTTGGGATATACTCCGCCAGATGGCGCTGGACTGCAGAGACATAGGAAATAGGCTCCTCCCGGCCCCTGAAATACCCAGGGACCTCCCACAAATCCCCTGAATTTCTCTGCAGTCTGGCTGCGAAGGACGAGAAATTGGCTCTCTACTCGCAGGTGAGCGGGGTTATGAACCTGCGGCCCTGTAGGACTATTCCCACCCGTTCCACTAGTAAAATGTCTCCCAGCCTTGGCTGCGCTGGTCGGGTGAAGGTAGGCAGCACCGCTGTCAGGTGCTTAGGAGCGCTGCTCCACCGCAATCCCCCACCAAAGGGTATGCGGTTCAGGCTTATGGTGAGCCTCTATGGATGCCCCTCCCGCACTATTGCCCCTGCCTAACGGTGGGCCCTATTTAAGTGGCCGCCGTCCTCCCTCATCCTCCTTGTAGTCTTCGGGGGAAAAGAGGGGGGTGTATGTGTATAGATATGTATGTTATGCAGTCTGTGCTTTCACTTTTCACATGTCTTTATTCTTGTGTCAGCCGCCGCGCTGACTTGTCTTTATTGCTTTTACAATTACCGCCGCCGCGCGCTGACTTTGTTCCGCGCTTGGCGGTGGCATTTCCTCAGGCGCGGGTGCGCCATCATTGGCTGTTGGCCTTTCTGGCTTTGCGCTCTTCGTGGGGGGGGCGGGGGTTGGCGCGTTCCACATCATCGCTATTACTGGCCCGCCCCTCGAGGTATACCGACGCCATCTTTTCTGACTTGGTTGGCCTATGCGCGACGGACTCCTACCTACTGCGGTCCGTAAGTGCCCTCGCCTGCGGCTTGATCTGCTTCACTTTTGTTACGATGTACTTAAGGTCTTGTCTGCTTATGTCTTTCAGGCGGGACAAACCCTTCTTGGCTTCTCCTGGCCCTGTTTTTAGTATATTACTTGTAGGCATTGTAAAAATTATACTCCCACATCCCTAGCGGGTTATTGGGGCATCCAGGGTTGCTATATAGCGTTATTCCCTATCGGCGTATAGCACAGTAATCACCATATGGAGGCATCTCAGGATAATGTTACCGGGGTCCCTTTGGGACAAGACCGGCTGTGTGTAGCGTGTGGGCAGCCTCATGCTGACGCTGACAAGGCGCGGGTCTGTGTACCCTGTGCTGAGCAGGTGCTTGCATTGCAATCTGGCCTGCCAGTGGCTGCACCTCGTTTCACTTCACCTACTCCCCCAAGCTTAAATCTCACTCCTGCTGAGTTGCATACTAGTGGGGATTCTCAGCCTGATGTGTCTTCTAGACTGGCTACTGTTGAACAGATTATTGCGAAGTCTTTAGCGCGTAAGGCCCCTGCTAAGAAGCGGCACTTGACGCCTACTGTTACTGTTTTCCCTATGGGAACTGAGGAGTTTTGGAATCTGCGTGGCTATACCCCGTCTGATCAAGGGGAGCTCTTTTCTGATTCAGGCTCATCTGATGAGAGACCGAGGGGTCATGACGATTCTGGCTCTGACCCCTGGGCCCCGGATGACACTGACAGATTATTGACCCAGATTTTTGAGTCTCTGTCTATCTCTCTCCCTGTTGAGGCTCCCAAGCAAAGAGGGGAGCTTTTCCATACAGCAAAATCACGTTTGGAATTTCCAGAGCAGGCACATTTCCATAACCTTTTGCTCAGGAATGGGAGCGCCCCAGTAAACTTCCCGAGGTTCCAAAGAGTTGGGATAGGAAGTATCCCTTTCCTGCTGAGGTGGTTAAATGTTGGTCATCCCCCCCCGAGGTGGATGCCCCGATCCTAGGGCTATCTAACACCTCTGTCATGCATTCCCCTGATTCTACTACCCTGCGGGATGCCGAAGACCGGCGTATTGATCAGCTGGCATCCCACGCCTTTGCATGTGCGGGGACGGCCCTGCACCCGGTCTATTACTGCTGTGGCCACTAGAACACTTATCAGAAATATGCTCGACAGTGCCCCTAAAGATTTGCCTTGTGAGGTGTTTAATGCACTCTCCAGTTGTGATGTTTTTGTAAACTTTGTACTATCAGCATTGGATGACACCATCAGAATGTGTGCCAGAACTTCTGTCCTTGTGGTGGCTATACGCCGCTCAGTTTGGCTGCGCCAGTGGGCTGCTGACAACGCTGCCAAGAAGGCCCTCACTGGTTTTCCCTTTAAAGGACTGCGTCTGTTTGGAGACCGCCTGGACCTTTTTGCTAAGGGAGGCAGGTTGCCCCAGCGCAGGCGGCAACCTCGGCCCTTTCGGGGTCAGGGTTCCTTCCCTTCCCCTTACCGTGGTGCAAGACAAGGAAGGGGGATCTCTTTCCCTGGGGCCCGGGGAGATTTCTGGGGTGGAGGCAGAGGACGTGGACATCCTGGCTCCTCCTGGGGTCCCAAAGCTAAATCCTCTCCCAAGCCCCCTCAGGCATGATGGGGCGCCCTCACCCATCTGGGTGGGAGGACGGCTGCAGCACTTCGCTCACGTCTGGAGGCTTCATGTCTCAGACCGGTGGATTCAGGAGGTAGTGTCCTCCGGTTACAAGTTGGAGTTTGCTGCCGATCCCCCTCCAAGATTCATCAGATCCCGGATTCCTCAGGACCCTGTGTCAGCTCAGGAGCTAGTGCAAGCAGTGCAAGGCCTCTTGGAGCTGGGGGTCTTCTGCCAGGTCCCTTTAAGAGAAAAAGGCAAGGGCTTTTATTCCAACCTATTCACAGTACCCAAAAAGGATGGTTCTGTCAGGCCCATCCTGGACTTAAAGATTCTCAACAAGTTTGTCAGGGGCAGGCGCTTTCGCATGGAGACTCTGCGCTCTGCCATCAGTTCCCTGCGCCAAGGGGATTTCATGACTTCTTTGGACATCAAAGATGCTTACCTTCATATTCTTGTGTTCCCAGGTCATCAAAGGTTCCTCAGGTTCGCTCTGATGGATCAACACTACCAATTTGTGGCCTTGCCCTTCGGTCTCACTTCAGCTCCCAGGGTGTTCACCAAGGTGCTGGCTGGCGTGATGTCTCTGCTCAGATGTCGGGGCGTCCGCGTGCTTCCCTATCTGGATGACATCCTCATCACTTCCCAGTCTCTACATCAGGCAGAGTTGGATACTCAGCTGGTGGTGCCCACTCTGGAGTCATTTGGATGGGTGATCAACCACCCCAAATCCTCACTGTCCCTTTCCTTGGTAACTCCATTCCTAGGAATGAATCTGGATACTGTTCAGGCAAGGATATTCCTTCCTCAGCAGAAGGTGGACAGTCTGATTGCACAGGCCCAGTCCCTCCTAGCTTGTCCCCATCCCTCCATCAGGCAGGTGATGCAGCTGGTGGGCCTGATGGTGGCGTGCTTCGAAGCGGTCCCTTATGCTCAGTTCCACTTGAGGCCTCTGCAACTTCACCTATTGTCAGTATGGGAGGGACAAGGACCCAGCGTCCCTGGACAGGGTCTGTGTGCTCTCCCCCCTGGTCAGGAGGTCCCTCTTGTGGTGGATGGACTCAAGGAACCTGTTGGGGGGCAGATCCTTTCTTGCCCCTTCCTGGGAGACGGTCACCATGGATGCCAGTCTGTCAGGTTGGGGGGGTTTCTGGAAGTCCCTGCGGTTCCAGGGGAGGTGGGGCCCTTAGGAGGCCCACACACCTATCAATGTCTTGGAGCTGCGAGCGATCAGGTTAGTTCTGGCTCGCTTGACTACTCATCTTCAGGGCCTGCCTGTTCAGGTGCGCTCGGACAACCAGACGGCAGTTGCCTACATCAATCATCAGGGAGGGACCCGGAGCAAGGGGGCCCTCCAGGAAGCGTCTCTGATCCTGATCTGGGCGGAGGTCAATGTCCCCTGCATTTCAGCTGCGTACATCCCGGGGGTGGAAAATCACCTGGCGGACTCTCTGAGCAGGGGGACCGCTCGCCAGGGAGAATGGTCCCTATGCAGCAGGGTGTTTCAATCTCTGTGTCACCATTGGGGCCAACCACATGTGGATCTGTTTGCGTCCCGCCACAATCACAAGCTCCCAGCTTTTGTCTCTCTGTCCAGGGATCCTCTGGCCCTGACCTCGGATGCGCTAGCAATGACATGGAAGGACTTTCAGTTCCTGTACGTCTTCCCCCCAATTCCCCGGCTGGGCAGGGTTCTGCGCAAGATTGCTCTGGAAGGGGTGCCAGCAATTCTGGTGGCCCCCAGGTGGCCAAGAAGAGTGTGGTTCGCAGACGTGGTACAGCTGGCAGTAGATCAATACGCTCTGCCCTTGGTGCCAGATCTGATCACTTAGGGCTCACTACGCCATCCCAATTTACAAACTCTGGCTTTGACGGCTTGGCTGCTGAAACCTCCATCTTGATGGAGAAGGGGCTGTCTTCCTCAGTTGTGGATACTTTGATTAAAGCTAGGAAGAAGTCTTCCTCTTCCATTTATTACAGGGTTTGGCGTGCCTACGTTGACTGGTGTGAGTCTAGGTCTCTTCCCTGTCGTGTGTTCTCTATTCCCAGGATTCTGGAGTTCCTGCAGCATGGGCTGTAGAATTGGTATTATGAGTATACAGTACGTCCTGCTCCACCCCACCCTTGGTTTGCATTTTCTTAGATCCCCTGTATGGTGATTGTTATCATTGTTATAGTTGATAGTTTGGATTGTTAATTCTCCCGGCTTCTCTTTAACTGCTTTTCAATGCTGGGGATTCGTGGGAGGTCCCTGGGTATTTGAGGGGCCGGGAGGAGCCTATTTTCGATGTCTCTTTCGCAGTCCAGCGCCATCTGGCGGAGTATATCCCAACTGTAAGTATTAGATTTGGAGCAGGACGTACTGTATACTCATAATACCAATTCTACAGGTGAGTAATCACAGGATTGTATTATTTGTGTCTTAAATCATTAGTCTATGGCAATCCCAAGCACTTTACAGTGATATGGTCAGATGACACATTTCAGGGGGATGTCCTTAGTCTTACTTGAGGACCGAATGTCAGCACGTTCCTTAAAACAAGCCGAGGCTGCCTACGCCACCCACCCGCATGCGGAGATAGAGCAGTGGCAAGATCACGGCCACCGCAAATTCCAGGGAGAAGGGGACAGCAGATGATCAAAAAGAATGTAATCCACATCCACCCAGGAGGCCCCCAAATTGCTGAAGTGCTGGTGGGAAATCCGGCTTGGCCAGCCAGCTGAAAGGCAGTGACAGCGGGGCCTAGCCATTATGGGGCATGCCCAGAACCGAGTAAGGATAGGGACGTGACAGAAGGCTCCCAATCAATCCTAGGTGCCGAAGGCCACCGGCCCCGACATTTTGGACACCAGGGGTTTCAGAGAAGCCTAGTGTCCATCATTATGCTCATGTGGTTCTTTCAGGGGTACCCATGACACCCCTGGAAGAGTGCCAAACCCATACCGAAGGGCATAAGGGCTGGTGTACCCACAGGACCAGGGGCTAGCTGTCACAGCTGCTGGCTTACCAATCCTCATGTCTGGTGCCCAGGCTAGTTTATTTTAGTAAAATGGTTTTAAAAAAGTATATGTATATTTCGAATGCCGCCTGTCATGTTCATTGAAACCAGTGGATGTTGGTACCGCTGCATTAAGACAGTGGGGGGAGGCATCCGTAATGTTTGAGCCCCCCTTTGCATCGCCCCACAGAATTCCTGATATTCTCACCTTATCCACGAGCCTCGCCAAGAATGCAGCCGCACAACTGGCCACTATGTGGCCCCGCCCATGTGAGCACCAGTGTCCAATCCCCCAACGGTCTTAATGCAGTGCTACCAACACTCGAATCTGATGCCACATGTTGGCAGCAGGGGGCCTCCCCATTCTACAAATGCCGCTTGATCATCGCCACCTGATGCCTGCTGCCACCTAAAAAAAAGAAAAAAGATGGAATAGGGGCACATAAGAGCTCTGAGGATTGAAGGAGCACACGGCACTGGACATGGACCACCCTACCACCCTGGGGGGACAGAAGAAAGAAATAGCGACATTTAGAATCTTACATTTATTATTGTCTATTATTTTTTTACTACTTGGGGTGAACTGGTAAGGGGTCCAGGGAACTCTGAAACCAGTTTACAGGGTTGAGACCATCATGTCACCTGCTGCCATTGGCGGGTGGGCATGGCGGTGCCCTGCCCAATTACCCACACCCCCATTTGGGACACCAGGGTTTCAGAGGAGCTCAGTGCTCATCAGTATGGTCACGTTGTTCTTCCAGGGGTGCACATGACGCCTGGAACAGTATTAAACCCATACCGGCATAAGGGTGGGTATACCCAAAAGGCCAGGGCTAGCTGGCGCGGGCCTCTGAGTCCTGGCTTACCAGCCCTCATGTCTGGTGCCCGGGCTAGTTTATTTACATAAAATGGTAAAAAATATATGTATATGTATTTCAAATACTGCCTGTCATGTTCATTGTAAAATATGAAAAAAGCAGGTCCTTTAGTGAAGTCAGCATTTTACTCTTTTAGCAGGAGATTTTTGACTACATTTTTTTTTTTTTATAGTTAAATGTTTTTATTGAAGGAAGCAGAGATTGCAATGCTCGGCAACGCAGTGCCACTTAAATACAGACAATACAACCACAAGAATGCAGAACCATACAATTTCAATTGCAAATACTATTGATCAAAAACACGAGATAGAAGTGCAAAGCTACATTGAGCCCCGCTCCGCATGTTTTATGCTGCGATTCTGCTTGTCAATGTGCCTCAGCATCGGCAACCCGTACCTCCAACCTTTTTTAAAGGGGAAAACCAACAGGGTAAAACCTAACAAGTTGGAAACAAGTGACAGATGGGGAAGAGAGAAGGGGGGACAAGACGGGAACAGCAAGGGGAAGAACATAAGGGGAAAGACAGCAGGGGGTAAGGAAGGGTATCAGAAAGAGAACCGTCCCTCTAGAAGCCCACCAGGGCTATATCACGTGTAAAGAAGAAAATCGGAGGAAAGGGTGAAACGGTCCCATTCCTACCAGGTCCTCCTGTGTTTTTCCATCGTCCCCTTTAGCGAGGCAGTGAGTTCCTCCATACTACAGATGTCCTGAACGACGGCCAGCCACTGCGCCGTCGTGGGGGGCTCAGGGGACTTCCACTTAGCCGGGATGCAAGTTCTGGCAGCGCTCAAGAGGGGAGCAAGAAGGGACTTGCGCCTAGATCTCATGGAGGCTGGGGCTAGGTTAAGCAGGTAGCAAGCGGGGTCCTCACCCAGGTCAATATCCGTCAATTTCCTAACAACTTCTCTCACCCCTCCCCAGAAGCCAGACAGCCTCTCACACTCCCAGAAGATGTGTGTCATAGTCCCCCTAGCACGCAAGAACCTCCAACAGAGGGGGGAAGAAGAGGGGAACATATTCGGCAACAACGCTGCGACCCGGTACCAGCGAGAGAGAATTTTGAACGAAGCCTCCTGATACTTACAGGAAATAGAGCTCTTATGCGCCAGCTGTATCATAGCTAGCCGCTGCTCATTCGAAAAGGTTCTGTTCAGTTCCCTCTCCCACCCCCTCACGTATGAGGTAACAAAGTCACCCAGAGGCTCAATCAGTAGGGAATAGGAGTACGACAAAGCTCCCTTAAAATGGCCGGACCCCAAACAGGTCTGTTCAAATTGCGTTAGATGCCTAGATGTGTCAATCGTGCATTCAACTGACCTCTGATAATGTAGAAGTTGAAGGGTTTGCAACTGTGTGATAGGTCTAAGGGCGAGGTCAGCAACCAGGGTCTCCGGCCTCCTCCATCCGCCGCCAGCCTGCATGTGAAGTCTCCTATAGCAGTTCTGCTTGATCCAGGCTCTAAAGGGACCACCGACCACCTCCACCGGAAAGTCAGGGTGCCCCAGAACAGGTGTCAAGGGAGATGGAGAGGGGGAGAGACCCGGCCCAGAAAAAAATCTGTTCACCACTCTCCTGGACGGGCCAATTGTAGGGTGCCTGTTCAGCTGCGTGAGTTTATTCAGGGGGACCCATGGTAAACCCGGGAGAGGGCAGGGGGAGGCATCTTGTTCCATCTGAACCCACTGTTTCAGGGCGGAGTGGCGGCACCAGTCAATAACCCGGCTCACATGAGCCGCTGCATGATAGCGCCTCCAGTCTGGAAGGCCCAGTCCCCCCCTAGATTTAGAAATCGTCAAAAGAGAAGCCGCCAGACGATGGGAGCAGCCAGCCCAGACAAACCTAGTGCACATTCAAGGAAGCTGCTTGAAGAAGGAAGTGGGGACATCTATTGGGAGGGTCTGGAATAAATATAGTACCCTGGGAAGGATGTTCATCTTAATGACACTAACCCTTCCGAACCAAGAGAAAACACCCTTGTTCCATTTCAAGAGGTCTGCCTCCAACCGTTTTAACAGGGGAGGAAAATTCAATGCATACGTTTCTTGCAATTTGGAAGGGATACGTGTGCCGAGGTAAGTAACAGCCTCCCGCTCCCACTTAAAATGGAAGTTGTTGGCGACATGGCGCAGTTGCTCCGTATGGATATTAATGTTTAAGGCAGAGGACTTCTGGTAGTTGATCTTATAATTAGAGACCTACTGAAAACTCCTAAGCTCGACGAGAAGGTTTGGCAAGGTAATCTCTGGTTTCGAGACAAAAAACATCAAGTCGTCGGCGTAAGCCGCTACCTTGTGCTCAGTCCCACCCACCCACCCTCACTCCCGAGACGTCCATGTTTTGTCTAATCAAGTGTAGGAATGGTTCCAATGAGAGGATGAAAATAAGCGGGGAAAGCGGGCAGCCCTGCCGCCTCCCATTAAGTAGGTGGAAAGCCTGGGAAGGCAGACCGCTCACCACCACGGATGCCGAGGGGCAGGTGTACGAGGCCAAGATCCTACTGAGCATCTTAACTCCCAGCCCGATGTGACGAAGGGTCTCCTCTAGGAAAGCCCAGTTCACCCTGTCGAAAGCCTTCTCGGCATCCGTGGAGAGAAGCAACGCAGCCTCCCCCGTCCGTCGCGCATGATGAATCACCCTCATGACTCTTATAGTGTTATCTCTCCCCTCACGATTTGGCACGAAGCCCACCTGGTCCCAATGTATGAGGTCCGGGAGGAGGGGGGCGACTCTGTCCGCCAAAATTTTGTTGTATAGAGTTGGTATCTTTCGCTCCCTGCAGCGCTGTACTGGTGTTAGAGCGCCCAACACACATCACATTCATCATAATGTCTCAGATGGCACAAGAGTATATTTACATGGCTGGAAACAGTACTTTCTATGTACCAAAAGCCTGAAATGATGCCCAATAATGGTCTAAAAAGAGGGCGCTACCTCTCCCATCCAGGCTACCAGCCCTGATTTAGCACAGGCCAAAAAGTACTTTTACTTTACCAGTATTCACCCCTTCACATCTTAGTAACTCTGTCCCGCATCAGGCGGCATCCTCTTACAACTCCAAGGGGTCCAGGGCTCCTTCCAGCTCCAGGAAACCCCCATACTAGTTAAAGTGGACAAAAACCCGATCCCGGGAGCCCTGCTGTGTGAAACCCCCCCAGGTCTCAGAAACAAACTAATCTCTTCCCGGTCCTACGGCGCATGCGCGGGCGCTCATCCGATCAACGCACTCGGATTCGCTGATTTCCCCTCGTCTAAGGCGAGCGCCTTCGAGCGCGCTACCCTCTAACAGGAAACCTGCCTGCGCCGGCCATTCACAAGTGGTCCACTTGAATCTGTAGGGGGTGGAAAGCCAGTGGGTGAGGAGGAGCCTGGTGCACATCACGATGGGGACCTGTGCTGAAGGCTATAGGCAGTGGTGTAACTAAATGTGACCGGGTGAATACAGCAAAGCCAGCTCACCAGGATCCCAAATAAAATGTAACATTTATGAAATATTGTTAAAAGCCATATGTGTCCCGTGCAAAGTGCGCAGTCTGATGTTCAAATAAGGTGACGCGTTTCGGGGTTACTTCACCCCTAATCCTACAAGGTCTTTCCGTGCTCCCAGCACTTCCCTACTGGGGAATTTTTTTGAGCTGTCTACTTTTTGTTATAAATGTGACCGGGCCCTGGTGTGAACATTAAATGGGGCCCCATAATACTGTAGCTCCTACAGTGACCCTTTACCTGTCTTTTGTTAAACTCAGTTGCATATAAATAGACAACTAAAGACTAAAACAGAAGACACAAATGGTGTTTCTTATTTGTAAATGTTGCTGAGGGAACCCAAATCTGCTAAATAAGGAGCAACAATGATTGGGCCCTCTGACCTTCTGGGCCCCAGCGTTGCCACTACCACTGTAAGCTCTGTTTTTAAGCCTCTGGCTATAGGGGCTATTACCCTACTAGGGCCAGGGGGTAGGTTACAGTAAAAAAAAGAAAAAAGAAAAGTTGATCTAACAGTTCAGAAGTATTATGTGTTATTAGTTTAGAAAGCTTATAGAAACATAGAAGGGTGACGGCAGAAGGAGACCATACGGTCCATCTAGTCTGCCCTTATGTGTATACTGTATGTTCTCTGTATCTTATGTATATACTGTATGTTCTCTGTATCTTATGTGTATACTGTATGTTCTCTTTATCTTAGGATAGATGGAGGCTTATCCCAGGCATGTTTACATTCAGTGACTGTTGATTTTTTAACTACATCTGCTGGAAGTTTGTTCCAAGCATCTACTACTCTTTCTGTAAAATAATATTTTCTAACATTGCTCCTGATCTTCCTCCCGACTAGCGTTAGGTTGTGCCCTCTTGTTCTATCATTAAGCTTCTTCATAAAAACACTTCCCTCCTTAACCTTATTCAATCCTTTCACATATTTAAAGGTCTCAATCATGTCCCCCCTCTCCCTTCTTTCCTCCAGACTGTACAAATTAAGTTCTTCTTTAAGTCTCTCCTGATAAGTTTTAAGTCCTTCCACCATTTTCGTTGCCCGCCTTTGGACACGTTCTATTTGAATAATGTCTTTTTGCAGGTAAGGTCTCCAGAACTGCACATCGTATTCTAGCTGTGGCCTCACCAGGGCTCTATACAGCGGCATCACAACCTCCCTCTTCCTGCTGGTGATGCCTCGAGCTATGCAGCCGAGCATCCTGCTTGCTTTTCCCACTGCCTGGCTACACTGTCCACTCATCTTGTAGCTATCAGTAATCAGTATCCCTAAATCTCTCTCCTCCGAGGTCCTGGATAACACAGTGCTGCCCATACGGTGCTCAGAGCAGGGATTCCTTCTACCCAAGTGAAGGATTTTACATTTAGAGACATTAAACTCTAGTTTCCACAGTTTTGACCATCTATCCAGTAAAGCTAAATCATTTTCCATGTTGCAGACACCTCCAGGTGTGTCCACCCTATTACTAACCTTTGTATCATCAGCAAACAGACAAACTTTTCCTACCAAGCCTTCTCCTATGTCACTTACAAATATATTAAAAAGAATGGGGCCCAGGACAGAGCCTTGCGGCACACCACTTGTAACTCGCCTTTTCAGATTGCACACCATTTACAACAACGCTCTGATACCGATCCCTCAGCCAACTGGAAATCCACTGAACTATCCAGGGATTGAGTCCTACCTTTTGTTAGTCTGACCTGACTTACAGTAGTTAACAGATCAGATCAGTGGCCAGGGGCATAACTATAGGGGGTGTGACTGCACCGGGGCCCAGAATGTCAGGGGGCCGCATCATTATTGCTTTCACACCCTGCTGATCCAATTTGGGCTCTATTGTTTAATAGAAACTTTTAACTCAGTTGGATACAAACTGATACAAACTGATGCCATGTGACCTCTAATCTGACAAATAAGGTGGAGGAGCAGCAATGATCGGTGCTTGACTTCATTTCTTTTCTCCAGGACGATGGCTTCAGGCTATTACACTGTGTTGTGGATAACAGGGGAAGCTAGGGCTGGCATTAGGGGATGGCAACCTGGACAATTGCTCAGAGCCCCTACTTCAGTTCCTAGAATCTAACTGTTGCATACCTACCAACTTTCCATGGTGAGAAAGAGGGACATTTGTTAAATTAAGCCACGCTCCCTCATTGATTGATGGATAGGAGATAGGATGTAACAGTTAAAGTGGACCAACACCCAGGATTTTCACTATCCTGGGTGTTGGTCCACTTCAGCGGGGCATCCGAGATCAGGATGCCCTGCTGTGTGAAACCCCCCAAAAGCCCCAAAAAACATACCTTTTTCGGCGACGGACAAGCCGCCTCCCCCTCCCTCGCGTCCCTCTTACAGGGTGCGCGCCCGCACCGGCCATTCACAAACGGCCGGCGCGGGCGCGCGCACTGCTAGAGGGGCGCGCGCACTGCTAGAGGGGCGCGCGGGAGGCGGCGGCGGCTGATCCGTTGCCGATAAGGTAAGGTTTTTTGGGGGGGTTTCACCCCGCGGGACATCCCGATCTCGGATGCCCCGCGGTGAGGGAGGTGATTGGCCCGGGAATCTTATAGATTCCCGGGCCGATCACCCCTGGGTGTTGGTCTACTTTAAAACACTAGAAACACTTTGAATAGGCAAATGAATCTTTTATTGCTGCAGATCTGTTACACCTCAAAGAGGGACAAATGAGAACAAGGGGTAAGGGGCACATGGACTCTAATGAGGGACAGTCCCTCCAAACCAGGGACACTTGGGAGGTATGTTAAAGGGAAGCCAGGGCTGGCATTAGGGGATGGCAGTTCAGAAGCTTACTGTTGCCCAGAGTGTTGGAGTGCATGTGACCCCATGTGATCAAGACCTGATTGGCTACTGTCAGTCCCAGCTCCAGGAAATAATGAATAACCAGTGGTATTGGGCTTGTGGGGGCGCTCTGCACTTGGGCTGACTGCTGGAGGCTTGAAGCTTTTGCACATTTGGCTCTATATGGAATCAAGGCTAAGGCTACATTCACAATGAGGAGTCGGCCATCGGGATCCGCCCCACAAATGCTGTGAAAGTACAACCCATAGTAACCTACAGGCGCTGTCACACCACAGCGATTACAGGGAAATTGCCCTGAAAAAGTCATATTGCAGGACATATTTGTGCGGCAGTAGCGCTGCAATCCCACTGATTTGAATTGCACTTACTGGCTTCAGTCGACACTGGTCTACATTGATGACACTCCTTGGTGCAAACAACAGGGTCTTTATTGAAAGGCTTCCATCCATGATAAACAGCAGAGTTGAGGTAAAAGGCATAATCCATAAGGTTACAGCAAACAGTTACAATCCATAGGCTTCTTCCATGGCTGTCTCTCAGCTCCTCCACTACATTAACGCTTCTCTTCATGAGCTTAGAACTCAGGCTTAAGAACAGAACACTCTAGAAGGGTTGGGTTCTCCCTTTTAGAACCTCTGTATCGTTGCCTTACCCAACTATGTTGCGATGTCTCAACCAATGGCAGGGCAGGTCATGTTGCCAATGTCACCTGGCTAAGTCTCTATTTATCTAAAGTAAGAGGAACACTAGACTATTTAATATTAGTTAGGTTCATTCCTTAGGCAACACTGCCATCGTGTGGAGTCATTATGTAATGGTCCCCAAGTCATGCATCTAACCGGTTTAGTTAGGATTATTTAAAGTTTCTAAGGGCCTATCCCACTGACAGGGCTCTAATGTTTCCTATGTGTAGTGTTGCCCATGGTTTCCACTCATCACACATTGGCTGCTAGTTCACTGGCCCATGTGACCAGCCATGTGGTGTGGTGAACTGGCAGACGATGGGGAAGCAGTGCACACGTGGGGCAGTTCCTCCAGTATCAGACATGAGCAGGTGGGGGCTATTAAGCTGGCAGGCGGGTTTGGGCATCGAGCAGGGGGTTGCAGCTTACACGGCCTGATGGCACACTTCACACACCCCAAATGCCGGCCCTGTGTATGTCATTGAACGCGAGGTAAGTATACCAGGCTTCCCAGGAAGTTTCACACAGAATTAGATGACCAAAAAGTGCCTGAGGGTAAATGTGAAGAAGATCCTGTGCACACATTATATTTCTCCATCACTCCATGCGTCCTGTGATCGCACCCTGGCCTTCATTAAAGGATAGTCAAAATCCTGGGTTTTGCTCCTTTCCCCGAGGGCAAACCTGATCGAGGGTCCCCCGCTGTGTGAAACCCCCCAGATCGCCCAACCTAACTCACCTCTTTCCAGTCCTACGGCACATGCGCCGCTGGACGTCGCGTCATCTAAGACGGCGTCTAAGGCCAGTGATTCTGAGGGCGCTGGCACCGTATCCCCCGCTTCCTTCTAACAGAGAGCATGCCCGCCATTCACTAATGGCTGCTGTGGGCACGCGTCCTGCTGGAGGGATAGCGGGGATGCGGCTGCAGTTTGCGCATGCACTGTTAGACCGGGAAGCAAGGTAAGTGAATGAAGGGTAACTTGAGTTGATCAGCCCCACCTGTAGGTATCCAATGCCTTTGGATGCAGAGATCATAGGACAAGGCTCGGCCGTGAGTGCTCAGCTCACATGCATAAGTAGATCAATCAGGAAACGCCAGCCTTAATCCAGTTAAAAGGATAAAATATCCACGTTTATTGTTCCATACAAAATTCTTTAAAAGCATTCCATCCATAGATATAAGTCAGAATAAAGCATGAGGGAGCAGTTTGGATGCCAACGCGTTTCGGGCACAGACTCAGCCCTTAATCATGACATTACTTCCTACTCCCATAAAGCACATTTAAATACTAACACCATGCATGTATCTCCCATTGTCGCACACCTGGAGTTAATTAGATCATTATAGGACCGGATGAGCGAGCACTCTCACTCCAAAACACAGTTAATAAACAAAAAAAAAAAAGGAAGGGGAAGAGAAAAAGAAAAAAAACAAACTCCCCCCTTCAATGTTTATTAGAAAAAATTCAAGAACCGGAAAAAATATCATGTGTATTGGTAATAAAACAAAAAAAACAAAGGGAGGGGGCGGCTGTATAGAAAATACAAGTAACAAAATAATAAGCTATTCAAGCCGCCAATTCAAAAAGTAGTCTAGGAACTACAGTGTTGCAATGGGAGATACATTGTATTGCATGAATAGACATTACATTTACTGATACATATTGAGTGAGAAGCGCTCTCACTTGAAGGATACATTGTTTCATCTGCCTAGAGCATCTCATGCGATATATACAGATTACATATAAAACCTCCCTCAGTCAAAAAAGAGAGAGAGGGACAACACATTATATTATGATGCATACAACTTTCTATAGCTATTTATTAATAGTTCATGACCTTAATATACGAATCCTAATACAAAAATCCAACATTATTTACATTTGTATTAAGTATAAATCCTTCTCTAAAAAAAAACCCATTATGGTCAGTGCCTATTATTTTGTCAGTACCATTTAAAGCCCTCTTATGAGCTGTGGTTATAAATAGATAAAGGTATGTACCCTGATCAGGAGAGAGAGTAACCAGACTTCCAGAACATTAATTCTACCAGAAAAAAGAGGGACATATTGAGAGGTTAAGCCAGGAGCCTAAAAGAAATAAGTAAAAGGAAAAGAAAGGAAGAAAGAGTTTCCACCTGATGGTTATATTCTACTTTATTTCATAGTCTTCTGGGGTATATATCTATATGCCAGTACTAATATATACACATAAATTATTTAACGGCGGAGATATAAATCTACATCCCACCGATGATTAAGACCTTGAGGGGCCCTGGTGCCAAGCCGAAAAATCCACAAAACTTCCCTCTGGAGAAGTTTAGCATGTAGATCCCCCCCCCCGGGACCCAATTGAACTCTTTCTATACCTGTACACGTGAAATTGGTTAAATCCCCTGCATGAGTGTCC
This sequence comes from Gastrophryne carolinensis, assembly GCA_027917425.1. Lineage (NCBI taxonomy): Eukaryota > Metazoa > Chordata > Amphibia > Anura > Microhylidae > Gastrophryne > Gastrophryne carolinensis. The sequence goes on from CM051234.1 coordinate 44,942,103, forward strand.
CTGAAGTGGCGTCCTACATTAGAGGTGGAATCTGTGCGACTTAAAGATGTCGCTGCCACATGTTCAGCGATTCTCTTTTTAAGGGGCCTAGTAGTACACCCCACATATTGTATTTGACATAACGTGCAGGTAATCAGATAAAATACATTGCAGGAATTGCAATTCATAAAGCCTCATATTATATTGTTGGCCTGTGGCTGAGGACAAAAAACTATTGCCAGAGGTAACAAATTTGCACATCCCACAACGGCGTCCCCCACATCCATGGAAACCACTACATGTAAGCCAAGTGGATGGTGCCACACTATATCTCTCAAAAATGCTGGGGGACAACCTTTGGCCCAAAGAGGGAGAACGCCTGCTGATAACCCTAATCCCATTCTTTACCACATTACCCAGCTGAGGATCTCCACTAAGAATAGGTAGATGTTTATTAATAATTTTTTTGATGGCAAAAAACTCCTCACTGTAGGTAGTTACCAGAATAGGGTCCTTATTATCGGCATAAGTAGCTTCAGAACTCAAAGGTTGTTTATAAAACTGCTTATTCCTCCTACCATGATTAATCTTTATCTTTATTTTTACTTTTTAAGAGCATGGTTCTTCTATCTTTTGATCTCACTATGTCCTCCGCTCTAACTAGCAATTCTTCTGAATAACCCCTGACCTTTAATCTGTTTTTTATCACCTGAATCTCCTCCTCAAACTCCTTTTGATCTGAACAATTTCTGCGTGCCCGGATCATTTCTCCTACCGGGATAGCTTTGATTGTATGTTGTGGATGGCAACTTTCTGCCCTAAGGGTAGTATTCCCTGCCGTCTTTTTTCTATATGTCTTAGTAATAATCTCCTTGCCATTTGATGCTATTCTTAAATTCAAATCTAGAAACGAAATAGAATATACATTATTTTCAGCAGTGAATTTTAAATTCAAATCATTATTATTTAAATACTCTACAAACTGAGTGGTGGTCTGATCATCCCCCTCCCAAACAAAGAGTAGGTCATCGATGTATCTTCCAAAATATTTAACCCTATGTAGGAAGGGGTTATTGGGGCCATAAATTGTCTCCCTCTCCCACCAACCCATATAGAGGTTGGCGAGAGAGGGAGAAAAAGGGGCCCCCATAGAGGCCCCACATAAGTAAGTAATATTCCCCTGCAAAGAGGAAATAATTGTGCTTTAAAAGAAATTCAATAGCAAGAATGATAAAGACAATTAGTTCCTCTGGATAAGCTGAGTGATTCCTCAAGAAAAAATAAACAGCTTGTAATGCAAGATCATGTGGTATTGATGAATATAGCGAGGTTACATCACAAGTTAACCACCTGAAATCTTTCTGCCACTGAAACCCCGATAAGGATTGCATTACATTCCCTGCATCATTCAAATAGCCTGGCAATCTAAATACAAGGGGGAGCAAGTGGGAATCCACCCATTGCCCCAGTCTCTCACTCATCCCCCCAATCCCTGCCACAATAGGCCTACCAGCCGGAGGACGCTGTGGTTTATGGATTTTAGGGAGATGGTGAAAGACCGGGGCAATGGGGGAACCAACAAACAGGGCATCAATATCCTCATTAGTCGATACAATAAGTGCCCGTCCTTCTTCTAATAGGGTTTTTAAACCCTTCTGAAACCTATTAGTGGGATCCCCCGGTAATTTTAAATAAGTGGCATGATCATTAAGTTGCCTCAATGCTTCTGACTCATAGTGGCATCTAGAATCACTACACTGCCACCCTTATCCGCAGCGCGAATCACTATTTCTTTATTCTGTGACAGATTGTGAATAGCTTTTATTTTTGCAGGGGAAGGATTACTATGTTTCCTATTTCCTCTTTGTAACTTTTGTGCTAAAGATGTTAGATCTTTTTCTACTGCTGTTTGAAACACATCCAATACATATGTACGAGAATTGACAGGATAGAAACTTCTATCAGTTATTTTAAATTTTGAAGGTGGACATACTTTCTCAGGACCCTGATCAGATAAATCCTCTAACCACATGACCATGGTCTGATCCTGAAATGAAAGATCAGACCTTTCTTCACATACTTGAACTGCAGAGGGATCAGATCTATTTACACAAATTTGATAATCTGTGGGCTCAGATGGGCCATGTGCCCCGGTGAAGCCATCGGTATAATCCCGGGGCGACAGTGGGGGACAGGGCGCATCCGTCCCACATTTTGAAAAATGCTTCCTTAATGTTAAATTCCTTACAAATCTATTAAGATCTAATATAGTATCAAATAAATCAAAATGATAAGTTGGAGAGAAGGATAATCCCTTAGCCAGGAGAAATATTTCCTCAGGCAACAGGGAATATGATGATAAATTTATAACACTATTATTATCTTTTAAGTCCGCCGGCCCCGTAGGACATAACGATTCCTCTGTGTTTCCGCCCCGCTCTATGGGGTCTCTTGTGTTTCTTTTTCTTCTTGATTTTGCGTGGCCCGGTTCTGGAAAATTTCTAGGTTCCATTTCAGTGTCAGATCGGTCGCTGGTCGAGGACCAATCTGAGGACTCCGATGTATTAAAAGTCACAGATTGTTTTCCGGTGCTACTTTTCAATATTGATCTTGGGCGGAAAGATCTATAAGAGGCTCTTTTCCAGGTGTAAATTCTGTCCAAACGATAATCATCAGTGTCTCTTTCAAACTTATTTCGTTTTACTTCCATAATTTGTGCCTCCATCATATCCAATGATTTACGTAGGCGTTCCATATTTTCCTCAAAATTTGCAATTGTTTCAAATTGTTTCAATGAATTTTCCAAATCAATAATATTTTTCTGAGTTTCTTTAAGTTTCTCCTCCTCATGTGTAATAATTAATCGCATGAGATCCATTGACGCATCCGTCAAAATTTTATTCCATTCCTTTTGGAAACTTTCTGAGTAGATCGTGGTGGGAACCTTCCTTATTCTAAAGCCCCTCGGTATCATTGCATTTTGCACATATTTTGTAAGGGAACTAAGGTCCCACCACGTCTTCAGCTCTTTGCGCATAATGTCCTCATATTTCCTTAGCAGATTTTTAAAGTCAGGTGACTGTGACTGTATTTCAGTGCTTAAATCTTGTAAAAACACAGACTCAAATTTATTTTGACTTTTGGTTGTGTCACCATATTGCGATCTCACTCTTTCCATGATTAATCAAGCCGCTTTCTCTGACGACAATAATATATGAAGGATGGAATATATTTCAAAATTATGAGGATATTCTGATATGAAAGATAGCAGCCAAGGTTTAAATAATCAAATGTGAACCTACGGTCTTAGGCGTCGGCACGATCAGAGCTTGCTGTCTTGTGAAGGGTAAGTGAATGAGGTGACCTGGGGGGTTTCACACAGCGGGGCATACCGATTTTGGATACCCTGTGGGGAGATTCCCAGGCCGATCGCACTCAGTTTTGGTCCACTTTAAACACCCAACAACTTCCGAGTCTCGGGGCGACACGCCATGACCTCGGCACAATGTCATTATCTTTCAACAGTGTGAACTTTCCAACGTATTAAATCTGTCATGCCGGGAATTTAATACTGAGCTCTGTTGGTGTAACCATGGAGGACAACGAGATCCGGGCTCCAGATTCCAGGGCTGTTTTTTTCCTGTGCATATATGGCCATTGTATTCTTGCGCACACACAAACACAAGCAGTGAGTGCACACATGCATGGGGCAGTGGCCTGCCCTAACCACATTGCCTGGCAGCATTTAGGGGGATAGGTGCTTTGCTGAAGAGAACTTCAAGTGGACCAAAACCCAGGATTTTGACTATCCTAGGTTTTGGTCCTTTCTTTTTCTCGGATCGGAGGTGCCCTGCTGTGTGAAACCCCCCCAGGTCCCCGATGCCAACTCACCTCTTCCCGGTTCTACAGCGCATGCGTGGCCGCTCATCCAATCAGCGCGCTCGGAGCTGCTGACATCACGTCGTCTAAGGCCAGCGGCTCAGAGCGCGCTGGGTGCCGCATCCTCCGCTTCCCTCTAACAGAAAGCATGCCTGCGCCGGCCATTCACAAATGCCTGGTGCGGGCACGCGTCTTGCTAGAGGGATAGCGGGATGCAGCCGAGGCTTGCGCATGTGCTGTTGGACCGGGAAACAAGGTAAGTGTATGGGACGACTGGGGGGGTTCACACAGTGGGGCATCCTGATTTTGGATGCCCCGGGGGTGGGAATCGATCGGCCCGGCAATCTTATATACTTTCAGTCATGTCGAAGCCGTGACACGAACCTGCAGTAGCTGACAAGGTCAATTCCCTAACCACAAGGCCGCGGCTGCCCCTTAAAGTAGAAGTCCAGTCATCTGGGAAGCCCCTCCCCTTGCCCTGCCACCCTTCCCTGACACTGAAGTTGGATGGGGGGGTTACATAGAAAAAAAAAAAACCTTACTTCTACCGTGGTCCAGCAGCATCCTACATGGAGTCGGGGGAAGCAGCTTTGATATTTCTACCAAGATGGCGGCGCCCAGGACCCCTGAGGGTTCTTGTAACCCCCTGTCCAGCCTGCTTCAATCATGGAGAGCCTCCACAGTGAGAACCACGGCACACTAGACTGAGCTCCCCTAAATTCAAGAGTCCCCCAGCTCTTCTAACCTTCATTTCCTTGCCGGAATGGGCCTATAACAATTCCCACATGCGGGTATGCGCACATCACTGGCCAATCAGTGCTCATGCTGCGTCATATCTTACATCAGGTCATTAGGATTTGTGACTAGAGCGTGTGCCACTGGCCATGCCCCCCACATCCCCATGCCAGCCATTCACAGATACCTGGCATGAGTAGGCCCCTCACATAGGGCTATATTAGTGGCACACGCATGCACTGTGGGATTGCTGGCTAGGTGAGTATACTCGGTGATTGCGGCAATGCCCTAGGTATAGGGAATTGGCCAGTGCCAGAGTCTTTTAGACTCCAGGGATGGCACAACACGCCAGTGTACCTCTTTAAAAAAGGTGTATTGCAAAATATAAGGCTAATTTATGTCCAAGCCTGCAATAGTCCTCCTTTAAAGTGGACCGAAACCCAGGATTTTTACTATCTTGGGTTTTGGTCCTTGCCCCCGGGGCAGGGCCGGCTCCAGGTTTATGTGGGCCCTCGGGCGGCATGGTCTCAGTGGGCCCCTTTGCGGTGGAGAGTCGCGGGTCAGGGGTCTATATATTGTATGGCCAAAACTAAGAAGGGCTGCTTGCCCTCCGACCCCCTATTGGAGCTATTATTTAGTTTGGCCCCATATGAATGGGGAAGTATTGAGGAAGAGGGAGGCTGAGGGAACATAGATAAATGGGACAGAGCTAAGAGAACAAGGATAGATAGGTCAGGGCTCAGGGGATAGAGATGAATAGGTCAGGGCTCAGGGGGTAGGGATGGGTGGGTCAGGGCTCAGGGGGTAGGGATGGGTGGGTCAGGGCTCAGGGGATAGGGATGGGTGGGTCAGGGGATAGGGATGGGTGGGTCAGGGCTCAGGGGATAGGGATGGGTGGGTCAGGGCTCAGGGGATAGGGATGGGTGGGTCAGGGCTCAGGGGATAGGGATGGGTGGGTCAGGGCTCAGGGGATAGGGATGGATGGGTCAGGGCTCAGGGGATAGGGATGGATGGGTCAGGTCTCAGGGGATAGGGATGGATGGGTCAGGTCTCAGGGGATAGGAATGGATGGGTCAGGTCTCAGGGGATAGGGATGGATGGGTCAGGGCTCAGGGGATAGGGATGGATGGGTCAGGGCTCAGGGGATAGGGATGGATGGGTCAGGGCTCAGGGGATAGGGATGGGTGGGTCAGGTCTCAGAGGATAGGGATGGATGGGTCAGGTCTCAGGGGATAGGGATGGATGGGCCAGGTCTCAGGGGATAGGGATGGATGGGTCAGGGCTCAAGGGATATGGATGGATGGGTCAGGTCTCAGGGGATATGGATGGATGGGTCAGGGCTCAGGGGATAGGGATGGGTGGGTCAGGGCTCAGGGGATAGGGATGGGTGGGTCAGGGCTCAGGGGATAGGGATGGGTGGGTCAGAGCTCAGGGGATAGGGATGGATGGGTCAGGGCTCGGAGGATAGGGATGGATGGGTCAGGTCTCAGGGGATAGGGATGGATGGGTCAGGTCTCAGGGGATAGGGATGGATGGGTCAGGTCTCAGGGGATAGGGATGGATGGGTCATGTCTCAGGGGATAGGGATGGATGAGGCAGAGGTGACATACAACCAATGGGGCAGAGCTGAGGAGACAGGGATGGATGGAGCAGAGACAGAGAAAGGAAGTGTGTGCAGTTCTTTAACCACATTGTGCCAGCTGTCAGTGGGCCCCCTGATGGGTGGGGCCCTCGGCAGCTGACCGGGCTTGCCGGGTGCTGATGCCGGCCCTGCCCCGGGGGGCTCCCCGATGTGGGATTCCCCACTGTGTGAAACCCCGCCCAGGTCACCCACCCAACTCGCCTTTCCCTGGTCCTATGGTGCATGCACGTCCTCTGGTCCAATCAATGCGCACGACTGCACTGACTCTAGACTCTAGACTTGTCTAAGGACTCGGCTCGGCCGAATCTAGAGAAACGCCCCGGCGGCCGCATCCCTGCCACCCTCTAACAGGGAGCATGCCCGCACCGGCCATTCACAAATGCCTGGAAAACCCTGCTAAAGTTATGCGCATGTGCCGTTCCGGGGAGAAGGTGAGTTTACAAGGCGACCTGGGGGTTTCACACGGCAGGATGCCATCTGGATGCCCGGGGGGAGGGAATCAAGCGGCAATGGAATCCCCATTGAAAGTTTGGGCCTGGGTTTGATCCACATTAAAGATGACCAAAACTGAGCGGGATCGGCCTGGGAATCTATAAGATTCCCGAGCCGATCCATTCCCTCCCCCCAGGGCATCCAAAATCACTGTGTGAAACCCCCCAGTTTGCCCTGTACACTTACCTTACTTCCCGGTCGAACGACGGATGTGCAGGCTGCGGCCGCATCCCCGCCATCCCTCTAGCAGGGCATGTGATGGCCGGCGCAGGCGCGCTCACTGTTAGAGGGAAGTGGGGGATGCGGCTGCCAGCGTCCATATCTCAGCGGCTCTGAGCGAGCTGATTGGACGAGCGGCCGCGCATGCGCCGTAGGACCGGGATGAGGTAAGTTGATGTGGGAGATCTGGGGGGTTTCATGTGGCGTGGCACCCCCAATCGGGGTGCCCCGAGGGAAAGGACCAAAATCCAGGATAGTCAAAATCTTTGGTTTTGATCCACATTAAGGTAAGAGATGGCACAATATAGTCAGATCTATTAGCGGTAACACACTGACATCTAGTGGATAATGTGGTGAACTACTTTTATTAAGTGGCTTTTGTATATCTTCTGTTAAAGTGGACCAACACCCAGGATTTTGATTATCCTGGGTTTTGGTCCACTTCCCCGGGGCACCTCCGCTATGTGAAACCCCCCAGATTGAGCATGCGCAGCCGCCCGTCCAATCAGCGCGCTCGGATATGCTGTGGTATGCGCGTCAATGAGACGTCTTACCGCAGCGGCTCCGAGCATGCTGGCGGCCGCATCTCGTGCTTCCCTCTAACAGGGAGCGTGCCTGCGCCGGCCATTCACAAATGCCTGGTGTGGGCACGCGCCCTGCTAGAGAGAAGCGCGAGATACGGCCACTGCCCGCACATGCGTCGTTGGACCGGGATTCAGGTAAGGTTTGCGGACATCCTGGGGGGTTTCAAACAGCGGGGCATCCCGATTTTGGATGCCGCGCAGGGAGGGATCGGATCGGCCCAGGAATCTTATAAATTCCCGGGCCGATCCAGCAGGGTGTTGGTCCACTTTAAGTGTAAGAATTGTATGGCTGAATTTGTCCAGATGTTTACAATCCAAACAGGATTAAAATCTAGGCCGGGGGTTAGTTGCCCTGCCATTGCACCTAGGAAACCCTGTGCTAATGTATACAGAGGTGTGGGCAGGGGCGTACATACCATAGAGGCAGTGCAGGCACCTGCCCCCCGGGCCTGGCACAAGCTACCTGCACCACCTATATTGAATGTATGCCTGACATCAGCCTATCTATACAGCGATGCACCTCACCCGCCCCGTCACATGGCTTGCGGCTCATTCGTGTGCTGCTGCGGGTGTGCTGCACGTCTCCTGTGGCCCACCGTGCGCATGCTGCATGCCTTCATTCCCGCTGCATGCCTCCACCCGACCTGGTAAGTGTCCACCCTTGGGGGGGGGGGGGGGGCGTGCTGATGAGGGCCCTGCTATGGGTGTGGGTATCAATTAAGGTTGCCACCTGGTCGGTATCTTTTTTTTTTTACTTTACTGACCACTGGCCTGGCAGTGCCCATATTAGTTTTTTTTACTGGTAATTGAGGATGGGAAATGTATACCCGCAATTATAATTACAGTAAAAAAAACAATTACTGGCACCGCCAGGCCAGTAAAGTAAAAAAAAAAAAAATACCGGCCAGGGACAATTGTTAAATTAGGCCACGCCCCCTCATTGATTGAAAAATAGGAGATAGGGTGTAACTGTTACAACAATAGAAACACTTTGAATAGGCAAATGAATCATTTATTGCTGCAGATCTGCATGTTACACCTCAAAGAGGGACAAATGAGAACAAGGGGTAAGGGGGACATGGACTCGAAAATTAGGGAAACTTGAGAGGTATGTTAAAGTGATTGTAAAAGGCAAAAGTATAAAAGTATAAAAATAAACAGCAACTTACCTTGCCAAACGTTCCTCCAGCGCTGTCATCCTTTTCAGCTCTGTCCACCAATCACCTCTGAGGTCCCCATAATGGAACCACATCCCTCCTCTGGCTTGAATGGCTCTCTGACATCAAGCCCAGCAAATCCCTCCCCTGCCTCCCTCCCCGGCCTTCCTCACCTGCCTCCCTCCGTCCCCTGCCTCCCTCCGTCCCCTGCCTCCCTGCCTCCCTCCCCTGCCTTCCTCCCTCCCTCCCCTCGCCTGCCTTCCTCCCTCCCCTGCCTCCCTCCCTCCCCGGCCTCCCCCCCTGCCTCCCTCCCCTGCCTCCCTCCCTCCCCGGCCTCCCCCCCTGCCTCCCTCCCCTGCCTCCCCTGCCTCTCTCCCTCCCTCCCCTGCCTCCCTCCCTCCCCGGCCTCCCCCCCTCCCCAGCCTCCCCCCCTGCCTCCCTCCCCTGCCTCCCCTGCCTCTCTCCCTCCCTCCCCTGCCTCCCTCCCTCTCTCCCCTGCCTCCTCCAAGCAGCGCTCCCTGTCCCAGCATTTGAATGAGAGACTCTCTGCAGCGAGGAGACACACAGAGTGGCGCTGCTGTTCCCGGTGCCTCCCCTCCTCAGCTGCTGACACCCGGAAAGGGAGAAGGGTCACAGCCCCCGCATGAGAGGAGCATGCGCCTTGGGAGTGTGCACATGAGCTTCAAGAGTGTGCGCACATGCATGTTTAGAAGTGTGTGCATGCACTTTGGAAGTGTGCACATGCATGTTTGGTAGTGTGCATGTGCATTTAGGAGTGCGCTCATGAGCTTTGGGAGTTCACGCATGTGTTTGGGGAGTTCGTGCATGCGCCTTGAGAGTGCGGGCATACGCTTTGGGAGTGCACGCATGGGTGTTGAGAATGAGCACATGCATGTTTTGGAGTGCATGCAAACACATTTGGGAGTGCCATGTCCCATTGGGATTGCGACCTTGTCCTGGTCTAGGTTCCAATGTCTCCTAGCAACAGGGGGAGAGGGGAGAAGCACGGTCAGGATGTTTGACGCAAGTTCTGTGAATCTTACAGACCCCGCCCATTATGCTGATTTTTATGCTGATTATTATGCAGGGTCACAGATCCAAGGACCATGCCCACTTGCTGTACAGAAGAAAACCTCGATATCTCTATCATTTCTTTTTCAGTTGGAACAATTACCGTTGTCTTTAATATCGATTTAAACCAGACCAACGCCCATTTTTTCAGTAACAGATGTTAGTCCCACAGAACCAGGGGCCAATCTTGGGACTCCTTTCCCGGTGCTGGGTTGTAGTGAAGGTAAGGATATCGGGCATTCTGGGGATTATCTGCGGTGGACTTAAAGTAAAAACGGTCCGATTTAAGTTCAACTAGACAAATCATAGAAAAGAGATCACTTCTCACATGGGTAAGAGTCTGCAAAAGCCAATATCTATATGTATGTCCAGAGCAAGAGCAAGAGCAAGGGCCCCTTAAGGAAGCGAGTAGCATGACGTGGAACAAAGTAGGGGCATAACCTTATCCGAGTCCGATCGTTAGGGAATGGCTCGGATGCCTCCTTTTTTTCTGGATTGGGATCATCGAATATGGATGTATGATCAGGCTTTACAGCAGTGCCTTCTGGAGCGGGACTAGCTACGGTAAAAAATGGCATGAGGATGGCGTATTGGCCCTCACTCATGGGTGAGAACGGGGCTGGTCCATCGCTCTGCCAATGATAGTAAACCAACCAATGGGGGGGGTGCCCTTGAAACCCCCAACAATGGGCTGCCTTTCCACCACAGACAATTGCACTACCGTATTACTATATAAAAATGTATTAACTTTATTAGGTAAAGAAGACAAACACTACAAAGTTAAAATGTCACATTAAAAAACATATATCACACACAATAACACTATCTGCCACAAGGAGGTGCTGGACCTACTGCTGCCAATACAGATATATTCATTGATATAATACTACATTTGTATCCTACAAACAACTAAGCCATAAACCAATCTATATTATATAAAGTGCCTGTGCCCAAAAAAACGTGCATCCATTTCCAACAATTCATCATACATTAAAGTGCTTTCAAAAATATATATAAAAATGTCACACAAGTGTAATAATAAATCTTACATTATTGTTGTGAGGCCCCGCAGCGTTCCGACACCCCCGAGAGCCTACGTGCTTCGTAACAAGAGCTTGTCACTTTCTCAAGGCAGTGTGTAGCGGCAGTGTTGGCTACACACATATAGTAATACGGAAGTGCAATTGTAAGTCTGTGGTGGAAAGGCAGCCCATTGTTGGGGGTTTCAAGGGCACCCCCCCCCCATTGGTTGGTTTACTATTATTGGTGGGGCTGCCAGCATTAGCAGTGCACACAGAGTATATTGGGAATTTTAGTTGGTGCCACCTATTTCCATTTTTCTCTGCCAATGATAACTAAGATGGGAGATGGAGTCAAGACAGCAGCACAATGCAGCTGGCTTCTCTGAGGGTCCTACACGGGCCAAAGCTGGGGCATCGTTTAGGGGTCATCCTTCAGATGGACTTAATTTCACATCAATTGCTCCTTTAATTTTGATGTATGTGATGGTAGTAATTTTGGGGATGTAAGGGTTAAAGCTTTTGTGAGGGTTTGAGAGAAACACTTTATTAGTTTAGGGGAGAACGTATACTAAGGGCCAAGCATACATTGGTGTGAGAGCCTATGGGGCAAGAAGGAAGAGCAAAGAAAGAAGAGGATGGAACAATGTGGATGAGTATATGCATAGGTGTAGGCAGATTCCAAGAACATGTGGGAATAGGGCTTCAGTTACGATTATGAGTAGCGTTATTGGGGGAACCCGGGAACCCTCCTCCCTCCCCCCCCCCCAGGAGGTTCCCTGATTTTGGCCACCTAGATTCAATATAGGAGGTGGGTTAAAGTCCAGGCACACACTAACTTTCTCCCACCTTGTCCACCTTAGGAGCTTTGTATATTGAGCCATTTCAAGGCACCTAAAGGTCTCAGATTGTTGCAAGTAGCTTGTGTATTCTAGGCAAAACGTATTTGCTTCAATTTCTGGATCAGGGCTGAGTTGGAGGGGGCATGCCAAGGAGCAGATTTATGATTCTTATACATGCTCTGCTATTGTCAGAGACAGCTGTGGGACCATGGAGACTTGCTCAAGCTGGGAGCTCAAATTGACAGAGTAGGTGACAGAGTAGGTTTCTTTTCTTTGGCTGTCCGCACCCTTAACAAGGGCCAGGCGTCATAAGCCCCGGCTCAAAGGGCTTGTACTAGGTGGTATCACTTGCACTATGTAAGAGCCCCTGTATATTTTGTTCTCCACTATAACCAACGTAGTTTGTATCTCTGTTTCTAAGTAACTGTAGTTATCTGTTGCACTGTGTATATGCCAAAAACAATGTACTTGGTGAACAATACATTGAATTGAATTGAATAGGTGTAGGATCGTCTTTTTAAATGGTCCTGGAGAAATTAAATTGAAAACATTTAAAACTTTGAAGCCCTTTTACAGCTTTTATTCTACACTGCAATAGAGAAGAGGCATATGAGACAGGCATCAGGTCAGCTGCATGCTGGCTAATTATTGCCATTGGGTTTAGAGTCCATTTAGGGTGGAATTGTGTGGGGGTGGGCTGATAGATCATGGGACAAGGGGTGCTATGTGCAGGCTTACAAAAATCAGTACAGGGTGCAGGGGGAAGCCACCCAGCGGGGTGCTGCTTTAGGAAAGGCAAAGTGCCAACATAGAGAGCCAGCTACCGTAATCGCGTATTAAGGAGAGGGTGGTAGTGATTGTAGAGGTGCACAGATAGAGAGGCAGCAATTTTAACTCGCTAATAGTTTTTCATTTGTGTGATTCCCCTGTTCCTCTACACGCAAACCTTTGGCTTGTAGCGACATGCGTTTGGCATATAGGCACCAGGAGGTGATCAGGGAAAAAGAGTTGTCTTCAGTGACATACCTGTATGTGACTGTTGATTTGCCCTTCAGTTAGTGAAAGGGGCAGGCAAGAGGGGTCCTCCGGGCTAAGACTACTGAGTATGCTACCGGTACCTGTGGGGAGCATTTGCCTGTTAAGATTTTTTTTTTAGGGTAGGCATTGCATTGATTGGTTGCTGTTGATGAATTGTGCCATATTCTGCTCTTATTTAAAGGGGTCTAGGGTCTACAGTGAACCAGGAGGAGTCCTTCTGTGCACCACCGGGTGGGACATGTCTGAGCGATCTGTGAAACACCATAAGGATTTTGGGGTGTCAGTAGTAGGATGAAGATGGAGCTCCCAAAGTCCACCATTGGTTTTGGGGTAGATCTTGATCTTGTGGAAGGGATACATTGGTTACCAGTGGATAAGGTGGCTGACTAGTGGATAAGGTCTGGAACACGTTTTTGGGGTACAGGGGATCACCCTTTAGGAGTTCCAATGTTTGTTGGAAAATGCAATTTTGCATGCAGAGTTCTTCCCATGGGGCAGAATTGTTTTCTTAGAGATTGTCAATGGAAACGGCATGCACCTGGAAACCACATAAACTTAAAACTGACATGGGGATGTGGATACGTTTTTGTATCCTTTTTACTGGCTTTTTTTTGGTGGTCGGTGAAGTGCATCATGTTTGACTTCACTATGGATCAAGAACCTGGCATTTTGGAACACTGACCATTTTTGGGTGGCGGTGCAAAGTGTGTGGAAACATTCTTGGGAACATTTTCATACTGACAAAATGGCGGCGGTGTTGCCAGCAAACTCTTGAGCTGCGTCTTTCAGAACAAGGGCAATGCTGCTACATTATTTAGTTTTTGTGTTGCCCACATTTTAGCTTCTTGTTTTAAAGTGGACCAAAACCCAGGATTTTGACTATCCTGGGTTTTGGTCTTTGCGATCAGGGATCAGGGATTCCCCGCTGTGTTAAACTTTAAGGTGGGGTATGTCTGGGAAGGTGGTCAGGAAGACTGGCAGATGGGAATCTGCTGTGGCAGCTTAGGGTCTGCTACGCTCTCCCGTGAAGAAGATTGATGGTTTTAGACCCTCTGAGGTCTTGCTCATTCTATCTTGGTTGTTGGGCAGAGAAAGGTTCTGGCTGTGTTTCGAGGATTGTCATGGAAAAATTGATGCAGACAGTGAGAAGGGCAGCAGTTGGCCCGCCAGATGTGCTGTTAATTCATGCAAGTGGAAATTTTACCGATGAAGTTCATGATTGCAGCGGTTAAAGGGAATCCGGGGACATTGATGATTACCTAAGCAGCCAGGCTGGGAATGTCAGGAAAGGTAGTAAGAGCTTAGAAATCTTGGGGGTACTGTAGCAAATATATGTCAGACCACATATGGTCGGCTTTTTCCGGATAGAAGATTATGGTTCTACACCCACTGTGGTCTGAATTTTCAGACATTTTATTGTTATTGGTTGGAGAGGTGGGCTGAAAGTTTAGCAGAGCAGGAAGCTGACTGGGGGCCTAAGGGTTGTTGTGGGAGAAATTGATGGTGGTGATTCAGGACAGAAGGGCGACAGTCAGCCCCAACATGTACTGTGGATCCAGGCACATGAAATGGATTTGGGGCAGTTACCATGGAAGGCTCTGGTTGCAGCAAGTGGAAGGGATCAGTGCATATTTGTCCACCAAGACATAGTGATAATTTGGTCATAGATATATATATACCGTAAATATATTTGGTATAAATATTTGATTTATATGTTTAACTCGCCCTGGTGATAAGATAAGGTGGGTGGTGGAGTTGTGGCTGATAGGCCAGTGACAAGGGGTTATCATGGCCTATTCATGGTGCTGTCCTTGTCTGCAAGTTTTGAGGTGGCTGGCGGTGGATAGTGCACCTCAACAAGAACATGACCGTCAGGAGCAGGGTGGTTACGGTTACCTTTCGGAGTTTCGGCGGGTGGGGGTTCCATTTGTCTATGGTTGATTGATTGGTAACAAGAGTTCCGATTTTTGTTGGGTATAGGTAACCCCAAACTATAAGACCTTAGAGTTTAACCCCGCCAGTGAATTATAATTATTGCATGAATATTAAAAGTATACATTGACTGGTAACAAGTAATGGTTCAGATTGCGAAGCACAGTAATCTCCTGAGCTGGTTCATGGAGGGAGATGAAGTGCAGTTTCCACTGGTGGTTGGTCGGCCTAGGCTTAAAGTGGACCAACACCTTTTTTTTTTGCTTTTAAACTTAAAAAACAAAAAAAGTCATTTATAAGCATGCAAACCATATCATGCTTATTAATGACTTACTTACCTTACCTGCCCGCCGACCCCTGGACATCTCGCTCCCACACCGCCATCTTGGTCTGAGGTGCCGGAGCGGACAATGTGATGGAGTTGCGTGAGTCCTGCAGGTAAGCCGCTGGTAAGGTCGGCCGGGAACTCGCTTCACCAGCCAGTAGTCTGCAGCTGTTGATTCATGGAGCGACAGATTCTACCACTCCATTATCAGGCTACCAGGTGTGATCCCTGATAATGGAGACTAAGAACCGGCTCATCTCTCGACCGGGAAGCCTGGAATTTCACTAGAGCCTCTGAAGGTGAGGATAGGATGGGCTGCAGAAAGGCCCCAGGTCAGGGAACCTAGGAGTGGGCCAAATTCAGGGTAGAAGACAGACCAGAGCTGGACTGGAAGTATGGAACAAGCTGAAGTCGTGGGCAGGCAGAACAGGATCGAAGTCATAAACAAGCCGAGGTCATCAGGAGAGCAGGAGCGAAATCAGGATCAAGCCGGGTCGGTACACAGGAATGGAAGACTGGAACTCAGGAACAGGCAGGAGAAATGACCAACTAGCAATGGAGCTCAGGGCTCGCCAGTATTTAAAGTGGACCAACACCCAGGATTTTGACTATCCTGGGTCTTGGTCCACTTCCCCAGGGCACCCCGATCGGGGGTGCCCTGCTATGTGAAACCCCCCGATCGCTCGTAAAAACTCACCTCACCCCGCTCCTACGGCCACTCATCCAATCAGCACGCTCGAAGCCGCTGTGGTATGCGCGTCCAAGCAACGTATAACCACAACGGCTCAGAGCACGCTGGCGGCCACATCTCGCGCTTCCCTCTAACAGAGAGCGCGCCCACGCCGGCCATTCACAAATGGCCGACGCGGGCACGCGCCCTGCTGGAGAGAAGCGCGAGATGCGACCGCGGCCCGCTCATGCGCCATTGGATCGCGATCAAGGTAAGGTTCCGGGGCATCCTGGGGGGGTTTCACACAGCGGGGCATCCCATTTTGGATGCCCCGCAGGGAGGGATCGGGAGGATGTTGATCCACTTTAAAGGCCCTTGCTCATATGCATGGGCTCGCATAATCGCACATGCGCACAAATCCATTGAATCATACAGCGCACAAATGTGCGTGCATAATCGCACGCTTACTAGCCCTACTATGTCTAGTCCTGGTTCTATGACATCCATGAACCCGGAAGCAGCTTGCAGAAACAGCTACACAGCCAAAATCAGTCGGCTTTGTGGCTGCAGGGACATTTGGACTTGTGTCGCAAAGGTAAGTGCTTTTTTTTTTTTTTTTTTTATTTTAGACTGTTGGTCCACTTTAATAATTGAGCCCAGGTTGTGCCCCTCAAAAAGAATACAAAAAGGACATGGTTTTTACTGTATTGTTATGCTTAATAAAGGTTATTGATTCGACCAATCTTAATTAATTTTGATCAAGCTGTGGCCAATTTTCAAATAAATCATTCCAGTCGAAATTGGTTGTTTGAGGGTTTAAGGGGGAGAGCAGACTGGCCCCTTGGACAGTCATGTACAGTATATAGTTCATATATAGTTCATGTGGTTCATCATTGATATTTCCAAGGTGGGTAGTTTCAAGTTTTCCCCCCCAAAGGAACGAAACTTATCAGCAAAGCAGAAGGTGGCTAATTACCCGCTTGGAACAGGATATGTTTGGAGTTCCTGTTAGTAAGTTAAATATAAAAGAGCTTCTCTTGCGGCTGTTTCTGTGCATCTAATATTGACAAGAATTTCCATGAGGAGCTTCATCCATGTTGAAGACAGCGTGCCAGGATTCCGAGCCTAATCCCATTACCATCATTGTGTCATGTCAGACAGTGGTGCGTGAAGATGGACATCTCTTAGTTTTAATTACATCTCTCGGGTGGACCATCATGGGATTTGGAATTCTTTAACACTTGGAGGAATGTGTATTATGTAAAATGGATAACTGTTAACCCAAGGGTGCTCAACCTCTTGATGAGGGCGGCCACTTAAATTATTTAGAACCTGATCGAATGAATAGGTTCAGATTTTTTTTTTCATTTTTTAGGTTCATAAACATAATGCAGATGTTTCTACAACAATCAGGATACCCACTGTCTCCACAAACGTCACTTGTATGTCCTTCTACCACACCCCTAAATTCATATGTAACAATCCCCACATTCTAGCAATACACATGCTGATTGGCTTACCTCTTTATATACGGTCTGTTATTTATACACCTCCTTATCGGTCCCACATCTTAATCATGTGCCCATGCTCAACCAATACTCAATCTATCTAAGCTCCCACCAATTTTAAGCATACAGAAATTACAGAAAAAATATTTAACCAAAATATTCTGCTTTTACCAAAGGGATGGTGTTTTACAATGTCACCACGTTCCACCAAGCCACCGCTGTCATCTCTATTTACCAATGTGCCCCTCCTATATCACTCCCTATGTAACTACTTTTACATGTCTGATCTATTTATCACTCTCACGTTCCCCAAAGAGGGTCAGGGGCCACATCAGATGGCTCCACAGGTGGAACATCGTTTAGTGACCGATTCATCACTAGCGCCAGCTATCGGCAGATGAGCATCTGTACAGCGTCACTAAAAGCGACTGCTAGTATATGCTGTGATCGGCTATCGGCGTTGTAACAGAGCACCTCAGTCGCTGTAGGAACCTGGCCGGCATTGATGAATGAGATGTATGTTGGGCGTTATAACACCAGTAAAGCAGCAGGTGAAAGGGAGCGCCAGCGCAGTGCGTCCGACTCTCAGCGACTCACACCACATTCAACAAAAAAACAGACACACACAGCGTTGGCGCTCTAAATCTCATCGCTATAACATAGAGCGCCAGACGCTGTGTGATTAAAGTCTGTTTTTGAACACATATCCACCAGTAACAAAGTGAAAACACATGGAATGACACTGTTGTAACATTGTGACATTAACACTTTAGTGCCAGACCTATAATGACAATTCTGCATAAAAAAAAAAATCAAAAAAGTTTTCAAAAATGACTCTTTCTAGGCCAGGAGAAGTGGCACAATTATTTGAGATAAAAAAAAAAATAATAATAAAACCCTGTTTTAACAGAAGAAAAGAAACCTCCATTGAAATGTATGGGAGAGCGACAGGTAGCGACAGGTAATACCTGGCGCACTGATAGCTAGAGCACCAGCGCTATACACTGAGCCGCCTGTAATAATACATGTGACGCTACATGGCGCTGTTACAGTTGCTCACCAGATTTGCCTTCACAAATGTGGTTTTGCGTACAGTGCCCGGCGTTCACCAGACGCTGCCTGCTGCTACGAGGCGCTACCTGCCGCTATCCCTTCTTAAATACCCCCCATAGAATTTTTCCTGATGGAAGGAGCTGGTAGAAAGAATGGCTGGGTGAAACAGATCCTTGATAATCCTCTCTCAGATTGGAAACTATAATGCTGATTCAGGACCATGAGTTTTTTTTTTACGTTTTTGTATGAGAAAAAAAAATTCTCATGGCCCTGAAGCCACCTTTATGGATTAAAGGAAGTAGTAAGTGGTATTTTAGTTTAATCTTATTTTTATTGAATTTTCCAGACATGCAAAAGGCACAACAAGAGACAAAAAGGATATACAAGATACAATCAAGTAGACAGGGCACGTCCATATCCCTCCACGCGCCAACCCCCCGGAGGTGACAGTGTTAAACTTCTCCCCACCCCCCCCATCCACGTCAGGTCACTCGTGAGCCAAGGCACACACGATGATCAACCATTAGTGTCTGCATCCCGTACCTCCAACTGTTGAGTCGGCCTCAAAGGGCGAGGGCCGGGGCCAGCATCGGGGAGTACGTGCCCGGGGCAGGGAAGGTAAGCGCCCACCGCTAACCGTCCAAGCAGTCAGCGTGTAGGGCACCAAATGTGGGGAGGCAGGGCATCCAAGCGGAAAGAGCGCAAAGGGGAGGGCCGAGCCCAACCCGTAGAAGGCTGGCTGGGACGGGGTGAGGCGCTCGGCGCATGTCTGCCTGGTGAAGTACACGTAGCACATGTTATGATTTACTGCACTGTTTTTTTATGTCTTTTTCCCCTCGGTGTTTTCATTAGGGTAGAGTGATACTGATAGCACTGGATTGCACTTTACTGATGTATATTTGTATAAAATAGGATTGCATATAGGATAGTTTAGACACATTTTATAAGCTGGTTGATATTGTATACTGATGTTTTTGAAGACAACACGGGGTTAATAATTGTATGTATATAGATGTATATAGGATAGTTTATACACATTATATAAGTTGGTTGATATTGTATATTGATGTTTTTGAAGATAACACAGGGTTAATAATTGTATGTATATAGATGCACTAGGCATACATGTGTTCTTGTAGTCCTCCCCCTCATGAGATGTGTGTTTTTAATTGTTTTTAAACTTTTTTTGTATTGGATTAATAATAAATTGAATACATTTTGTTATAAGAGTATGTGGTGGTGCCAGTTGTTTGGTTAGGCATTGTTTTGGGGTCTTGTGGGATCCCATGCTCTGGAGACAACCCGTAGAAGAGGCGTGCGGGCGCGTAGGGAGACAGGGAGGGGCCGAGTCCATGAGTAGAGACAAAGGGGGCAAGGAAAGGAGGGGGGAACCAGAAGTGAGAGCGAGGGGGAGGGAAGAAAAAAAAAAAAGGGAGGTGGGGGAGGGGGGGGGGGGGAAGAAGGGATGTTAGTGTAAATAATAATGGGAAGGCCAAGGGATCCAGCTCCAATGCCAAATCCAAGAGGGCACTGAGAAGGAACTCCACCAGTCAGTCTCCCCCAGGGGGCCTCCCTCATCTCTGGCCGACATCCACCGTCAAGAAGGCCTTCGCCTCATCTGTCTCTCTAAATCTGATCCAACTTGTCCAGGTCTCCAAGAACCTCTCGTTATTTCCTTTATCCTCCGAGATTAGCTCTTCCATTCTCATGATGTGCTCCATTTCCGCAAACCATTCTGCCACACTTGGTGACTGTGAGGACTTCCAGTGCCTAGGAATAATCATCCTTGCCGCCGTTAAAAAGAATTTGAGGACCCCTTTCTTCCCTTTGGCTATTGGTCCCGGGATCAAGGAGAGGAGAGCAATCTCAGGGCTGTTTGGTACAACAAAGCCTTCCACCTCAGTGTGAATTTTGAAAATAGTGTCCCATAGTCTCCTAACCGGGGGGCATTCCCACCAGATATGGAGGATCCCTCCCTGGGACTCCCCGCATCTCCAGCACGCACCTGATTCATTTATTGAGAATGCGGCAATATCTGCCGGGCACCTATACCACCTTGTGAGGACCTTAACATTTTTCTCCTGTGCCGTGCTAGCGCCAGAAAGCCCATGCGTCAAGGTGAATATCTTTAGGGCCTCTTCACTGGAGATCGAAATCCCCAGGTCTCTCTCCCACCTGGACAGGAATTTAAGCTCCGAGGCATGTCTGGAGGCAACCAATAAGCTGCAAAAATTGGAGATCACATGTTCCAGCGGTCGGGGTTGCGTAAGAAACTCCTCTAATGGGGTCAAGGGAAGGGATGCTTTCTCGAGGCGCCCCTCTGTGGCGAGAAACGTCTCAAGCTAACGATGTAGGAGCCATGAGAGCGGACCTCCTGCATTTTGTAATGTTAACTCCGTTAGGGAGGGTAGCCTTCCTCCCACAAGGATGTTGCGCAGCCTGCTGTCATCTGCCTCCTTCCAAATCAACCGAGAAGTATGCTGCCCTGGAATGAAGTCCGGATTGTTGAATAATGGAGTAAGAGGACCCAACCCGCTCACCAGCTCCCCTTGTCGTTGGATCCTGATCCAGCCGGAGAGAAAATGCCGGGTTAGAAATGGGAAACCCCTCCTGCCTGTGGCTGACACCCACGGGAGAGAGCATGGATTAAAACCCATAAGGTCTCGCTCCAGTTGGACCCAGAGTTTGTCCCCCCCCGTACGTCCAAACCGCCAGCCTTGTTGAGTGCCGCAGCTTGGTAGAGCTTCAGATCTGGTGCCCCAGTCCCACCAGTATGTCGACTCGGGGTTTCCGTGAACCCCATATGAATTTCAGGAAAGCTGCCTGTATGGACTTGAAAAAGTGCCTGGGGAGAAGGATAGGTATTGTTTGGTACAAAAATTGGGGGAGAATATCCATCTTCAGGATGTTTATTCTCCCGAAGCAGGAGTAGCATCCTCTATCGTACTTTGAAAGGTCTTGGATGGCCTTGGATTTGATCTCTTGAAAGTTGAGCTCATACAAGCTATTCAGATTAGATGGTATTAGAGTCCCCAGATATTTTATTGCAGTGGGTTGCACTTAAAGGGAAATTTACTCTTAAGGTTATCTACTAAATGTTGTGGCATAGTAAGGTTCAATGCCTCAGATTTCGCATAGTTAATGCGGAAGTTGGATAACTGACCAAACCTCTCCAGTTCCCTGAGAGCCACAGGAAAGGAAACAACCGGTGATGTAAGGTGGAGAAGCAGGTCATCCGCAAAGATCGGAATTTTGTATTGTCTGCCACCGCACTTAACACCCTTAATGTCCGGGTTGTTCCTTATTGCTACCGCCAGGTGTTCCATAGTTAGGATGTACAAAAGTGGTGAGAGGGGGCATCCCTGGCGAGTGCCATTTGTGATTGCAAAGGGTTCCGATAGGACGCCATTAGCTCTAACTTGTGCTGTTGGATCCTGATACAGTGCCATTAACTTAGAGATGATGTTGGGCCCAAGGCCAATCTGAGCGGGGGTGGCCTTGAGGAAGCGCCAACTAACTCTATCAAATGCCTTTTCGGCATCACATGAGAGGACAAATGCCGGGATGCTGACATCCTGAACATGCGCAATAAGGTTCAGCAGTTTGTTTGTGTTATCCCTGGCTTCGCGTCCTGGGACAAAACCCACTTGGTCTAGATGGATCAGGTGTGGAATCAGTGGTTGGATTCTAGTGGCAATGATCTTTGCAAACAGCTTCAAATCGACGTTGAGTAAGGAAATAGGCCTGTAACTGCCACAAGTCGACGGGTCTTTGCCTGGTTTGGGGATCACAACGATCGTAGCTTCCAAGGCTTGTTTCGGGAAGGGCTTGTCGGATCCTATGTGGTTAAAGGCCTTTGCCAAGAAGGGGGCCGATTGTGTTCCCAGGGTCTTAAAGAACCTAGGAGTAAAGCCGTCTGGACCCGGACTCTTTCCCGAGGGGGTCTCCTTAATGGCCCTCAGGACCTCAAGCTCCGTGAAGGGAGTCTCCAGATCCTCCGAGGAGTCCTCCGGGATTACCGGGAGCTGGGTCTCAGCTATATAGTCTCGTATGTTTGCCTCTAGTGCTTCAGCCGAGGCTGCAGGTAGATTTGGTTGGAGGTTATAGAGGCCACTATGTAGTAAATGGTATTTTCTTTTGTGCTTGATCGGTGACCTCTTGCAGACGTGTCACGTGACTGCCGGTGACTGATCTGAATGTCACGTGACTGATGGTGACTGATCTGAATGTCATGTGACTGCTGGTGACTGATCTGAATGTCACGTGACTGATGGTGACTGCTCTGAATGTCACGTGACTGCTGGTGACTGATCTGGATGTCCCAGTGGGCTTGTAACCGACATATAACAAACCTCTGCTAGGAGGGCTTTCTTGCGTGTGTGGGTGGGCGGGGCCAGACATGAGAGAGAGGCTGGTGAGGTCATTCCTGCAGGCTATAAAAGGCACAGCACAGCTCTGAGGGAGCAGAGTCCGTGAGGTGGGTCACAGGGAGCACTTCTGTGTCTGTATGTGTTTCTGAGCCACATAAATTATAGGGCCACAGTGACGTTTTTGGTTGAAACTAACTCTCTCCTTATTTACCTCACTGCTGAACTGTGTGAGGGGTGGAAAGGCTTATTATTTG
The DNA here is from genome assembly GCA_027917425.1 of Gastrophryne carolinensis. Classification (NCBI taxonomy): domain Eukaryota; kingdom Metazoa; phylum Chordata; class Amphibia; order Anura; family Microhylidae; genus Gastrophryne; species Gastrophryne carolinensis. The sequence goes on from CM051234.1 coordinate 44,964,872, forward strand.
TGTGTTATTCCCTGTGTGAAGCCTCCCGCGGAGCGCAAAGAAAGGGACTCAGCGCGGTTGGAGGACGCCCTTGGTAATTTTATTTAGGAGAGTTTTTGAGGCCGTGACCACTTGAAGAAAGAAATATCCAGAAAATATTTAAAGAAACAGCATCATTTTAGTCAGCAATAACAGGACATTTTCCACCAAGATCGTTTGGTCTAAGGATAAGTGATCTTTTCTCCTCACTATTTACAGCATTGTTACAAATTTAGAGCATCATCTACCTGAAGTTTATTATATAGAGTTATTCTTACATTGTAAATAGATTGTGTATGTATTGATAGATAGTTTGAATTACACAGAGCATACAGTGTGTATTAAAGTTATCCAAATAGCCATATATGATAAAGTGACCTAGACACAAGTGTATCCTTTGTTTTAGATATCCCCCCCCCATATTCTTCAAAAGTAGAAATTCCACTAGATTCTTCTACAGTCATTTATTGCCTTAATCCAGTGGCTACATTTATTATACACCAGCTATTGTGTTCAATACTTTGCCTAATATATTCAACTGTTAAATTCTAAATTGGTTCTTATTTATCTTGTGTGGTGTGTTTTATTCCGTTATTCAGACTACCCCACACTACAGGCTTGCACATCCAACCTGAAGAGTTTCCGTTGGTCACATAATTACTGCCATTTAGTGCCATACACCATGAATGAGGAAGTGGTGAGTTGCCTATAGTTGCTCTTTAAAGTGGACCAACAGCCAGGGGTGATCGGCCCGGGAATGTATAAGATTCCCGGGCCGATCACCTCCCTCACCACGGGGCATCCGAGATTGGGATGTCCCGAGGGGTGAAACCCCCCCAAAAGCCCCAAAAAAACCTTACCTTATCGGCGACGGATCAGCCGCCGCCACCTCCAGCGTGCCCCTCTAGCAGTGCACGCGCCCGCACCGGCCGTTTGTGAATGGCCGGCGGGGGGCGCACTCCCTGTAAGAGGGACGTGCGGGAGGCGGCGGCGGCGGCTTATCCGTCGCTTGTCCGTCGCCGAAAAGGTACGTTTTTTGGGGGGGTTTCACACAGCGGGGCATCCTGATCTCGGATGCCCCGCTGAAGTGGACCAACACCCAGGATAGTGAAAATCCTGGGTGTTGGTCCACTTTAATCCGGCCCTGGCCATCCCCAGCACTTGTCTGTCTGATGTGCACATCCACTGAACAGCAGAGTGGAGCGGCCAGCGGGAGGCGCACAACAACCATCCAACAACCATCGTTTCAGAACTCCAGGCTTCATGCTGGACATGAATATTCACAGGGAAGAGCTTGTGCATTTGCTGTGGGAGTGTGGAGCTATTGATGGAAAGATGATCCCAGAGGAGTCACACCGGGGATTATTATTGTTATTATTATTAATGTTTATTTATATAGCGCCATCAACTTCCGTAGCGCTTTACATGGTATATCCCCTGTTAAGCAGACCAAAACCCAGGTGTGTAAAAGAAAATCTGGGGTTTGGTCTGCTTTATTAGGGAACTGCAGCAAGTGGCAAAGGGCAATCAGGGGTGGGCTGGATTTCACTGGGTAAGACCATAGGCACTGTACATGCAGCTTTAGTCTGAGACTGTCAGGCTGATTCTTTATTAGCGCCAGGTAGCGACAGATGAGCGTCTGTAGCACGGATTTCAGAGCGACCGCTAGTAGTTGCTGTGCTCGGCCATGGTTCTTTGATTCAGAGCGCCTTAGTCGCTGCCCGGCTTTGATTATTATTATTGTTTATTTATATAGTGCCATCAACTTCCGTAGCGCTTTACAAGGTAAGAATACAGACAAGGTAAAACATATAGCACAGAGAACAATACAAAATTAGATGCCACAGGTTTAAACCAAGTGTTGTGAGCACAGGAGACAATAGGGAGGAGTGCCCTGAATATGATGTGTCAGTCGCAGTACTACGCTGTATGCGAGCGCACCGTAACGCCAGCTCAGTGCTACTGACTCACACCACATTCATCAAAAAAACAGCCTCAAACAGCGCCGGCGCTCAAAATCATGTAGTTGTAGCCCAGAGTGCCAGGGGCTGTGTGATTAAAGGCTGTTTATGTACATGTATCCACTAGTAACAAAGCAAAGACATATGGAATGACATTGTTATAACATTGTAACATGAACACTTTACTACCAGACATGTAAGGACAATTCTGCATAAATATATTAATCAAAAAAGTTTTCGAAAATGTCATTTTCTTGCCCAGGATACATGTCAGAAAGTTTTTAAAAAAACTAAAATTGGGATCAGGAAAGGGATTTAAGGATCGTCCATAGAAATGTATGGGAGAGCGCCAGGTAGCAACAGATAAGACGTGGCGCTCTGCAAGGATGAACGCCCGCGCTATACGCTGAGCCTGGGATAATGATGAATCGGACGCTACATGGCGTTGTTCTAGTCGCTCTACAGATTCGGCTTCATAAATGTGTAATTGCGTGCCGTCTCCGGCGTTCACCTGCTGCTACCTGGCGCTGTACAGGCACTACCTGGCGCTATCCCTTCATGAATAAGGCCCTCTGATGCACAGGGGCCCACATAAACCTGTCCCTGCCAGAAATTGTTTCCTTAAATTATAATTGCTGACATTTTCATTTAGTAGAAACAAGAGGCGTTGAGCAGCTCTGCCATGATGTAGAGGCTGATCCAGAGGGAGGAACGTCCGGGGGACCCAGAGGCCAGGCCGGCTCCATGAAGTGTGCTGAGTGATCCCACAATGTACATTACAGTCATGGCACCTGCACTGCTTCCCCTTCATCCCTGAGGGAGACCTGATTGGAAACACGTGTGGAAAGAATGACGCTATGCTTAAATATAAAACGCGTGTTGCTGCCAAATGGCCCTGATTTTCAAGGATGGCCGGAGGGAGTAGAAGCTTGTTCATGGAATGGCCCCAATTTCCACTACTCACTGTGCATTAGGGTAACTGGAAACATGGCAGCTGTACAGTTGCTTTGGGCCATGGGGGGGCTGGGAGGAGGGGAGCTGCTAGGGCAGGTGTCAGTATGGGGGACAGGAGTGAAGGCTGATTCATTATTATATTATTATACTAATGCCAGGTATCAACAGATGAGCATCTGTACAGCGGCACTGAGAGCGACCGCTAGTAGGCAATGTAAGCGGGCATTGGGCGCTGTAACAGAGCTCCTCAGTCGGTGTAGTAACCTGGCCGACATTGATGAATGTGATGCATGTTGGGCGCTCTAACACCAGTACAGCGCTGCAGCGAGCAACCGACTTTCAGCGCTCCACATCATACTTATCAAAAAAGGACACACACAGCGTCGGCGCTCTAGCATAGAGCACCAGACGCTGTGTCTGTTTTTGATCACATATCCACCAGTAACAAAGCAAATACACATGGAATGACATTGTTATAATACTGTGACATTAAAGTGGACCAACACCCAGGATTTTGACTATCCTGGGTATTGGTCCACTTCCCCAGGGCACCCCGATCGGGGGTGCCCCGCTGTGTGAAACCCCCCAGAAAGCCCCCAAAACTCACCTCTCCCCGCTCCCACGTGGCCGCGCCGTCCAATCGGCGCCGACGGACAAGCTGATTGACAGCAACGTACAAGCAACTTGCCCGTCGGCGCCTCCCGCGCGTCACTCTTGACATGTGCGCGCCCGCGCCGGCCATTCAGAGATGGTCGGCGCGGGCACGCGCACGCCTAGAGGGGCGCGAGGGAGGCGGCGGCCAGGTAGGTGGATTTGGGGTGTTCAGGGGGGGTTACACCCCGCGGGACATCCCGATCTCGGATGTCCCGCGGTGTGTGAGGTGATCGGCCCGGGAATCTTATAGATTCCCAGGCCGATCACCTCAGGGTGTTGGTCCACTTTAACACTTTAGTGCCAGACCTGTAATGACAATTCGGCATAAAAATATAAAAAGTCAAAAAAGTTTCTAAACAAAACTTTCAAAAGTTTCTAAACAAATAATAAAAACATGTCAAACACGCTGTTTAAACACAAGCAAATGAACAGCCATTGAAATGTATAGGAGAGCAAAAAAGAAATGTAACCCTCTGCATCCTCATACTTCCACATTCATTGCAATCTATGTTAACTACCAGTCCATGTTCTTAAACCGGACCTTCACCATGATTTATTGAAAAGCCCAAACCCATAACAAAACTATTCCCCAGCATCTAAAATTAATACATTTTATGTTTTTAGTCACTTCTTTCCCCCACAAGGCTGCAACTCTGTTCAGGACTTTAGGATACGGGCGCCGCCATCTTGACTCAGAAGCATCACACTTACTGAGGAGAGTGTGATAAAGTACAGGGGGCGGGTTTTAGCTGTGCTTTACTCAGACAGAGCAGAGCTGGGGTCAGGAAAAGGTCATAAATCCCAGAATGCAGAGCGGCACAGTCAGAAGACACTTCCTGTTTGCAGGCTGCCTGATGTTACATGAGCCGCTATCTTGGATGTTTAAAGGCTCATAACATGCAGTAGATGCAGGTAGGATGATTTTTAATGTGAGCAATCTGTATGTACAGGGTGTGGGAAACATATAATTATATTCAGAATGAAGGACATCTTTAACAAGTGTTAGCTAGGCTTTCCAATAGTATGAGTGTGCAGGGGGTTACATTTCTTTTTTGCTTATAGTGTGTGGTCACACCCCTCTATCACCTCTTGGCTGCTATATATTGTCTGGATGAGCACATACTACCTTTCTTTTTGCTGTTGCATTTGCAGGTCAGTGGCCAGATCTGCTGGATCGTAGCTCTCCCAATGTAACAGGGAGTCCAACTGGCCTTTACCTAAAACCCCCTCTTTGAACTGTAACACTGTGCAGGCAAGTAAAGCATTTTTCATTGTGTGTGTGCAAGCAAGTTAAGTTATCACAATGTCATTAGACACAGGCTGATTCATGTAATGCATTGCTTGTGCACACACAAGTAAAGAAGTAGCAAAGTCTGCACAAACTTTTAAACTGGCAGGCTGATTCATCACTAACGCCAGGTAGCGACAGATGAGCGTCTGTAGCAGGCATTTTCAGAGCACCCGCTAGTAGTCACTGTGCTCAGCCATGGGTCGCTACTTCATAGCGACTCAGAGGCTGATTTATTAATAGCGACATGTAGCGACAGTTGAGCGACTGTAGCGGTATTTTCACAGCGCCCGCTAGTAGTCGCTGTGCTTGGCCGTTGTTCAGTTGTTGATAGCCGGTGTGCCGTAATGTTGAATACAAGGTTACAAGTCGCTATTTGACAGGTTCCACGCTGTATGGGTGCGCATGGTAGCGACTGGTCAGAGCGACCGGCTTCCACCATATTCATCAAAAAATCACGCTCAAAAAATTCTCGCGCTGTGAAATGCATGTTTAAACCCCAGAGCGCTGGCGGCGATGGGTTAAAAGTAGTTTTTTAACCCCCAAACCACCATATTTTTGGAAACCAAAAAAAACAAGTTTTTTAAATAATTTAGTAATATGAATACATTAATATCAGACCTGTAATATCAATTCTGCACATTTTTTTTTTTTTTTTTTTACCTTAAAAAAATTATCTAACATGGCAGAAGTGGTCACAGAATTTTTCACATTTAAAAAAAAACATTAATAACAATTAATTATTAATATTTAAAGATTATTCCATTGATATGCATTGGAGAGCGCCAGGTAGCGAGAGGTCATACCTGTCGCTGTTCAAGGTCGGACGCTGGCGCTGTGGGCTGAGGCTGGAATAATGATGAATGAGTGGCTATCTGGCGCTATCTCAGTCGCTAAGCAGGATCGGCTTGATAAATGTGTGATTGTGGTGGGGAGCCGGCGTTCTCATGGCAGGGCCCATCATTACCGGCCGCTCACCAGTCGCTATTCCTTCATAAATAAGGGCCATAGAAGGAATGGCAGAAAGAGAAAAAGAACAAAATAATAGAAGGAATAGAAGGAAATAATAGAAGGAAAGAAAGGAAGAATAGGGGGGCTTACTGAAATAGGAAAGAAATACAATGGCCCCTGGCTGACAGTCCTTAGTCCTGGTTACTGCATGGTCCTGAGTCCTGCATAAAGGCTGCCCAGGGTAAAGAGAATGAGGTGGGTCCTCCCAGGGTGCAGGGACCCCGGCACTTGCCCAGGTATGCCCAGTGCTGACGCCTGCCCTGGTTAAAAGAAAACTGCCTTATACCCTGATAGATTGTAAACTCTTCTGCATTATGTATAATTCCATATATCTTAAATAGATTGCAAGCTCTTCCATATTTTTAACCACTGTGAGCAATTGGGGGCGAAAGGTGACAGGTAGCGAGAGGTAAGACGTGGCGCTCTGCAAAACTGAATGCCAGCACTGTTCGCTGAGGCTGGGATAATGATGAATCGGACGCTACATGGCGTTATCCCAGTCGCTCAACAGATTCTGCTTGATAAATGTGTAATTGCGTGCCGTGTCCGGCGTTCACCTGTCGCTACCTGTCATTTACAAGGCACTACTTGACGCTATCCCTTCATGAATAAGGCCCTGAGTCACTCAGTAACAGCGAACCATAGATGATCACAGCGACTACTAGCGGTCGCTCTGAGCACTTAGCTACAGACGCTCATCTGCCGATACCTGGCGCTAGCAATGAGCCTGCCCTCGTGGTATTGGCCCCCTGAAGTCAGTTCTACTTATGGGCATCCCAGCCTATCGTTAAAGTTAGGTACAGAGCAAATAAAAATAACACCTTAAGTGAAATGAGAAATAATAAATTAGAGTAACAGTCAAGTGATGTAATAAAATATAAACGTGAATAAAGACCATTAATCAAAATTAATAAATCAATGTAGTGATTAGTGTCCCAAAGTCCATGCACCAGTATAAGTGCCAATATGGGGAATCCAGGAGATATATTCAACCGAACTCTCCACGCTGAGTGTACCCACAGAAAGTGACCACTCTTCACACAGTGTGCCTTCCTCACACTTATATGCGCTTACCAGAAAATGGATAAATAACTCTTTAAACAATAACTCCTGTGTTGAATCAAAAGTGCAGTACTCCTCTTCAACTGCAATCCGCAATACTCAGTTTTTTATGTGAAAAAAGGTAAAAGAGAAGAAAATAGTGCAACCCCGTTTGATAAAATTGCCTATTTAATAATTAAAATTGCACTTACAAAAATACAGAAGCATGTGCACATTGGTTAGGTTAACAATATTTTGGGCTTATCAGGGATTCTCAGTCCGGTACGTTGTAGCATTTTAATTGTTTTATTAGTTCTTAGGAGCGCGGTGTATATTATATCATTCTTTCATCCCAGCCTATCACTGTCTATAGGTGAAGCAAGCACATAATAGAGCGGGGATTGATTTCTGGCTTGACATTTGGTCCCGGTCTCACAAGAGCTTTATTAAAGTGGACCAACACCCAGGATTTTGACTATCCTGGGTTTTGGTCCACTTCGGTGGGGCACCCCGATCGGGGGTGCCCCGCTGTGTGAAACCCCGCAGAAAGCCCCAAAAACTCACCTGTCCCCGCTCGCACGTGACCGCTGCAGCCAATCCCTGTCGACGGACAAGCGAGTGCGCCCGCCGCCGCCTCCCGCGCGTCACTCTTACAGGGAGCGCGCCCGCGCCGGCCATTCAGAAACGGTTGGCGCAGGTGTGCGCCCTGCTAGAGGGATGCGCGAGCGGCGGCTCGTGCATGCACCGCTGGATCGAGGAGCAGGTAGGGATTTCGGGGCTCTCTGTGGGGTTTCACACAGCGGGGCACCCCCGATCTTATAGATTCCCGGGGCGATCAGCATCGGGTGTTGGTCCACTTAAAATAAGCCCACTCATATACCGGAGAATTGTAACTGGATCCCAAAGCAAGGCGCCCGGCATCCTTCAGGTCCCTGGAGAAGCTCCAATCAGGGACAGGAGGGAAATGTGCAGGAATAAAGCACGCTGCTGTGCACCAGGAAGAAATATAATATATCCAGCAAAGGGCTGGGCCGCACACAGGTGTTCATAGCCGCGCCACAGCCGGGCCCCAATCACTGCAGGGGAAATGGAGCTCTGAGCAAGACGCACAAAGACGCCATTGATGGCAGACAGAAATCACCCGCTCACTCCACCGCAACTCATGGAAAATACACTCCGGAACTGTCAGGTGCTTGACAGGTTATTCCCAACATTCCAGCGGCTCCCGCCTGTCAGAAGAAAATAGCTTTTAAGGTGGAAACATCTAAAAATATATTTTAGATGGCATTAAAATTAGGCTGGTATAAATAACTGGTAGCGGCGGCGAGATAGGAGCCATAATTCTGTAACGGAGGACGGAGGAGGAAAGGGATGTGCCGCTTCCAGAGGGGACGCTGGGGATTCTAGAAATGCTTTACAGTTTAATGTTTTACAAATAAAGAAGAAGAAGAAGTAAAACAAATGCTTGGTAAACCCTCAAAGTGGTTCAAAACAAGACCTAGGGCCTTATTCATGAAGGGATAGCGTCAAGTAGCGCCTTGTAAATGAGAGGTAGCGACAGGTGAACGCCGGACACGCCACGCAATTACACATTTATCAAGCAGAATCTGTTGAGCGACTGGGATAACGCCATGTAGCGTCCGATTCATCATTATCCCAGCCTCAGCGTACAGCGCCGGCGTTCAGCCTTGCAGAGCGCCATGTATTACTTCTCGCTACCTGTCGCTCTCCCATACATTTCAATGGCCCATCTTTTATTTCTCTTTAAACAAGATTTTTTTTTTCTTTTTTTTCTTTTTTTTAATCTCAAATAATGTTGTGACCTCTCCTGGCATAGGAAAAGTCATTTTTGAAAATTTTTTTCATGTTTTATATATTTCTGCAGAAATGACATTACAGGTCTGGCATTAATGTGTTCATGTTACAATGTTATTAGAATGTCATTCCATATGTTTTCGCTTTGTTACGCCTTTAAACACACAGCCTCTGTCGCTCTGGGCTACAGCGAAGCATTTTTGAGCGCCGGAGTTGTGTGAGGCTTTTTTTTTATGAATATGTCGGTCGCACTGACCAGTCGCTAACATGCGCTCCCATACAGCACTGTACTAATCATATAGCGACTCCTCACAATGTATTCATCATTGCTGCACAGCGACTGAGTCGCTCTGCACTAGCGACCCACGACCGAGCACAGAGACTACTAGCGGGCGCTCTGAAATACCTGCTACAGACGCTCATCTGACGCTACCTGGCGCTAATGATGAATCAGCCTGCCCGAGTCTATAAAACATAGGGGCCGATTAAATACCCACCTGGCTGGGTACCGTGATATGGGATGCCTGGCTGTGTGGAACCCCACGGTCGTTACATAGTTAATACGGTTGAAATAAGACATACAGTATGTCCATCAAATTCAGCCAAGGGTGTTGGGGTAGGGGGAAGTTATTTTTTATTTTATTTTTTTTTACTGATAACAGTTAATAGTAACTGTTAGGGCCTTATTCATGAAGGGATAGCACCAGGTAGTGCATGGTAAGCGGCAGGTGAACGCCGGAGACGGCACGCAATTACACATTTATGAAGCCGAATCTGGTGAGCGACTGGAACAAAGTCATGTAGCGCCCGATTCATCATTATCCCAGGCTCAGCGTACAGCGCCGGCGCTCAGCCTTGCAGAGCGCCACGTATTACCTCTCGCTACCTGGCGCTCTACCATACATTTCTATGGACGATCCTTAAATCCCTTTCCTGATCCCAATTTTTTTTTTCCCAAAAAAACCCACAAATCTTTCTGATATGTATCCTGGCCTAGAAAATGACATTTTTGAAAACTTTTTGTATCAATATTTTTATGCAGATTTGTCCTTACAGGTCTGGTATTAAAGTGTTTATGTTACAATGTAATAACAATGTCATTCCATGTGTTTTCGCTTTGTTACTAGTGGATACATGTTCATAAACAGACTTTAATCACACAGCTTCTGGCGCCATGGGCTACAACTACATGATTTTGAGCGCCGGCGCTGTTTGAGGCTATTTTTTTGATGAATGTGGTGTGAGTCAGTTGCACTGAGCTAGCGCTACCGTTCGCTCCCATACAGCGTAGTACTGCGACTCACACATCATATTCATCAATGCCAGCCAGCGGCTGAGGCGCTCTGAAACTATGATCCATGGCCGAGCACAGCGACTACTAGCGGTCGCTCTGAAATCTGTGCTACAGACGCTCATCTGTCGCTATCTGGCTTTAGTAATGAATCAACCTGGCAGTTTGTCTGGCAGAAGCGATTCCTCATAAATCCATGATGATATGGAGTAAAAAGGTAATTTTCACCGAGATAATATCCCTTAAAAAGCCTTCAAACATCTTGCCCACCACAGATGTTAAATTTACCGGTCTGTAGTTACCAGGTTCCCCATTAGACCCCTTTTTGAATATTGGCACCACATTTTCTAAGCGCCAATCCCCTGGAACAGCCCCATAATTATTGAATCTACAAATATTAAAAATAATAGCTTGCCTATTACTGTACATAACTCCCTAAAAACACCGGGATGTATGCCATCTGGTCCTGGGGATTTATTGGTTTTAATCAGCTTGAGATGGCACTGGACTTCCTCCTAGACCAATGATATTGATAATGATACTGATATGATAATAGAGAGTTTGGGTTATTGCTCTGCTCGGCATGTCACATTCTTTTGTGAATATGGAAGCAAAGAAGATGTTTAGTAAATTTGCTTTCTTCTCATTCCCCTCTATAGGTGTCCCCCTGCTTTTCAGGGAACCCACACCCTATTTTTTTTTTATCTTTTACTGTTTATGTAGCTAAAGAACATTTTGGGGTTAGTCTTCTTTCCACCTCCAGCTTTGCTGCCCCTATCCGTTGTTTACATCGTTTATTTTCTTCTTTATAGTTTTGTTACGCTTCCGCAGTCCCCTCCTGCTTTAAAAATGTAAATGCCATTTTTGTTGCCTTTTGCCCCCCTAACCTGTTTGTTTAGCCACATAGGTTTACTCTTGTTTCTGTAAGGTTTATATCTATCACAATGAAAATGGAGGATTTCTTTGAAAGTATCTCATTTACTGTCCTTGCTTTCCCCAGTCAACACAAGGTTTACTGTATGAGCCTTGGAAGGGTCCCATTTAAAGTGGACCAACACCCAGGATTTTGACTCCTGGGTTTTGGTCCACTTAGGTGGGGCACCCAGATCGGGGGCGCCCCGCTGTGTGAAACCCCCCAGAAACCCTGAAAAACTCACCTCTCCTCGCTCCCACGTGATCGCCGCTGCCAATCCCCGCCGACGGACAAGCGGGAGGCAGCGACGGACAAGAAGAGCGCACTGCCGCTGCCTCCCACGCGTCACTCTTACAGGGCGCGCGCCCGCACTGTCCATTCACAAACGGCCGGCGCGGGTGCGCGTCCTGCTAGAGGGACGTGCGGGATCGAGGATAAGGTAGGGATTTAGGGGTTTCTGGAGGGGTTTCACACAGATCGGGGTGCCCCGCTGTCAGGGGACTGATCGGTCCGGGAATCTTATAGATTCCCGGGCCGATCAGTGGAGGGTGTTGGTCCACTTTAATGTTCACATCAGGACCCCATCACATTTACGTTACTGGCAGTAAGCATACCTCCCAGGTGTCCCCGATTTGGAGGGACTGCCCCCCTTTTGAGTCCATGCCCTCCTGCCCCTCATTGTTCTCCTTTGCCCCTCTTTAGAGATCTGCATCAATAAATGACTCATTCGCCTATTCATAGTGTTTCTAATGTTGTAACTGTTACAGCCTATCACCTATCAATCCCTCAATGAGGGGGTGTGGCCTAATTTAACAAATGTCCCCCTTTCCCACCCTGAAAGGTTGGTAGGTATGGCAGTGAGTATTGAACAACTCCACAATGAGTGCAGGTGCAGGTGCAATACATCCAATTCTATGGTCTGCGTTGTGCTTGCGATTTAGGCACTGCATGCAGCCCGAAGCAACGCACAGATGTGAAGGAGCCTATTTGTTTCAATGGTGATCCCAGCGCAAAGCAAAGCGAGTGAACAGGTGGTAAAGTGGACCAAAACCCAGGGCAATTGGCCCGGGAATCTATTATATTCCCCCATACACTTACCTTGCTTCCTGGTCCAACGGTGCATGTGCGAGTCGCGGCCGCATCACCGATATCCCTCTAGTAGGGTGCGTGTCAGCGTCAGGCATTTGTGAATTGCCGGCGCGGGCACGCTCCCTGTTAGAGGGAAGTGTGGGAGGCTTAAACGGCATGACGTCAGCAGCTCTGAGCATGCTGATTGGACGAGCGGCCGTATATGCACCGTAGGACCGGGAAGAGGTGAGTTGCACTCGGCAATCTGGGAGGTTTCACGAAACTTGGCTCCCCCGATCGGGGAAAGGACCAAAACCCAGGATGGTCAAAATCCTGGGTTTTGGTCCTCTTTAAATGTGGCCAGGCTCTTGTAAATAAGCCGAAGCTTGTCCCAGCCTCTGTCCGGACATGTCTGACATGAGTGGCAACAGACAGTTTTCTCTTTCCCTCAGACAGGCCTGGTGATGGGGTGAATGAGTTCATGTGAGTCACAGGGAAGCCCGAGCGAGTGCGCGCTGAGATAACCGGTTCTATCAGTGGCGTGTTAAACTGAAGCATGTGAGGCGCAGCGTGTCATCATGTCTCATGTAACAGGTCACCCAGCAGGAGAGCTTCACTGTGTCAGTCTGGATTCTTCTCCTGCTTAATCTCCTCTATGGCACCTGCCCTGACACACGCACAGTCTGGCCCATTCCCCAGCACCCGTCATGTGACCAACAAATGAACACGTTTTCGATAAAATTGGATGTCATTGCTGCTCTTCATAACCCACAGTCCCCCCACACACACAGTCCCCCCCACACACACAGTCCCCCCACACACACAGTCCCCCCACACACCGTCCCCCCCCCCACACACAGTCCCCCACACACACACAGTCCCCCCACACACACAGTCCCCCCACACACCGTCCCCCCCACACACACAGTCCCCCACACACAGTCTCCCCACACACACAGTCCCCCCACACACCGTCCCCCCCACACACAGTCCCCCACACACAGTCCCCCCTACACACAGTCCCCCACACACAATCCCCACACACAGTCCCCCCCACGCAATCCCCCCGCACACAGTCCCCCCACACACACAGTCCCCCCTACACACAGTCCCCCACACACAATCCCCACACACAATCCCCCCCACACAATCCCCCCGCACACAGTCCCCCACACACAATCCCCACACACAGTCCCCCCCACACAATCCCCCCCGCACACAGTCTCCCCGCACACAGTCCCCCCACACACAGTCCCCCCTACACACAGTCCTCCTACACACAGTCCCCCCTACACACAATCCCCCCTACACACAATCCCCCCACACAGTCCCACCACACACAGCCCCCCCTACACACAGTCCCCCGCACACAATCCCCACACACACAATCCCCACACACAGTCCCCCACACACAGTCCCCCCACACACAGTCCCCCCACACACAGTCCCCCTACACACAGTCGCCCCTACACACAGTCCCCCCACACACAGTTCCCCCACACATAGTCCCCCACACACACAGTCCCCCTACACACAATGCCCCCACACACAGTCCCACCACACACAGCCCCCACACACACAGTCCCCCACACACAATCCCCACACAAACAATCCCCACACAGTCCCCCCGCACACAGCCCCCCCACACACAGTCTCCCACACACACAGTTCCCCCACACAAAGTCCCCGCACACACAGCCCCCCCACACACACTCACCCCACACACAGTTCCCCCACACACACAGTTCCCCCACAGCAGCGCCATTCAAATTCATTTTGCAGAGCTCATGATTTAACTGGTTTATATTGGATGTCCAGCCTTGATGTTACCACCTTCCCTGGCTCTAAGGCAGGACAGGGGGGAAGGGAGCTAAAAAAAACAGCTTTATTTGACTGGAAATGATTGCCGTTCCCCCCGCGTTTCTCGCCCTGGGTGCGGCCATTTTGCCATAGCTGTGCAGGTCGGCACCTCCAGCCAGGGCAGGCTCCAGGTTTATGTGGGCCCCTGCGCGATAGAGTCTCAGCAGGCCCCTCGCAGTGTGGTCACTCCATACGTGGTGATATGGCGATATGCTGAATATTGCAAAAAAACAGAAAGAAAAAAATAATAGAAGGAATCACAGAAAGAAAGTTTAGAAAAAAAAAAGAAATATAGGGAATGACAGAAAGAAAGAAGGGATAGAAGAAATGACAGAAAAAAAGAATGAAAAAGAGAACATTAATTAATATAGTAATTAATATTATTATATATTGATATAATAGAAATGAATATAAGGAAAGAAGAAAAAAATAATAAAAAGAATAGATTAAAGACAGAAGTGAAGAAAATATAAAAAAGAACAAAAGCATATAATGGAATACACCCCGTAGTCCTGGTTACTGCATGGCCCTGCATGCTGCATAGGGGCTACCCAGTGTAGATGGAATGAGGTGGGCCCTCCCAAGGTGCAAGGGCCCCGGCGCCTGTCCAGGTACGCCCAGCGCTGACACCTGCCCTGCCCTCAGCTCTGCGCACACACCTGCCAGCCCATTCACTTGAGGTGAATATTTCCTGTGTGCTGCCACACAAACACTGCTACAGACCGCAACATATCTAAAGAGTGTGTGTTGTACCCAGAGTTCAGCTTTAAGGTGGACTGAAACCAAGCGTGATCGGCCCGGGAATATATAAGATTCTCAGGCCGATCCATTCCCTCCCCTCCAACCAAAATCGGGATGCTCCGCTGTGTGAAACCCTCCATGTCACCCGCTACACTTACCTTACTTCCCGGTCCAACGACGCATGCGCGGGCCGTGTCCTCGCTATCCCTCTAGCAGGGCGCGTGCCCGCACCAGCCATTTGTGAGTGGTCGGCGCAGGCGCGCTCCCTGTTAGAGGGAAGCGTGTGATGCGCCCTCCAGCGCGTTTGGAGCCGCTGCTCTAAGACGTTGGTTTAGACGTCCATAGCTCAGCGGCTCCGAGCACGCTGATTGGACGAGCGCCCGCGCATGCATCGTAGGACCGGGGTGAGGTAATTTGATCTGGGAGATCTGGGGGGTTTCACATAGCTGATTGGGGGAAGGACCAAAACCCAGGATAGTCACAATCCCGTGTTTTTAAGGAAAACCAAAACCTGGAATTGTGACTATGCTGGATATCGGTCTGTTCCTTTGGGGCATCCTGGTTGGGATGCCCCGCTGTGTGAATCCCCACCTTTCTATGAGCCCACAGCGCAGGCGTGGCTCTCCTCCATATTAAAGGAGCACTATCGCAAAAAAATGGCCCAGTGATAAAAATCCATATAAATATGCTGGATGGCAGGAGGAGGGGTCACTTATACACCCAGCATCTGGAAATATCCAGCCAGGATTGTTTTATTTTATTTTATTGGAAGGAAGAGGAAAATGGGTGACAGGCTCTGTCACCCCTGGATTTTATTCCTACCAGGAGAGAATAAACCACAAGCTTGGCAGGAGTTTGATTCAGTTTGGGTGTATAAGTGACCCCTCCTCTCATTAGCCGATGTGTTTATATGGATTTTTTATATTACCCAATTTTGCTATAGTGCTCCTTTAATGAGACATTCAGTTACGACGGACAACAGCCCAAAAAGGATGCGTGCAATGGAGCCACCGAACACGCACGCGCCAAGTGCCTATTTGGGAGGTAAGAATATTATGGGACTGTGGGGCCTTCACAAATCAGTATGCCCCAAGGAGAGGGAATCAGGTGGCCCTGGACTCCATTTGCCTATTCAAAGTGGTTCTATTGTTGTAACTGTTACATCTCCTATCCATCAATCAATAAGGGGCGTGGCCTAATTTAACAAATGTCCCTCTTTCCCACCCCGAAAAATTGGTAGGTATGGTTAGAGGCTGATTCATTACTAACGCCAGGTATAGGCAGATGTGCGTCTGTATAGCAGACCGCTAGTAGACGCTGTAAGCGGGTATAGGGCGCTGTAACAGAGCGCATCAGTCGCTGTTGTAACCTGCCCGGCATTGGTGAATGTGATGTGTGTTGGGCGCTCTAACACCAGTACAGCGATGCAGAGATTAAAGTCTTTGTTGTGTTTTTTAACACATATGTACCTGTAACAAAGCGAAAACACATGGAATGACGTTGTAACACTGTGACATTTAGGGGTTTATTCATCAAGGGCTAGCGCCAGGTAGTGTCTGACGAGCGCCAGGTACCGCCAGCTAACGGCGGCTACCGACTCAAGTCCGCCCGGCGGCGGTCACAATGACGCATTTATCACGCTAAATGAGGCTAGCGCTGGCAAGAGCGTCAGCTAGCGCGGGATTCATCATGTAGCCGACTGCAACGAACAGCGCCGCTGATAATCCCATCACAGCGACAGGTATGACCTGGCGCTCCCTGGCGTGGTCCAATGCATTTCAATGGAGCAATCTTTAAATAATCATAATTAATTGCTATTTTTTTTTTTTTTTTTTTTTTTTAAATGTCAAAAATTCTGTGACCACTTCTGCAATGTTAGGATTTTTTTTTAAGTAAAAAAAAAAAAAAAAATTGTGCAGAATTGATATTACAGGTCTGATATTAATGTATTCATATTACAAAATGTTTAGAAAAACTTGTATAATTTTTACATTAAAAAAAAATGGTTGTTTGGGGGTTAAAAACTACTTTACACACATCGCCGCCAGCGCTCTGGGGTTTAAACAAGGAATTCACAGCGCGAGAAATTTTTGAGCGTGATTTGTTAATGAATCTGCAGCAAGCCGTTCGCTCTGGCCATTTGCTGTCAGGCGCTCCCATACAACGCGGAACCTGTGAAACAGCGACTCCTAACCCCGTATTCAACATTACCGCACACCGACTGAGTCGCTGTCAACAAGCAAACCCCGGCCAAGCACAGCGAATACTAGCTGGCGCTGTGAAAATCACGCTACTGGCGCTCATCTGTCGCTACCTGGCGCTATTAATGAATCGGCCTCTAACACTTTACTGCCAGACCTGTAATGACAATTCTGCATAAAAATATAAAAAGACAAAAAAGATTCTAAAAGTGTTTGTTTGCAGCCAGGAGACGTCACACAATGATTGGAGCAAAAAAAAAAAAAAAAGTCAAACACGCTGTTTAAATACAAGTAAATGAACGGCCATTGAAATGTATGGGAGAGCGACAGTGAGCGAGGTAATACCTGGCGCTCTGGAAGCTAGAGCACCGGTGCTATACACTGAGCCACCTGTAATAATACATCGGACGCTACATTTGCTTTCATAAATGTGGTTTCCCGTACAGCGCCCGGCGTTCACCAGACGCTGCCTGCCGCTACGAGGCGCTACCTGCCGCTATCCCTTCTTAAATAACCCCCTTAGAGGCTGATTCATCATTAGCGGCAGATAGCGACAGATGAGCGTCTGTAGCAGCATTTTCAGAGCACCCGCTAGTAGTCGCAGCGCTCGCCCGTGAGTCGCTACTTTATAGCGACTCAGTCGCTGTTCAGTATTGTTGAATACATTGTGAGGAGTCGCTATTTGACCAGTACAGCGCTGTATGGGAGCGCATGGTAGCGACTGCTCATAGCGACCGACTCACACCATATTCAGCAAAAAAACAGCCTCACAAATCTCTGGCGCTGAAAAATATTTGTTTGAAGCCCAGAGCGCAGGAGGCGGTGTGTTTAAAATCTGTTTTCAAGCATCAAGTAGTAACAAAGCGAAAACATATGGAATTACATTGTAACAACATTGTAACATGAACACTTTAATGGCAGACCTGTAATGTCATTTCAGGTCTGCCATTAAATGTAAAAAATTATGAAAAAAACTGTTTTTTCAATGCCAGAAGAGGTCACAGAATTATTTGTGATTTTTTTGAAAAAAAAAAAAAACCCGTTTAAAGAGAAGAAAAGATCGTCCATTGAAATGTATGGGAGAGCGTCAGGTAGCGAGAGGTCATACCTGGCGCTGTGCAAGGCTGAAAGCTGGCGCTGTTCGCTGAGGCTGTGAAAATGATGAATCAGACGCTACATGGCGCTATCCCAGTCACTAAACAGATTCTGTTTGATAAATGTGTAATTGCGTGCCGTGTCCGGCGTTCACCAGTCGCTACCTCTCATTAACCAGCCACTACCTGATGCTATCCCTTCTTAAATAAGGGCCTTAGGCCCTTATTTAAGAAGGGATAGCGCCAGGTAGCGAATGGTGAGCGAACGGTAATGACGGTCACCGCCACGAGAACGCCGGCTCCCCTCCGCAATCACACATTTATCAAGCCGATCCTGCTTAGCGACTGACAGAGCGCCAGATAGCGAATCATTCATCATTATTCCAGCCTCACCCCACAGCGCCATCGAGCGACCTTGAACAGAGACAGGTATGACCTCTCGCTACCTGGCGCTCTCCAATGCATTTCAATGGAGCAATCTTTAAATATTCATAATTAATTGCTATTAATGTTTTTTTTTTTTTTTTTTTTTTTAAATGTCAAAAATTCTGTGACCACTTCTGCAATGTTAGATATTTTTTTTAAGGTAAAAAAAAAAAATTGTGCAGAATTGATATTACAGGTCTGATATTAATGTATTCATATTACAAAATGTTTTGAAAAACTTGTTTTTTTTTTTCCAAAAATATGGTTGTTTGGGGGTTAAAAAACTACTTTTAACCCATCGCCGCCAGCGCTCTGGGGTTTAAACAAGCATTTCACAGCGCGAGAATTTTTTGAGCGTGATTTGTTAATGAATATGCTGGGAGCCGTTCGCTATGGCCATTCGCTGTCATGCGCTCCCATACAGCGCGGAACCTGTCAAACAGCGACTCCTAACCCCGTATTCAACATTACCGCACACCGACTGAGTCGCTGTCAACAACCGAACAACGGCCAAGCACAGCGAATACTAGCGGGTGCTGTGAAAATAACGCTACTGTCGCTCATCTGTCGCTACCTGGCGCTATTAATGAATCGGCCTCATTGTGTATTGCAGTCCGTCATGTTGTATTTGTGGTGTGTTCAGTGCCTTGTCTTTTTGCACAATAGAGATGTTTGTGTTCACACTTAATGATCGCTGAGTGATTGTGAGCAGCGACACCGCTCTGCATTGCACTTGGGATGCGTCATGCAGCGCTGCCACGTCCCCCCCGTGCAGTAATATAAGGCACATGCTCCCTTATTGTTGACAGAACCGAGGATTTGTAGACGATACGGTCATTCTGGTTTAGGTAGACGTCACAGGACGAAACCACAAATATGTGCACAGCCGGCAGGTATCATAAAGAGCGCCACTAAAGTGCTTCACAGCCAGACACTTAAAGGTGATACATGGGGCGTCATGTATCAAAATGCCAACGCTGCCCTTTCATAATCTATAGGATATCAAAATAGAAAAAAAACAACATCCAAACTGAGCTATGCAAGAGGAAAGTGATGTAATGCTGACTATAAAGCTTACATGACAAATACAGATAATAAACCAAAATTACAACCCACAATAGAAAGCCATAGAAAGCCTCAATAATAAGCTGCAGCATAGGCAGGGGAGGCTGCTCCAGGATATGAAGTTCAGAGCATATGAAAGTCAGAGGCCGATTCATTAATAGCGCCAGGTAGCGACAGATGAGCGACAGTAGCGGTATTTTCACGGCGCAAACTAGTATTCGCTGTGCTTGGCCGTTGTTCGGCTGTTGACAGCGACTCAGTCGGTGTGCGGTAATGTTGAATACGGGGCTAGGAGTCGCTGTTTGACAGGTTCCGCGCTGTATGGGAGCGCATGACAGCAAATGGCCATAGCGAACGGCTCCCAGCACATTCATTAACAAATCACGCTCCAAAAATTCTCGCGCTGTGAAATGCTTGTTTAAACCCCAGAGCGCTGGCGGCGATGGGTTAAAAGTAGTTTTTTAACCCCCAAACAACCATATTTTTGGAAAAAAAAAAAAAAAAGTTTTTCAAAACATTTAGTAATATGAATACATTAATATCAGACCTGTAATATCAATTCTGCGCAAATTTTTTTATTTTATTTTTTACCTTAAAAAAAATATCTAACATTGCAGAAGTGGTCACAGAATTTTTGACATTTAAAAAAAAAAAAAAAAAAATAATAACAATTAATTATTAATATTTAAAGATTGTTCCATTGAAATGCATTGGAGAGCGCCAGGTAGCGAGAGGTCATACCTGTCGCTGTTCAAGGTCGCTCGCTGGCGCTGTGGGGTGAGGCTGGAATAATGATGAATGATTCGCTATCTGGCGCTCTGCGTATAGCGCCGGCGCTCTAGTTTCCAGTGCACCAGGTATTACCTGTCGCTACCTGTCACTCTCCCATACATTTCAATGGACGTTCCTTTTCTTCTCTTTAAACTTGTTTTTTTTGTATTTATTTATTTTTTTTTTACTCTCAAATCATTGTGTGACCTCTCCTGGCCTAGAAAGAGTCATTTTTTAAAACTTTCTTGACTTTTTATATTTTTATGCAGAATAGTCATTACAGGTCTGGCATTAAAGTATTAATGTCACAATCTTACAACTATGTCATTCCATGTGTTTTCGCTTTGTTACTGGTGGATATGTGTTCAAAAACAGACTTTAATCACACAGCCTCTGGCGCTCTATGCTATAGCGCCCAGATCCAGAGCACCTACGGTGTGTCTGTTTTTTTGTTAAGTATGGCGTGGAACGCGGGGAGGCCGATCCAGTAATAGCGCCAGGTAGCGACAGTTGAGCGACTGTAGCAGTATTTTCACAGCGCCCGCTAGTAGTCGCTGTGCTTGGCCGTTGTTCGGTTGTTGACAGCTAATCAGTCGGTTTGCCGTAATGTTGAATATTGGGTGAGGAGTTGCTATTTGACAGGTTCCGCGCTGTATGGGAGCGCATGATAGCGACTGGCCATAGCGACCGGCTTCCACCATATTCATTAACAAATCACGCTCAAAAAATTCTCGCGCTGTGAAATGCATGTTTAAACCCCAGAGCGCTGGCGGCGATGGGTTAAAAGTAGTTTTTTAACCCCCAAACAACCATATTTTTAGAAAAAAAAAACATGTTTTTCAAAACATTTTGTAATATGAATACATTAATATCAGACCTGTAATATCAATTCTGCACATATATTTTTTTTTTTTTACCTTAAAAAAAATATCTAACATTGCAGAAGTGGTCACAGAATTTTTTACATTGAAAAAAAAAAAACATTAATAACAATTAATTATGAATATTTAAAGATTGTTCCATTGAAATGCATTGGAGAGCGCCAGGTAGCGAGAGGTCATACCTGTCGCTGTTCAAGGTCGGACGCTGGTGCTGTGGGCTGAGGCTGGGATAATGATGAATGAGTGGCTATATGGCGCTATCTCAGGTGCTAAGCAGGATTGGCTTGATAAATGTGTGATTGTGGTGGGGAGCCGGCGTTCTCGTGGCGGTGACCGTCATTACCGGTCGCTCACCAGTCGCTACCTGGCGCTATCCCTTGTTAAATAAGGGCCTCAATCAAAGTGGCAAAGAATATGATTATACAAATCATCCCAGAGCGTCCTCGAAGTCACAAGCCAGATACATAGCAAATATAGGGGTGTATTCATCAAGGGATAGCGCCAGGTAGCGCCTCGTAGTGGCAGGCAGCGTCTAGTGAATGCCGGCCCTGTACGCAAAACCACATTTATGAAAGCGATTCTGGTGAGCAACTCGAACAGCGCCATGTAGCGTCCGATTCATCATTACAGGCGGCTCAGCATATAGCGCCGGCGCTCTAGTTTCCAGTGCACCAGGTATTACCTGTCGCTACCTGTCGCTCTCCCATACATTTCAATGGACGATCCTTTTCTTCTCTTTAAACTTGTTTTTTTTGTATTTTTTTTTTTACTCTCAAATCATTGTGTGACCTCTCCTGGCCTAGAAAAAGTCATTTTTGAAAACTTTCTTGACTTTTCATATTTTTATGCAGAATTGTCATTACAGGTCTGGCATTAAAGTATTAATGTCACAATGTTACAACTATGTCATTCCATGTGTTTTCGCTTTGTTACTGGTGGATATGTGTTCAAAAACAGACATTAATCACACAGCGTCTGGCGCTCTATGCTATAGCGTCCAGATCCAGAGCACCTACGGTGTGTCTGTTTTTTTGTTGAATATGGCGTGGAACGCTGAGAGTCGGTCGCACTACCTTTCGCTCGCTGTAACTGGTGTTATAACGCCCAACATACATCTCATTCATCAATGCCGGCCAGGTTACTACAGCCACTGAGGCGCTCTGTTGCAGCGCCCGATAGCCGATCACAGCGTCTACTAGCGGTCGCTCTAAGCGCCGCTGTACAGACGCTCATCTGCCGATACCTGGCGTTAGTAATGAATCCGCCTCCACATTAAAGAGGAACATCGGCTGTCCGAGCTCCACTTCTTGGGGCATCCTGAATTGGGATGCCCCCCCATGGCCAGTTTCACTCACCTTCTGCTGGAGGCTTCGCCTTGTCTGTGCGCTCCGGCAGCATCCCGTGCGCCGTGCGTTCTATTCCGTGCGCGCGCCTGCGTTCTATTCTATACAAGATCTCCGGGCACACACACATACAGACACAAGATGGTTCAAGAAGTCCTAGCTCAGCCTTATCTGAAGGTCACATTTGAAAGCAGAGTCTATGGGCAACACAAAGCTCCTACAAGAAATATGTCTGTACTAAAAAATGGCAGAGATTTTTATGAGCACCGTGACACTGTCCTCCCCTCTCATCAGTCGCTTTATGACCTCGTGTCATGTTTTCACTGTTTCTAAACTTTCTCTGATTGTTATCTAAATGACTAGCAGTTATCTGCGGCATCCTGCGGAGCCTTCCGGGACTGTTACAGCTCCGGCCTCAGAAAGTTAGTTTAAAAATAAAAATTAAAAATTCTTTGGCTTATTTTTTCTAGCCATTGTTAAGACTATGGGGGTTATTTAAAGTGGACCAACACCCAGGATTTTCACTATCCTGGGTTTTGGTCCACTTCGGTGGGGCGCCCCAATCGGGTCCCGCTGTGTGAAACCCCCCAGAACGCCCGGAAACACTCACCTCCCCACACTCCTACGTGGGCGCTCGTCCAATCAGAGCGCTCAGAGCCGCTGTGGTATGCACGTACAAGCGGCATCCAACCACAGCGGCTCTGAGCGCTGGAGGCCGCGTCTCGCGCTTCCCTCTAACCGGCCATTCACAAACGCGCCCTGCTAGAGGGAAGCGCGAGACGCGGCCGCGCCCCGTGCATGCGCTGTTGGAACGGGGTTAAGGTAAGGTTTGTGGGCCTCCTGGGGGGTTTCACCACGCGGGACATCCCGATTTCGGATGCCCCGCGGGGAGGGATCTCATCGTAAGATTCCCTATCTATAATATATATATAAGATATATAATATATATCTATAAGATTCCCGGGCCGATCCCCCCGGGGTGTTGGTCCACTTTAAGAAGGGATAGCGCCATGTAGCGCCTCGTAGCAGCAGGCTGCGTCTGGTGAACTCCGGGCGCTGTACGCAAAACCACATTTATGAAAGTGAATCTGGTGAGCGCCTCTAACAGCGGCATGTAGCGCCACATGTATTATTACAGGCGGCTAAGCGTATAGCGCCGGCGCTCTAGCTTCCAGAGCGCCAGGTATTACCTTTCGCTCAGTGTCGCTCTCCCATACATTTCAATGAACGTTCATTTGCTTGTGTTTAAACAGCGTGTTTGACATTTTACATTTTTTTTTTTGCTCCAATCATTGTGTGACGTCTCCTGGCTGCAAACAAACACTTTTAGAAACTTTTTTCGACTTTTTATATTTTTATGCAGAATTGTCATTACAGGTCTGACACCAAAGTTATTGTCCCAGTGTTACAACAATGTCATTCCATGTGTTTTCGCTTTGTTACTGGTGGATATGTGTTCAAAAACAGACTTTAATCACACACCCTCTATGCTACAGCGCCCAGATTTAGAGCGGCGACGCTGTGTGCGTGTAGTTTTTTTGTTAAATATGGTGTGGAGCGCCAAGTGCCGGACGCACTGAGCTGACCTATCGCTTGCTGCAGCGTTGTACTGTTGTTAGAGCGCCCAACGCACATCACATTCATCTAAGCCGGCCAGGTTACTACAGCGACTGAGGCGCTAGGTTACAGAGCCCTCTACTAGCAGACGCTCTAAGCACCGCTATACAGGTGCTCATCTGGCAATACCTGGCGCTAGTAGTAACCACGTACCACTTGTGATCTTTCGACTTTTGTTGTCGCCCTTTCTCATGTGGATTGTAAGCTTTTTAGTGTTTTCATGGCGTTCACTTTGAATTCTGTACTGTGTGTGTTACCCGTCTGTAATTACTACCGTACTTTGTACAGCTCCAGGGAAGAAGAATATGGTGCTGTATAAATAAACATTAATATTACTGAAAAGAAAAGGCTCCACGTCTGGCTTAGGGAGGAGAAATGAATAAATAATATATGTGCAAATTCTGTAGCAACAGATTATTCTACAGCAACGCCTGGATGATTGTACAGCCACCTCTGTATTCATGTCACACAATGGTGAAGACACACAGCTCAGGGTCCACAGTGATGATGGAGCTTTGCTACTCTGCTCAAGTAGAAATAAGAGTTAAAAGAAGGCAGCGTTGTTAAACAGGACCTTCACCATGATTTAATGAAAAGCCCAAACCCTTAAAAACTATTCACCAGCATCTAAAGTGAATATATTTTAAGTCACTTACTATTCTTTCCCCTACTGGGCTGCAACTCTGTTCAGGACTTTAGAATACGGGCGCCACCATCTTGACTCAGAAACATCACACATACTGAGGACAGGAGAGTGAGATAATGTACGGGGGGGCGGGTTATAGCTGTGCTTTGCTCAGACACAGCAGAGCTGGGGTAAGGGAAAGGTCAGCAATCCCAGAATGCAGAGCGACACAGTCAGAAGGCACTTCCTGTTTGCAGGCTGCCTGATGTTCCATGAGCCGCCATCTTGGATGTTTAAAGGCTCATTACATGCAGTAGATGCAGGTAGGATGATTTTTAATGTGGACAATCTGTATGTACAGGGTGTGGGAAACATATAAGATAGGCTCTTATTCAGGGTGAAGGTCTGGATTAATGTGAGCAATCTGTATGTACAGGGTGGAGGAAACATATAAGATAGGCTCTTATTCAGGGTGAAGGTGTGGATTAATGTGAGCAATCTGTATGTACAGGGTGTGGGAAACTTATAAGATAAGCTCTTATTCAAGGTGAGGGTCCGGATTAATGTGGGCAATCTGTATGTACAGGGTGTGGGAAACATATAAGATAGGCTCTTATTCAGGGAGAAGGTCCGGATTAATGTGAGCAATCTGTATGTACAGGGTGTGGGAAACATATAAGATAGACTCTTATTCAGGGTGAAGGTCCAGATTAATGTGAGCAATCTGTATGTACAGGGTCTGGGAAACATATAAGATAGGCTCTTATTCAGGGTGAAGGTCCAGATTAATGTGAGCAATCTGTATGTACAGGGTCTGGGAAACATATAAGATAGGCTCTTATTCAGGGTGTAGGTCCGGATTAATGTGAGCAATCTGTTTGTACAGGGTGTGGGAAACATAAGATAGGCTCTTATTCAGGGTGAAGGTCCGCTTTAAGATTGCTTGTCACTTGCTAATAGCACTCCCATAGATTAAAGGACAGAGAAGTGGTAAGGGTAGAAGCAGAGTCCCAGAAAGGTGAGAAGAGCATAAGGGACCCGGAGAGGTGGGAGGAGCACTAACAGAGAACTAGAAAGGTGATAAGGACATAATTGTATATTGTCTAATATGTAATTGGAAATATGGAGGCTGATTATATACTAGCGCCAGGTATCGGCAGATGAGCGTCTGTATAGCGGCATTTAGAGCGACCGCTAGTAGACTCTGTAAGCGGGTATCGGGCGCTGTAACAGAGAGCCTCAGTCGCTGTAGTAACCTGGCCGGCATTGATGAATGTGATGTATGTTGGGTGCTCTAACACCAGTACAGCGCTGCAGGGAGCATTAGGTAGCGCCAGCTCAGTGCGACTGACTCTCAGCACTCCACACCATACTTATCAAAAAAGGACACACACACAGCGTTGGCGCTCTGAATCTGGTCGCTATAGCATAGAGCGCCAGACACTGTGTGATTAAAGTCTGTTTTTGAACACATATCCACCTGTAACAAAGCGAAAACACATGGAATGACATTGTTTAACACGGGGAGGCTGATTAATCATTAGCGGCAGGTAGCAACAGATGAGCGTCTGTAGCAGGCATTTTCAGAGCGCCCGCTAGTAGTCACTGTGCTCGGCCGTGGGTCGCTACTTTATAGCGACTCAGTCGCTGTTCAGTAATGTTGAATACATTGTGAGGAGTCGCTATTTGACCAGTACAGCGCTGTATGGGAGCGCATGTTAGCGACTGCTCATAGCGACCGACTCACACCCTATTCAGCAAAAAAACAGCCTCACAAATCTCTGGCGCTGAAAAATATTTGTTTGAAGCCCAGAGCGCAGGAGGCGGTGTGTATAAAGTCTGTTTTCAGCATCTATCCACTAGTAACAAAGCGAAAACATATGGAATTACATTGTAACAACATTGTAACATGAACACTTTAATGGCAGAGCTGTAATGTCATTTCTGAAGAAATATTTAGAGGCCGATTCATCAATAGCGCCAGGTAGCGACAGATGAGCGACTGTAGCGTGATTTTTTCAGCGCCAGCCAGTATTCTCTGTGCTTGGCCGGCGTTAGCTTGATGACAGCGACTCAGTCGGTGTGCGGTAATGTTGAATACTGGCTGGGGGGTCGCTGTTTCCCAGGTCCAGCGTTGTATGTGAGCGCCTGACAACGAATGGCCAGAGCGAACGGCTAGCTTCATATTCATCAAAAAATCACGCTCCGAATGTGCTGTCGCTGTCCATTCCTTGTTTAAACCCCAGAGCGCTGGCGCCGATCTGTATTAACTAGTTTTTAACCCCTAAACAACCATAGTTTTGGAATGTAACATTATACATGTTTTTAGAATCATTTTGTTATATGAATACATTAATCTCAGACCTGTTAGATCAATTCTGCACATTTTTTTTTTTTTTTTTTTTTGACTTAAAAATAAATCCTAACATTGCAGAATTGTTCTCCGATTTTTTGACATTAAAAAAATTTAAAAAAAAATTATTACCAATTAATCATGAATTATTATAGATTGCTCCATTGAAATGCATTGGACATCGCCAGGGAGCGACAGCTCATACCTGGCGCTGTGAGGGAATTTGCAGCGGCGCTGTTCGGTCCAGCCGGCTTCATGATGAATGCCGCGCTAGCCGTCGCTAGCCTCATTTTGCTTGATAAATGCGTCATTGTGACCGCCGCGGGCGTACTTGAGTCGGTAGTCGCCGTTAGCTGCCGCTACCTGGCGCTCGTCAGACACTACCTGGCGCTATCGCTTGATGAATAAGGGCATTAAAAAATGTAAAAAGTATGAAAAAAAAACCCTTTTCAGTGCCAGAAGAGGTCACAGAATTATTTGTGATTTTTGGGGGAAAAAAAACCCAGTTTAAAGAGAAGAAAAGGTTCGTCCATTGAAATGTATGGGAGAGCGATAGGTAGCGAGAGGTCATACCTGGCGCTGTGCAAGGCTGAACCTGTCGCTACCTCTCATTAACCGTTAGACAAGTTTAGAGACTGCACCGGAACTGCACAATATATATATACACAATAGGATATTCAAGTGGAAAGGGCAGTGTGCACACATGGGTATGAGTCACTCTGAAAATATATAATTGGGCAAATCCCACTATTTGCCCTACCACCCATCAAAATATGGCACAACCGCTATTATATAAAATAGATATCTCTTTATTCCTAGAAAGCATCACAAATACTAGACAAGATTAAAAAACATTAAAGACAACGATATATACAATAAGGAAGGATACAACATATGGGGGCAGTGGGAATGGCAGTTGTAGTAAAAATAAACATAATAATAATTGTCATTAAAATCACACTTCAATATCTAATACACCCGGCTGCAAACTAAAGTGCATCAGTGCAATGTGCTAAATACCAAATGTGCTAAGTAGCGCCTAAACTTTAAACCAATCCCAAACCTAATACAAAGTAATGTACCAGAACCATATGGTTCTAATCCCTAACAATCAACAATACATATATGTGCACCATAAGTGAGGCCACCTCCCTATAACTGTGTAAACTAAATATGAGAATCACGCCGGGGGGAACCAAAGCAACAATAGCCAATAAAAGAGAAAGTGAACTTACATAACTATAGAACCACCTGCCCACTGCCCACAGCCGTCTACGCGTTGCGTGACGTCATACGCGTCACTTCCTCAGGACTCTCATTAACCAGCCACTACATGACGCTATCCCTTCTTAAATAACCCCCTGTGACAATAACACTTTAGTGCCAGACCTGTAATGACAATTCTGCATAAAAATATAAACAGTCAAAAAAGTTTCTAAAAGTGTTTGTTTGCAGCCAGGAGACGTCACACAATGATTGGAGCAAAAAAAAAAAAAAAAGAAATCAAACACGCTGTTTAAACACAAGCAAATGAAAGGCCATTGAAATGTATGGGAGAGCGACACTGAGCGAAAGGTAATACCTGGCACTCTGGAAGCTAGAGCGCCGGCGCTATACGCTGAGCCGCCTGTAATAATACATGTGACGCTACATGGCGCTGTTAGAGGCGCTCACCAGATTCACTTTCATAAATGTGCTTTTGCGTATAGCTCCCAGCGTTCACCAGACGCTACGAGGCGCTCTTCTATCTCTTCTTAAATAACCCCCTTAGACTCAAATAAATTGTAAATACATCATCTCTGTGTCAGAATGAAGGGGTGGGGAAAGTAGTCAGTAGTAGTAGTAATAGAGGTAAAGCAGATGTGTGATATAAAGCTGTAAATAAAGTTAGGGGGAAAAAATACTCTGAAGTTTTGAGTTTAAAAAGAAGAATAAAATCTGGGCAGTGGTAGAAACTAATGACATGTGATGTAGAGTAAATAAAGAATGAGGAGTAAATAGGAAGCTTAATCACACAATGTGTATTTTTATTGCACGCTGAGCGCTGTGGTATTACTTTCATTATGAGCAGATATTTTGCTCTGAGATGTGCCAGATGTCTTCCAGCCCTGTGACACCGAGCTCCTCCTCGCCGCCGCCGCCGCCGCCGATGTGGTTAGAGGTCACGTTACAGAACGCTCACTCTACACATGACCAGATCCCCAAACTACCATCCGGCCCCCATAGAGCCTAACACAGCGCCACTGTTATGGGTCTGCTGTGTCCCTGATTTATTTGCTGCATGATACTGCTACTTATCTATATGCAACGGGGAGGCTGATTCACTACTAACGCCAGGTATCGGCAGATGAGCGTCTGTATAGCGGCGCTTAGAGCGACCGCTAGTAGATGCTGTAAGCGGGTATCGGGCACTGTAACAGAGCGCCTCAGTCGCTTTAGTAACCTGACCCGGCATTGATGAATGTGATGTATGTTGGCCGTACACCAGTACAGTGCTGCAGGGAGCGAAAGGTAGCGCCAGCTCACTGCGACCAACTCTCAGCGCTCCACACCATACTGGGAGGCCGATTCATTAATAGCGGCAGGTAGCGACTGTAGCAGTATTTTCACAGCGCCCGCTAGTAGTCGCTGTGCTTGGCCGTTGTTCGGTTGTTGATAGCGACTCAGTCAGTGTGCAGTAATGTTGAATATTGGGTGAGGAGTCGCTATTTGACAGGTTCCGCGCTGTATGGGAGCGCATGATAGCGACTCAGTCGGTTTGCCGTAATGTTGAATATTGGGTGACGAGTCGCTATTTGACAGGTTCCGCGCTGTATGGGAGCGCATGATAGCGACTCAGTCGGTTTGCCGTAATGTTGAATATTGGGTGACAAGTCGCTATTTGACAGGTTCCGCGCTGTATGGGAGCGCATGATAGCGACTGGTCAGAGCGACCGGCTCCCACCATATTCATTAACAAATCACGCTCATAAAATTCTCGCGCTGTGAAATGCATGTTTAAACCCCAGAGCGCTGGCGGCGATGGGTTAAAAGTAGTTTTTTAACCCCCAAACAACCATATTTTTGGAAACCAAAAAAAAAAAAATTTTTAAAGAATTTAGTAATATGAATACAATAATATCAGACCTGTAATATCAATTCTGCACAATTTTTTTTTTTTTTACCTTAAAAAAATTATTTAAAATGGCAAAAGTGGTCACAGAATTTTTCACATTTAAAAAAAAAAAAAATATTAACAATTAATTATTAATATTTAAAGATTGTTCCATTGAAATGCATTGGAGAGCGCCAGGTAGCGAGAGGTCATACCTGTCGCTGTTCAAGGTCGGACGCTGGCGCTGTGGGCTGAGGCTGGAATAATGATGAATGAGTCGCTATATGGCGCTATCTCAGTCGCTAAGCAGGATTGGCTTGATAAATGTGTGATTGCGGTGGGGAGCCGGCGTTCTCGTGGCGGGGCCCGTCATTACCGGCCGCTCACCAGTCGCTACCTGTCGCTATTCCGTCATAAATAAGGGCCTTAACTAAAAAGCACACACACAGCGTTGGCACTCTAAATCTGGTCGCTATAGCATTGAGCGCCAGACGCTGTGTGATTAAAGTCTGTTTTTGAACACATATCCACCAGTAACAAAGGGAAAACACATGGAATGACATTGTTATAACACTGTGGAAATAACACTTTAGTGCCAGACCTGTAATGACAATTCTGCATAAAAATATAAAAAGTAAAAAAAAATTCTAAAAGTGTTTGTTTGCAAAAAATGTCTAACATGCTGTTTAAACACAAGCAAATGAACGCCCATTGAAGTGTATGAGAGAGCGTCACTGAGCGAAAGGTGATACCTGGCGCTCTGCAAGCTACAGCCCCGCCGCTATACACTGAGCCACCTGTAATAATACATGTGACGCTACATGGCGCTGTTAGAGTCACTCACCAGATTCACTTTCATAAATGTGGTTTTGCGTACAGCCAGGAGAGGTCACACAACGATTTGAGCAAAAAAAAAAAAAAAATAGTGTGGTTTTGTGTACAGCGCCCGGAGTTTACCAGGCGCTGCCTGCCGCTACGAAACGCTACCTGGCGCTATCCTTCCTTAAATAACCCCCATAGTCTACATGGGTTACTTTTATAAAAACAATAGGTTGTTATCAAAACAAACAATTAAATCGGAAGTCCAGTCTCTGGGGGCACAGCTCAAAATCATGTACAACCGGCGTGCTCCCCTAGACCGTTACTTATGCCCTTATTCATCAAGCGATAGCGCCAGGTAGTGTCTGACGAGCGCCAGGTCCCGCCAGCTAACGGCGGCTACCGACTCAAGTACGCCCGGCGTCGGCCACAATGACGCATTTATCACGCTAAATGAGGCTAGCGCCGGCGAGAGCGGCAGCTAGCGCGGGATTCATCATGTAGCCGACTGCAACGAACAGCGCCGCTGCTAATCCCATCACAGCGCCAGGTCTGACCTGTCGCTCCCTGGCGATGTCCAATGCATTTCAATGGAGCAATCTTTAATTAATCATAATTAATTGCTATTAATGTTTTTTTTTTTTTTTTTTTAATGTCAAAAATTCTGTGACCACTTCTGCAATGTTAGGATTTTTTTTTAAGGTAAAAATAAAAAAAAAAAAGATTTTGTGCAGAATTGATATTACAGGTCTGATATTAATGTATTCATATTACAAAATGTTTATAAAAACTTGTATAATTTTACAATCCAAAAAATATGGTTGTTTGGGGGTTAAAAAACTACTTTTAACACATCGCCTCCAGCGTTTTGGGGTTAAAACATGCATTTCACAGTGCGAGAATTTTTTGAGCGTGATTTTTTTGATGAATATGGTGGAAGCCGGTCGCTCTGACCAGTCGCTATCATGCGCACCCATACATCGCGGAACCTGTCAAATAGCGACTCATAACCTTGTATTCAACATTACGCCACACCGACTGAGTCGCTGTCAACAACCGAACAACGGCCAAGCACAGCGACTACTAGCGGGCGATGTGAAAATACCGATACAGTCGCTCAACTGTCGCTACATGTCGCTATTAATAAATCAGCCTATGAGAGCACAAGAATCTACCTTTCTCTGGGTCAGCAACACTCATATAAGGATCGTTTTATTGCTGGACAAGATTGCATTCTCGTCCAGCTTTTGCCAAGAAAAAACACTTTCTCGCGCTTCTCCTCCCAATTCCACAGACAATTTTACTTGAAAGAGATTTTTTTAGAGAGAATTTTCGTTTAGTGCTTTAATTCAAGCTTGGCTTCCTCAGTTTCATATAAGGTTTCCAGGAAACAGCTCTTCTACAGGGAACACTATTGCCCTTATTCATCAAGCGATAGCACCAGGTAGTGTCTGACGAGCGCCAGGTACCGCCAGCTAACGGCGGCTACCGAATCAAGTACGCCCAACGTCGGCCACAATGACGCATTTATCACGCTAAATGAGGCTAGCGCCGGCGAGAGCGACAGCTACCGCGGGATTCATCATGTAGCCGCCTGCAACGAACAGCGCCGCTGCTAATCACATCACAGCGCCAGGTATGACCTGTCGCTCCCTGGCGTTGTCCAATGCATTTCAATGGAGCAATCTTTAAATATTCATAATTAATTGCTATTAATGTTTTTTTTTTTTTTTTTAATGGCAAAAATTCTGTGACCACTTCTGCAATGTTAGGATTTTTTTTAAGGTAAAAAAAAATAAAAAATGAATTTGTGCAGAATTGATAATACAGGTCTGATATTAATGTATTCATATTACAAAATGTTTATAAACACTTGTATAATTTTTCAATCAAAAAATATGGTTGTTTGGGGGTTAAAAACTATTTTACACCCATCGCCGCCAGCGCTCTGGGGTTTATACAAGGAATTCACAGCACGAAAAAATTCGGAGCGTGATCTGTTAATGAATATGAAGCAAGCCGTTCGCTCTGGCCATTCGTTGTCAGGCGCACCCATACAACACGGAACCTGTGAAACAGCGACCCCCCAGCCCGTATTCAACATTACTGCACACCGACTGAGTCGCTGTCAACAAGCAAACCCCGGCCAAGCACAGCGAATACTAGCTGGCGCTGTGAAAATCACGCTACTGGAGCTCATCTGTCGCTACCTGGCGCTATTAATGAATCGGCCTCTTATGCAGGTATAGCCAATCGCTAACCTGAGTCTACAAATGGGACAGAGCTCGAAAATAAAAGTATTAAAATATTAATTTTAATTTTAGTAAAATTAAAATATTATTTTATTAACTGCATATGAAAGACAATGAATACACACAACAACTGCTAAAAGTAGGACCACGATGAAAAATCATCAGATAATCACGTCATTTCTTTCAGGCCACAAATAAGTCCCTCTATTATTCACTCATCTTCTCTCCTAAAAGTGTAAATATTGAACAATACAATCAAATAAACCACAAAGTGTTCATGTTACAATGTCATAACAATGTAATTCAATATGTTTTCGCTTTGTTACTAGTGGATACATGTTCAAAAACAGACTTTAATCACACAGCTTCTGGCGCTATGGGCTACAACTACATGATTTTGAGTGCCGGCGTGGTTTGAGGCTGTTTTTTTGAGGAATGTGGTGTGAGTAAGAGGCCGATTCATTAATAGCGCCAGGTAGCGACAGATGAGCGACAGTAGCGGCATTTTCAGAGCGCCCGCTAGTATTCGCTGTGCTTGGCCGTTGTTCTGTAGTTGATATCGACTCAGTCGGTTTGCCGTAATGTTGAATATTGGGTGAGGAGTCGCTATTTGACAGGTTCCGCGCTGTATGGGAGCGCATGATAGCGAATGGCCATAGCGACCGGCTCCCACCATATTCATTAACAAATCACGCTCAGTAAAATGTTTAAACCCCAGAGCGCTGGCGGCGATGGGTTAAAAGTTGTTTTTTAACCCCCAAACAACCATATTTTTTGGAGAAAAAAAAAACAAGTTTTTCCAAACATTTTGTAATATGAATACATTAATATCAGACCT
The DNA here is from genome assembly GCA_027917425.1 of Gastrophryne carolinensis. Taxonomy (NCBI): domain Eukaryota; kingdom Metazoa; phylum Chordata; class Amphibia; order Anura; family Microhylidae; genus Gastrophryne; species Gastrophryne carolinensis. The sequence goes on from CM051234.1 coordinate 44,998,866, forward strand.
GTAATATCAATTCTTTTTTTTTTTTTTACCTTAAAAAAAATATCTAACATTGCAGAAGTGGTCACAGAATTTTTGACATTTAAAAAAAAAAAAAAAAAAAAAAAACATTAATAACAATTAATTAAGAGGCCGATTCATTAATAGCACCAGGTAGCGACAGATGAGCGACTGTAGCGTGATTTTTACAGCGCCAGCCAGTATTCACTGTGCTTGGCCGGCGTTTGCTTGATGACAGCGACTCAGCCGGTGTGCGGTAATGTTGAATACAGGGTTAGGGGTCGCTGTTTCACAGGTCCAGCGTTGTATGTGAGCGCCTGACAACGAATGGCCAGAGCGAACGGCTTGCTTCATATTCATTAAAAAAACACGCTCCGAATTTGCTGGCGCTGTCCATTCCTTGTTTAAACCCCAGAGCGCTGGCGGCGATCTGTATTAACTAGTTTTTAACCCCTAAACAACCATATTTTTTGATTGTAACATTATACATGTTTTTTGAATCATTTTGTAATATGAATATCAATTCTGCACAAATTTTTTTTTTTTTTACTTTAAAAAAAACCGAACAATGCAGAAGTGGTCTCAGAATTTTTGACATTAAAAAAAAAAAAAAAAAATATTACCAATTAATTATGATTAATTAAACATTGCTCCATTGAAATGCATTGGACAATGCCAGGGAGCGACAGCTCATACCTGACGCTGTGAAGGAATTTGCAGCGGCGCTGTTCGTTCCAGGCGGCTACATGATGAATCCCGCGCTAGCTGACGCTCTCGCCGGCGCTAGCCTCATTTAGCTTGATAAATGCGTCATTGTGACCGCCGCCGGGCGTACTTGAGTCGGTAGCCGCCGATAGCTGGCGGTACCTGGCGCTCATCAGACACTACCTGGCGCTAGCCCGTGATAAATAAGGCCCTATGAATATTTAAAGATTGTTCCATTGAAATGCATTGGAGAGCGCCAGGTAGCGAGAGGTCATACCTGTCGCTGTTCAAGGTCGGACGCTGACGCTGTGGGGTGAGGCTGGAATAATGATGAATGATTCGCTATCTGGCGCTATCTCAGTCGCTAAGCAAGATCGGCTTGATAAATGTGTGATTGCGGAGGGGAGCCGGCGTTCTTGTGGCGGTCACCGTCATTACCGTTCGCTCACCATTCGCTACCTGGCGCTATCCCTTGTTAAATAAGGGCCTAAGTCGCACTGAGCTGGCGCTACCATTCGGTCCAATACAGTGTAGTACTGCGACTCACACAACATATTCATCAATGCCGGACAACGACTGAATCAATAATCCATGGCCGAGCACAGCGACTACTAGGCCCTTATTTATGAAAGGATAGCGTCAGGTAGTGCCTGGTTAATGTGAGGTAGCGACAGGTAGCGACTGGTGAACGCCGGACACGGCACGCAATTCCACATTTATCAAGCAGAATCTGTTTAGCGACTGGGATAGCGCCATGTAGCGTCTGATTCATCATTTTCACAGCCTCAGCGAACAGCGCCAGCGTTCAGCCTTGCACAGCGCCAGGTATGACTTCTCGCTACCTGTCGCTCTCCAATACATTTCAATGGATGAACCTTTTCTTCTGTTTAAACCGGGTTTTTGTTGTTTTTTTTTTGCCAAAAAATCACAAATATTTCTGTGACCTCTTCTGACATTGAAAAAGATGTTTTTTCACATTTTTATGATTTTTTAAAAAAAATCTTCAGAAATGACATTACAGGTCTGCCATTAAAGTGTTCATGTTACAATGTTGTTACAATGTAATTCCATATGTTTTCGCTTTGTTACTAGTGGATAGAAGCTTGAAAACAGCCTTTAAACACACCGCCTCCTGCGCTCTGGGCTTCAAACAAGCATTTTTCAGCGCCAGGGATCTGTGAGGCTGTTTTTTTGGTGAATATGGTGTGAGTCGGTCGCTATGAGCAGTCGCTACCATGCGCTCCCATACAGCGCTGTACTGGTCAAATAGCGACTCTTCACAATGTTTTCAACATTACTGAACAGCGACTGAGTCGCTATAAACTAGCGACTCACAGCCGAGCACTGCGACTACTAGCGGGCGCTCTGAAAATGCTGCTACAGACGCTCATCTGTCGCTACCTGCCGCTAATGATGAATCAGCCTGCTAGTGATCGCTCTGAAATCCGCTCTATAGACACTCATCTGTCACTACCTGGCGTTAGTAATGAATCGGCCTGATGGTTTCCAACTCTTTTAATGAAGTCGGGGAGGCCGATTCATTAATAGCGGCAGGTAGCGACAGTTGAGCGACTGTAGCGGTATTTTCACAGCGCCCGCTAGTAGTCGCTGTGCTTGGCCGTTGTTCGGTTGTTGACAGCGACTCAGTCGGTTTGCCGTAATGTTGAATACAAGGTGACGAGTCGCTATTTGACAGGTTCCGCGCTGTATGGGTGCGCATGATAGCGACTGGTCAGAGCGACCGGCTCCCAACATATTCATCAAAAAAATCAGGCTCAAAAAATCCAAGCGCTGTGAAATGCATGTTTAAGCCCCAGAGCGCTGGCGGCGATGTGTTAAAAGTAGTTTTTTAACCCCCAAACCACCATATTTTTGGAAACCAAAAAAAAAAAAATTTTTAAAGAATTTAGTAATATGAATACATTAATATCAGACCTGTAATATCAATTCTGCACAATTTTTTTATTTATTTATTTTTTTTTAACCTTAAAAAAAATATCTAACATGGCAGAAGTGGTCACATAATTTTTCACATTTAAAAAAAAAGAAAAACATTAATAACAATTAATTATTAATATTTAAAGATTGTCCCATTGAAATGCATAGGAGAGCGCCAGGTAGCGAGAGGTCATACCTTTCGCTGTTCAAGGTCGGACGCTGGCGCTGTGGGCTGGAATAATGATGAATGAGTCGCTATATGGCGCTATCTCAGTCGCTAAGCAGGATTGGCTTGATAAATGTGTGATTGTGGTGGGGAGCCGGCGTTCTCGTGGCGGGGCCCGTCATTACCGGCCGCTCACCAGTCGCTACCTGTCGCTATTCCTTCATAAATAAGGGCCTAAATAAAAGAAGATACAACATAATGTTTTTTATGTTTAATAACAATGTCATTTTCTCAGTCATTGAAGGTCTAGATAGTAATTTTAGAAGGTGATACATTTGTTTCCTGGCTAAATCCTCCACCAGTCTACAGAAGTGTAATGGGCTCCATGGCAGCAACATGCGCTACTATGTTAGGAGTTATAACCAGTTAAAATCATAATACAGCCAATCCCCAGCTGTTTAGCATGAATGCCTACAGGAGCTTATAGGACAAGTGGAACAAATTGAGATTCTAATCTAATTTAATGACATGCCTCGAAAAAAAAATACCCATGATGCCTGTAATGCGAGCGGTCAGCATTTGCGGCAATTGTGTGGCATTCGCAGGTCACATGTGAGCGCCATGTGTAAGCACACTTGCACTGACTAATTTATATAGGGGATAATGAAGAAAGAGAAATGTAAGTTATATAACAGGGTATAGTAACACATGGGCAGACTATAAATAAACCAGTAACCCTTTCCAGAGCTTCAGCTTTTAATGCACTGCAGTTAATAGAGTGGACCTATTGTCAATAAAGCCCTATATTAAAGCGGACCTTCACCCCAAATAAGAGCCTATCTTATATGTTTCCCACACCCTGTACATACAGACTGCTCTCATTAATCCGGACCTTCACCCCGAATAAGAGCCTATCTTATATGTTTCCCACACCCTGTACATACAGACTGCTCACATTAATCCGGACCTTCACCCCGAATAAAAGCCTATCTTATATGTTTCCCACACCCTGTACATACAGACTGATCACATTAATCCGGACCTTCACCCCGAATAAGAGCCTATCTTATATGTTTCCCACACCCTGTACATACAGACTGCTCACATTAATCCGGACCTTCACCCCAAATAAGAGCCTATCTTATATGTTTCCCACACCCTGTACATACAGACTGCTCTCATTAATCCGGACCTTCACCCCGAATAAGAGCCTATCATATGTTTCCCACACCCTGTACATACAGACTGCTCACATTAATCCGGACCTTCACCTCGAATAAGAGCCTATCTTATGTTTCCCACACCCTGTACATACAGATTGCTCACATTAAAAATCATCCTACCTGCATCTACTGCATGTTATGAGGCTTTAAACATCCAAGATGGAGCATCAGGCAGCCTGCAAACAGGAAGTGTCTTCTGACTGTGTTGCTCTACATTCTGGGATTGCTTGTGCGATGCTTCTGAGTCAAGATGGCGGCGCCCGTATCCTAGAGTCCTGAACAGAGTTGCAGCCTGGTGGGGGAAAGAATAAATGTCTAAAAACTTAAAATATATTAATTTTAGATGCTGGGGAATAGTTTTTTTTCATTTTTCATTAAATCATGGTGAAGGTCCGGTTTTAAGAGTTTTTACAAAATCAATTTTTATTTATGTAGAATTTTAGCTATTGAAGCTGTTGAAGGACCGTGGGAGGCAATTAAACCCAGGAAACAAAGCAATCATGCTAAGCTAATAATTGTGAAAATCATTAGTCTAATCCTTGTACAATTATCACCAGTTTGTTTATTGTGTATTATTCGGTACGCTACCTGGCGAGGACAGACATACCAGAAAAACGAATTTAGTATAGTATTACATTTATAGTAGTCTATTTCCTGTATGTTTCTACCCTGTCTGTAATTACTATTTTGTACAGCGCTATGGAAGATATATAAATAAACAATAATAATAATACTAAGAGGCTGATTTATTAATAGCGCCAGGTAGCGACAGTTGAGCGACTGTAGCGGTATTTTCACAGCGCCCGCTAGTAGTCGCTGTGCTTGGCCGTTGTTCGGTTGTTGACAGCGACTCAGTCGGTGTGGCGTAATGTTGAATACAAGGTGACGAGTCGCTATTTGACAGGTTCTGCGATGTATGGGTGCGCATGATAGCGACTGGTCAGAGCGACCGGCTCACACCATGTTCATCAAAAAATCACGCTCAAAAAAATTCAAGCGCTGTGAAATGCATGTTTAAACCCCAGAGCGCTGGAGGCGATGTGTTAAAAGTAGTTTTTTAACCCCCAAACCACCATATTTTTTGGAAACCAATAAAAAAATTTTTTTTAAAGAATTTAGTAATATGAATACAATAATATCAGACCTGTAATATCAATTCTGCACAATTTTTTTTCCCCTTAAAAAAAAACTTTAAAAAATCTAACATGGCAGAAGTGGTCACAGAATTTTTCACATTTAAAATAAAAAAAAAACATTAATAACAATTAATTATTAATATTTAAAGATTGTTCCATTGAAATGCATTGGAGAGCGCCAGGTAGCGAGAGGTCATACCTGTCGCTGTTCAAGGTCGGACGCTGGCGCTGTGGGCTGAGGCTGGAATAATGATGAATGAGTCGCTATATGGCACTATCTCAGTCGCTAAGCAGGATTGGCTTGATAAATGTGTGATTGTGGTGGGGAGCCGGCGTTCTCGTGGCGGGGCCCGTCATTACCGGCCGCTCACCAGTCGCTACCTGTCGCTATTCCTTCATAAATAAGGGCCTAATTGTATTGTTACATTAAAGTACTATTATTGTACTAGTACTATTGTTACATTATAAAGTACTAAAGATCCCGACTGTATCCTGGAGGGGTTGTAATATATTGCCTATAGAAAAATAGATTTTTCTTGTAGGAGGCAAATGACATTGATGCACTTCCTGCTAGGTGATAAGCAATGACAGGTTTCCCCCTCCTAGACCCCAGATCTGCAGTGAGGAGACACCCTCACCCAGGACTGGTACTAGCAGTGGGCATACCAAGGCAAGTTCCGCCATCCCTGGCATCTTCAGGGGCACACCCAAGCTCAACAGTGGGCCCCACTGATTGGACCGGTGAGCCAGGTTTCCTTGTGTAGACCTGCTTGTGGATGGCGTCAGAACCAGAAGACGATCAGTAGCAATGAAAGAAGGTGTAGAGGAATAGAGGGCAACTGGCGGCAATTCAGAAGGCGATGAACAAAATATGACTGGCGGCATTGGTGGACCCACATAGTAGCAGCAGTAGTGGACAAGACATGACAAGACAGCAAGGACACGACGATGATCAGCAGCAGCGGAAAAAGCAGTAAGGGCTAGAGGGCAACTGATGACAAGGGAGAAGATAGTGAGGACTGAAGAGCATTCAGTGGCAGAGGAGGACCCATCGGCTGCATGTGATGGACAGATCGCACAGGATCCCAGTAAGACTCTGAGGCCGATTCATTAATAGCGCCAGGTAGCGACAGATGAGCGACTGTAGCGTAATTTTTTCAGCGCCAGCCAGTATTCGCTGTGCTTGGCTGGCGTTAGCTTGATGACAGCGACTCAGTCGGTGTGCGGTAATGTTGAATACGGGCTGGGGGGTCGCTGTTTCACAGGTTCAGCGTTGTATGTGAGCGCCTGACAACGAATGGCCAGAGCGAACGGCTAGCTTCATATTCATTAACAAATCACGCTCCGAATGTGCTGTCGCTGTCCATTCCTTGTTTAAACCCCAGAGCGCTGGCGGCGATGTGTATTAACTAGTTTTTAACCCCTAAACAACCATATTTTTTGAATGTAACATTATACATGTTTATAGAATCATTTTGTAATATGAATACATTAATATCAGACCTGTTAGATCAATTCTGCACAAATTTGTTTTAATTTTTTTTTTTACTTAAAAATAAATCCTAACATTGCAGAAGTGGTCTCCGAATTTTTGACATTAAAAAAAAAAAAAAAAAAAATTAATACCAATTATTTATGAATAATTATAGATTGCTCCATTGAAATGCATTGGACATCGCCAGGGAGCGACAGCTCATACCTGGCGCTGTGAGGGAATTTGCAGCGGCGCTGTTCGGTCCAGGCGGCTTCATGATGAATGCCGCGCTAGCCGTCGCTCTCGCCGGCGCTAGCCTCATTTTGCTTGATAAATGCGTCATTGTGAGTGCCGCCGGGCGTACTTCAGTCGGTAGTCGCCGTTAGCTGCCGCTACCTGGCGCTCGTCAAACACTACCTGGCGCTATCGCTTGATGAATAAGGGCATCTGTTGCCCAAAGCCTACATAAACCTGGAGTCAGCCCTGCTCTCACCTATTCAGTTGCAAGTCGTTATCTAATGGGGGACCACTGCTCAACACATTAAAACACAGCCAGTGGATTTAGGTTGATGTAACAAAGTAACATGTAGGATAACCCAGCAACACCTCACTAATCACTGCCACATAATACACATCATAATACTCATCATAAGATTACAAATAAATCAGATTTTACTGAGTAAACAATTCTTCCCGTAAAGTGGACCAACACCCAGGATTTTCACTATCCTGGGTTTTGGTCCACTTCGGTGGGGCACCCCGATCGGGGGTGCCCCGCTGTGTGAAATCCCCCAGAACGCCCGGAAACACTCACCTCACCACGCTCCTACACGGGCGCTCGTCCAATCAGAGCACTCAGAGCCGCTGTGGTATGCACGTACAAGCGGCGACCAACCACAGCGGCTCTGAGCGCTGGAGGCCGCGTCTCGCGCTTCCCTCTAACAGGAAGCGTGCCCGCCATTCACAAATGGCCGGCGCAGGTGCGCGCCCTGCTAGAGGGAAGCGCGAGGCGCGGCCCGCGCATGCGCCATTGGAACGGGGTTAAGGTAAGGTTTCTGGGCTTCCTGGGGGGGTTCACCCCGCGGGAAATCCCGATTTCAGATGCCCCGCGGGGAGGGATCTGATCAGCCCGGGAATCTTATAGGTCCACTTTAAACCAATACTATATATTACAATGAATTTGTAGAAATAGTTCCAATTCATAGCTGGTTTCACTAGGCAGATAACATTAAGCCGTGTTAGATTCTTCCAATGCATTTCACACACTATAGCTTCCTCAGGGAGGACTATAATCCAGCTAAATTGTCATTTTCTGTGTATTCTTACACATCAGAGAGTTGATTTTCTTTGTTTTTCTTTTATTATCATAGTGAATATCCTTTGTGAAACGGGGAGGCCGATTCATTAATAGCGCCAGGTAGCGACAGATGAGCGACTGTAGCGTGATTTTTTCAGCGCCAGCCAGTATTCGCTGTGCTTGGCCGGCATTAGCTTGATGACAGCGACTCAGTCGGTGTGCGGTAATGTTGAATACGGGCTGGGGGGTCGCTGTTTCACAGGTCCAGCGTTGTATGTGTGCGCCTGACAACGAATGGCCAGAGCGAACGGCTAGCTTCATATTCATCAACAAATCACGCTCCGAATGTGCTGTCGCTGTCCATTCCTTGTTTAAACCCCAGTGCGCTGGCGGCGATGTGTATTAACTAGTTTTTAACCCCTAAACAACCATATTTTTTGAATGTAACATTATACATGTTTTTAGAATCATTTTGTAATATGAATACATTAATCTCAGACCTGTTAGATCAATTCTGCACATAATTTTTTTTTTTTGACTTAAAAAAAAATCCTAACATTGCAGAAGTGTTCTCCGATTTTTTGACATTAAAAAAAAAAAAAAAAAAATTATTACCAATTAATTATGAATAATTATAGATTGCTCCATTGAAATGCATTGGACATCGCCAGGGAGCGACAGCTCATACCTGGCGCTGTGAGGGAATTTGCAGCGGCGCTGTTCGGTCCAGGCGGCTTCATGATGAATGCCGCGCTAGCCGTCGCTCACGCCGGCGCTAGCCTCATTTTGCTTGATAAATGCGTCATTGTGACCGCCGCCGGGCGTACTTGAGTCGGTAGTCGCCGTTAGCTGCCGCTACCTGGCGCTCGTCAGACACTACCTGGCGCTATCGCTTGATGAATAAGGGCATAAGACAATACAGGTACACAAGGAAAGGCAGTACAGACATGGAGATGGAGTCAATCCAGGATTCCCGCACCCCCCCGCCCCCAGGCGCAGCCGGGACAACAGCCCACCCCAAGTCCCCCCCCCCGCCCCCAGACAGCCCCCCCCAGCAAACGCCCTATAAATTGATTGCACACTGTGCTTGCATCTCTTACCCCTAATGGCGAGAGTTAGAATTTCCAGGGAGGAAGGTAGCCAGGCCTCGATAGGCAAGGGTAATCACAAGGGGGAGTAATCAGCGTCATGTTCGGGCCCGTGAGAGGGAGCCGCCAATGCCGCGTCACATTGGGCCAAACCCCCGGCCTCACCACCCGAAGCCCAACAGAGGGCTAAGGGCTAAGGACCCGGGGCGTACAAGTCCCATCAACCGCCTCACCACGGGGCAAAGTTCCTGTTCAAAGCGAGACCAGAGGGGGCAGGCCAAAGGCGAGACGGGGAAGGACCGGGAACCCATCATGTGGAGAAGAGGTGAATAAGGGATGAAGGGGACGTGGAAGAGGACAAGACAAGGGAGGGAGGGGGTCAAGGGGGGAGAGGGAGATGGGGAGGAGGAGGGGAGGACAGGAGGGAGAAGGCAGGGTGGGGAGGGAGGCCATGTTATAGGAGAGGCCTCATGCCACCAGGCCGCCACGGCCCCGCCCGTAGGTCGCGTCAGCTCCGGCCCACATCCAGTGCCAGAAGGGCCTTTGCCTCGTCCGACTCTCTGAATCTGATCCAATTCATCCAAGTTGTCCAGTGCTCCCCTCCACTGAAACCTGGGATTTTGACCCTGCTGGGTTTTGGTCTGCATTAGAGGGGCACCCCTATCGGGAATATTTCTGTTCATGAAACCCCCTGACTCACCCAATCACTAATCTTGATCCACATCCCCAACAGTGCATATGCCAGAACTTACTGCTTTACATATTTATGCCTGGCAATGCGTTCTGAATGAATGGATTTGATAACGACTCCTCCTGGCCACTCCATTTCGCTGTAAGCACCTGCTGCCAGCCACTCAAATATGTATGCTGGCCGGCAGGGCCGGATTATAAGGGGGCGCAAGGGGCGCGTGCCCTGGGGCCTCCACCACTTGGCCTGCAAAAGGGGACTCCACCAACCTTTGGGTTATGGTCTGGTCCAAGATGGGTCACAGGGTCGGCAACAAAATTTTCAGCAGCAGTGGGGGTGCGCCTGGGCAGCCAAAGCCACCACAGAGCAGGATGGAGAGTTTAGAGCAGCAAAGCCGCCATCAGCAACGCTACAGTGATCGGTGCAGAGTTGTCACTGCACATAAGCCACCAAGCACAGCCGCTGGCAGCTCAATGCAGGGAACCAGCCGGGTGACTACACTACCCCCCACCCAGAATGGCAAAGCAGGAGTTCCCGAGCAGCACGCACCCGCACAAGGGGGGCACAAGGGACTCCATCTGACATTTCGGAAAGTAGGCGGATGACAAACAACCACCAATCACTTACTTGGCTCGACTATTATTTTAAAGCAAAAAAAAAAAAACTCCATCCGATTTTGTGCCCAGGGGCCTCCACCACACTTACTCCGGCCCTGCTGGCTGGTATGCACACATATGATGGAGGCGTGGTGGGGATACTGCTAGGAGCCTACAAATATGCCATGGGATCAATTCCCAATGTACGTACCATGCTCTAATTTTTAAAGTACAAAATTAAACAAAAACTAATGCTATATACATTACCAGGTTATTGCTGCTGAACTGCTCCCACGCTGCTCACTCACTGCATGTGGCCGGTCACTAGAGGAGTGGGGAGCACGAGCACATCACAAAGACCATGAGCAGCTGCTGCATGGAAAGGGGGATGTATATTTCTTTGTCATTTTACCTGCTAGAGAACTCCAGCCCTGTGGGTGGGCATGTGAGTGGACCTCCAGTCATTTCCATGGATTTTGTTTCTGGTCCCATTTTGGATGCCCCACTGTGTGAAATGCCCAATATTCTTACCTCACCAGTGATCCGAAGGTGCATGTGTGGGCAGGGCCAGATTAAGTATGGTGGAGGCCCCAGGGGACAAAACCTGGTGGACGCCCCAGATCCAATATTTTCTTTCCTTTAAAATAAAACAATAGTCCAGCCAAGTAACTGATTGGTGGTTGTCTGGAATGTCAGATCGAGTCACTTGTGCCACCCTTATGTAGTGTAGTCACCCGGCTGGTCCAGGAGAAAACAGTTCCCTGCATTGAGCTGCCAGCGGCTGTGCTTGGTGGCTTATGTGCAGTGACAGCTCTGCACCCATCACTGTAGCGTTGCTGGCGGTGGCTTTGGCTGCAGGTTTGGAAAAGCAAAAAATGATTGCCAGACGCCCCCCGCTGCTGCTACCGATAGCTTTGTTGCTGGCGCTGAGGCCCATCAGACCAAAGACTGAAAAGCCTCCTGGACCAGACCATGGCCCTTATTTAACAAGGGATAGCGCCAGGTAGCAAATGGTGAGCGAACGGTAATGACGCTCACCGCCACAAGAACGCCGGCTCCCCTCCGCAATCACACATTTATCAAGCCGATCCTGCTTAGCGACTGACAGAGCGCCAGATAGCGAATCATTCATCATTATTCCAGCCTCAGCCCACAGCGCCAGCGAGCGACCTTGAACAGCGACAGGTATGACCTCTCGCTATCTGGCGCTCTCCAATACATTTCAATGGAGCAATCTTTAAATATTCATAATTAATTGCTATTAATGGTTTTTTTTTTTTAAATGGCAAAAATTCTGTCACCACTTCTGCAATGTTAGATTTTTGATATTACAGGTCTGATATTAATGTATTCATATTACAAAATGTTTGTAAAAACATGTTTTTTTTTTTTCCAAAAATATGGTTGTTTGGGGGTTAAAAAACTACTTTTAACCCATCGCCGCCAGCGCTCTGAATATGCTGGGAGCCGTTCGCTATGGCCAATCGCTGTCATGCGCTCCCATACAGCGCGGAACCTGTCAAACAGCGACTCCTAACCCTGTATTCAACATTACCGCACACACCGACTGAGTCGCTGTCAACAGCCGAACAACGGCCAAGCACAGCTAGCGTGCGCTGTGAAAATAACGCTACTGGCGCTCATCTGTTGCTATCTGGCGCTATTAATGAATCGGCCTCCATAACCAATGGTTGGTGGAGACCCCCTTTGCAGGGCAAGTGGTGAAGGCCCCAGGACGCGTGCCCCTTTCACCCCCTCATAATCCGGCCCTGTGTGCGGGTTATCCTCCAATGTTCTACGCCATGCATATTAAAGAGGGTCATAGAAAGCTGAATTAAACAGGAACTTTAGATGTATTGGGGAGTTAATAAGAACTCGCTTGCAGTTTAAACTTACCGTTCCAGGGGCATCACGCTCCAGCATCCTTCAGTTCCGTGCCGCCTTCCATTGGGCAGCACCATCTTGCCTACTCATCATGCACTGCGCCGCCCCTCAGATCTTGCGCATGCGCAATGTCATTGCATAGGCTGTAATGACACTCGGAGCAGATCTTGCAAGATTTGATGAGTGGTGCGGGACGGCGAAGGGTGAGTAGGGATAAGGCTGCTGCCCCGGCTAAGGGGGTGCAGGGGGTGGAAAGGGGCCAGAAATACTGTTGGTATTTTAGATAACGCCGACATCCAAGGCAGTGAGGGAGGGGGGAGAGATGTTTACAGAGGAACATCAGAAGAGGTCTGATGTTCCGCTTTAAAGTGGACCAAAACCCAGGGTTTTGACTATCGTAGGTTTTGGTCGTTTCCCCTGGGGCACCCCGATCGGGGATGTGTGAAACCCTCCAGATCACTCAAAGAAACTCACCTCTTCCCAGTACTATGGCGCATGTGCGGCCGCACGTGCAATCAGCGCGCTCACATCATGCCATCTAAGACGGCGTCTAAAGCTCTGCTAAAGCGATAGCGGGGATGCAACCCTCGCAAGCACTGTTGGAGCGGGAACAAAGGTGAGTGAACAGGGCGACCTGGGGGGCTCCACACAGCGAAGCATCATGTTTTTGGATGCCACGCGGGGAGGGAATGGATCGGCTGGGAATCTTATAGATTGCTGGGCCCATCGAGCTGGGTTTTGGTCCACTTTAAGGTGTAGGGGTAGACATCCCCACAGCAGTTTCCCTCCAGCTGTGCGTCCATTTAGATAGGCCTGGTGCAGGAGTGTGCAGAAGCCAGGGGAACGCCACAACAGGATCACTGGCAAGGTGAGTTTTACAGCACGGTGGTCCTGGGGGTTTCACACATTGGGGAATAGTTATTTACCAATAAATTTCCTAAATGGAATGACTTACTCCACTTAGAGGTTCCAGCATTCAGCTGCAGCAGTTTGGCGGGTAAGATTAGATCTGGTAAAGGCTTTTGGAAGAGCGCGGCTCAGGTTTCATGACAGCAATGTATTCCAGTGCACTCAAATATGACAGCTATTAAAACCATGTGTCCAAACCCAGAAACACGATGCCTGGTGGTTGCACCGGCTCAATCCCCGAGACGCGGCAGGGCACGCCAGCTGTGCGCCATAATATTACTCCCAGATGTGGCCAGGTAAATGATCCCTGCCAGGCACGCTCGCACCGGCCTGCTCCAGCAGCGAATGACAGGGAGCAAGTTAGGTTCCATATAGATGGACGATAGAAGGCCGGATGAAATGTGATCAACATTATGGGGTTTATTCCTCAAGGGATAGCGCCAGGTAGTGCCTCACAGCGGCAGGCAGCGTCTGGTGAACGCTGGGCGCTGTACGCAAAATCACATTTATGAAGGAGATTCTGGTGAGCGACTCTAACAGCGCCATGTAGCGTCCGATTCATCATTACAGGCAGCTCAGCGTATATCACTGCCGCTCTTGCTTCCAGAGCGCCAGGTCTTACCTGTCGCTACCTGTCGCTCTCCCATACATTTCAATGGACGTTCCTTTTCTTCTGTTTAAACAGGGTTTTTTGTTTTTAATTTATTTTTGTTCTCTCAAATAATTGTGTGACCTCTCATGGCCTAGAAAAATTAATTTTTGAAAACTTAGATTTTTTATGTTTTTATGCAGAATTGTCATTACAGGTCTGGCATTAAAATGTTACAACGTTACGTCAATGTCATTCCAAGTGTTTTCGCTTTGGTACGGTTGGATATGTGTTCAAAAACTTTAATCACACAGCGTCTGGCGCTCTATGCTACAGCGACCAGATCCAGAGCGCCAACGCTGTGTGTATCTGTTTTTTTGTTGAATATGATGTGAGTAGCTAAGAGTCGGTCGCACTGAGCTGGCGCTATATTTCACTCCCTGCAGCGCTGTACTGGTGTTAGAGCGCCCAACATACATCTCATTCATTAATGCCGGCCAGGTTACTACAGCGACTGAGGCGCTCTATTACAGCGCCCAATAGTCGATCACAGCGTCTACTAGTGGTCGCTCTTAGCGCCTCTGTACAGACGCTCATCTGTCGGTACCTGGCGCTGGTAATGAATCAGCCTGCCCGATATATTGATTCGGGAGATGTAAAAACCTCCCCCAAACCTCACCAATCTATAGCCCCCTCCGGTTTTACCTTAGGGCAATTGTTACTCACCTTGCCAGGGCATCCATCTTCTGGGTTCCTCGGATTCCGGGCGACGTTCTGGCGGGCGCCGCTATCTTGCGTCCCATCAGGCACTGTGCGCGGCCCCCCATCTCGCCCCTGGGCAGTGCTTATGAATGGGATGTAATTGAGCCGCCTGAAATCCCGCGATACTTTGCTGAGCTGTGAAATCGCCGCAGGACATTGATAAGCATGGCTTTAGTCAGAGACAGCTAAGCGGACGGTGGGGTGAGTATCGGGCCCTGAAGCAGCCTGACGTCATCCAAAAGGTAAGTAGCGGGCGATGGGGGGATTGGCTTATTTTTATTTTAGGTCCAATATCCCTCTTTAATTTAAACTCTTACTAAAATCAATTATACGGGGAGGCCGATTCATTAATAGCGCCAGGTAGCGACAGATGAGCGACTGTAGCAGTATTTTCACAGCGCCCGCTAGTAGTCGCTGTGCTTGGCCGTTGTTCGGTTGTTGACAGCGACTCAGTCGGTGTGCGGTAATGTTGAATAGTGGGTGAGGAGTCGCTATTTGACAGGTTTCACGCTGTATGGGAGCGCATGATAGCGAATGGCCATAGCGACCGGCTTCCACCATATTCATTAACAAATCACGCTCCAAAAATTCGTGCGCTGTGAAATGCTTGTTTAAACCCCAGAGCGCTGGCGGCGATGGGTTAAAAGTAGTTTTTTAACCCTCAAACAACCATATTTTTTGAAACAAAAAAAAAACAAGTTTATAAAAACATTTTGTAATATGAATACATTAATATCAGACCTATAATATCAATTCTGCACAAATTTTTTTTTTATTTTTTTTTTTACCTTAAAAAAAAATCTTACATTGCAGAAGTGGTCACAGAATTTTTCACATTTAAAAAAAAAAATAAACATGAATAAAAATTAATTATGAATATTTAAAGATTGTTCCATTGAAATGCATTGGAGAGCGCCAGGTAGCGAGAGGTCATACCTGTCGCTGTTCAAGGTCGCTCGCTGGCATTGTGGGGTGAGGCTGGAATAATGATGAATGATTCGCTATCTGGCGCTCTCTCATTCGCTAAGCAGGATCGGCTTGATAAATGTGTGATTGTGGTGGGGAGCTGGCGTTCTCGTGGCGGGGCCCGTCATTACCGTTTGCTCACCAGTCGCTACCTGGCGCTATCCCTTGTTAAATAAGGGCCATAATACCTGAGTTTCATCAGGATGATGATGATGTATATTTCTTTTGTACTGTAATCAATGGCAGGCAGGAGCATAGCTAGGGGGGAGCAGGAGGGGGCAGCAGGTAAGAGGGGCGCCAAAGGGGGACCTGGGAACAGGTGGGAGGCACATTTCCAATCTTTGCCCCGGGTGCCAGAAAGCCTAGCTACTCCTCTGATGGCAGGAGGAGGCTAGTGAGGTGTGAATGATGACAGTCCAGCATAACACCAAGGAGGTCATGCTAAATATTTGGTGAAGCCAGTATGACCTTCAGTGGGCATCGCGGTGTGGATTGCAACCTGCATTCCAGTGAGCTTTTTAGCATTTACACACCAAAAAGTGCAAAAAAATACTTTTGCTACTTTTTTCCCCAAAAATGACCTGTGATGATGGGGCATGTTTACAGGTGCGGCTCATCACTTATCTTTTGAGGTAATGATTTTTTTTTTTGCAAGTTTGCAAACTGCTCCCTATGGGCTATGCAGAAACATTTAGGCCCGTATTTAACAAGGGATAGCGGCAGGTAACGACTGGTGAGCGGCCGGTAATGACGGGCACCGCCACGAGAACGCCGGCTCCCCACCACAATCACACATTTATCAAGCCGATCCTGCTTAGCGACTGAGATAGCGCCATATAGCCACTCATTCATCATTATTCCAGCCTCAGCCCACAGCGCCAGCGTCCGACCTTGAACAGCGACAGGTATGACCTCTCGCTACCTGGCGCTCTCCAATGCATTTCAATGGAACAATCTTTAAATATTAATAATGAATTATTTATTTATTTTTTTTTTTAATGTGAAAATTTCTGTTACCACTTCTGCCATGTTAGATTTTTTTTTTAAGGTAAGAAAAAAATCAAAAAAAAATTTGTGCAGAATTGATATTACAGGTCTGATATTAATGTATTCATATTCCAAAATGTTTTTATAAACTTGTTTTTTTTGGTTTCCCAAAATATGGTTGTTTGGGGGTTAAAAAACTACTTTTAACCCATCGCCGCCAGCGCTCTGGGGTTTAAACATGCATTTCACAGCGCGAGAATTTTTGTAGCGTGATTTGTTAATGAATATGGTGGGAGCCAGTCGCTATGGCCATTCGCTATCATGCGCTCCCATACAGCGCGGAACCTGTCAAATAGCGACTCATCACCTTGTATTCCACATTACTGCACACCGACTGAGTCGCTATCAACAACCGAACAACGGCCAAGCACAGCGACTACTAGCGGGCGCTGTGAAAATACCGCTACAGTCGCTCAACTGTCGCTACCTGGCGCTATTAATAAATCAGCCTCTTAGCAAACTCTTTAGCATAGACCACAGGGTGCTGTTATTTCCAAACTTAAAAAAAATATATCATGATCTCATAGGAAAAATGATGCACCTCACCTGTAAAATGCCCCATCCCATGTATCTAAACACTAAGGCCCTTATTTATGAAGGGATAGCGTCAGGTAGCGCCTGGTTAATGTGAGGTAGCGACAGATAGCGACTGCTGAACGCCAGACACGGCGCGCAATTCCACATTTATCAAGCAGAATCTGTTTAGCGACTGGGATAGCGCCATGTTGCATCTGATTCATCATTTTCACAGCCTCAGCGAACAACGCCAGCATTCAGCCTTGCACAGCGCCAGGTATGACCTCTCGCTACCTGTCGCTCTCCAATACATTTCAATGGACAAACCTTTTCTTCTCTTTAAACCGGGTTTTTGTTTTTTGTTTTTTTTTTGCAAAAAAATCACAAATAATTCTGTGACCTCTTCTGACATTGAAAAAGCAGTTTTTTCACATTTTTTGTTTTTTAAAAATTTCTTCAGAAATGACATTACAGGTCTGCCATTAAAGTGTTCATGTTACAATGTTGCTACAATGTAATTCCATATGTTTTCGCTTTGTTACTAGTTGATAGATGCAGGAAAACACACTATAAACACACCGCCTCCTGCGCTCTGGGCTGCAAACAAATATTTTTCAGTGCCAGAGATTTGTGAGGCTGTTTTTTTGCTGAATATGGTGTGAGTCGGTCGCTATGAGCAGTCGCTACCATGTGCTCCCATACAGCGCTGTACTGGTCAAATAGCGACTCCTCACAATGTATTCAACATTACTGAACAGCGACTGAGTTGCTATAAAGTAGCGACTCACGGCTGAGCACAGCGACTACTAGCGGGCGCTCTGAAAATGCTGCTACAGACGCTCATCTGTCGCTACCTGGCGCTATTAATGAACCAGCCTCTTACAAGCTCCCCAGGATGCAGGTTGCAAGTCACACTGGCTTCACCAAATAATTAGCATGGCCCCCTAAGCCACAGAGCTTGGGGAGCGTCAGTGATTGTGATATCATCATCCAATATTGTTAGAGGAGACAGGAGCAGAATTAGATGGTGGATAAACAGCAAGCTCAGTTTTGTTGCTCAGTTTTGAGGGGGCGAGAAGACATGAATGAAGAGATCTCTGGAATGCTTATGATCCTATGCAACAGTTTATAAAGTACGTGTAGCAGCACCCCCTGCTTGGTGTGGGGCCCAAATTTGGTAAAGTCTGAGGTCCTCTGAGCGCTTTCTTCAGTTTAAACATGTGCAGAAAATGGGGAAAAGATGTCCCCTGAAGTGTAAAGTGCTGATCTTATCCGAGTTTTATGACTCAGAGGCTGATTCATTAATAGCGACAGATAGCGACAGATAGCGACTGTTGAGCGACTGTAGCGGTATTTTGACAGCGACCGCTAGTAGTCGCTGTGCTTGGCCATTGTTCGGTGGATGATAGCGACTCAGTCGGTGTGCCGTAATGTTGAATACAAGATGCTGAGTCGCTATTTGACAGGTTCGCTGTTGTATGGGAGCGCATGATAGCGACTGGACATAGCGACCGGCACCCACCATATTCATTAAAAAAATCAGCCTTAAAAATTCCTAGCGCTGTGAAATGCATGTTTAAATCCCAGAGCGCTGTAGGCGATGTGTTAAAAGTAGTTTTTTAACCCCCTAACCACCCCCCAAAAAAAATGGAATGATTTTGAAATAATATTCAAACCTGAATAGTTTAAAATCAGACCTGTAATATCAATTCTGCCAAAAAAATTTTTTTTTTTTTAAATCCCCAAAAAATACATTTTCAAAGGAAGAAGTGTTCACAGATTTTTTTTTTGAAATTTAAAAAAAAAAATATATATATATATATATATTAAAAAATAATTATTAATTAAAATACATTCTGCCATTGAAATGCATTGGAGAGCGCCAGGTAGCGAGAGGTCATACCTGTCGCTGTTCAAGGATGTTCGCTGGCGCTGTGGGATGAGGCTGGGATAATGATGAATGAGTTGCTAGGTGGCGCTATCTCAGTCGCTAAGCAGTATCGGCTTGATAAATGTGTGATTGTGGAGGGGAGCCGGCGTTCTAGTTGCAGTACCTGGCTTTACTGGCCGGCTCCCCCGTCGCTATCTGTCGCTATCTCTTGATAAATAATGCCCTCAATGACACCTGTACACCTTTTAGTTATACACTGGACATCCACTTGAGTAATAAATATTATTTTGCCATATTGCAAAGAGAAGGAGGGACCCCCTCAAAGCCCCCCAAAACACCCAGGATAAAGTTGCACCACTATATTAAATGTAACAAAATGAATCTTTATTGATACATATACACAAGACTGATTAAAATGTCATTAAAAAACATAAAACAGGTTCCTTTGAAGACTTATAAGAAGTCGCTTCTGAGACATCTCATTAATGCAGCAAAGGCTATCATCCCGAGGCTGTGGAGATCTGAGGAGGTCCCATCAGTGGGGGACTGAGTGGGGGAAATCAACCGGATTATGGAAATGGAAGAGCTCACCGCTTCTATCCATGAGAGCATGCAACATTTCTTACAGACGTGGACGCCATGGTTCCTTTATAGGGAGTCAGATAGATTTAAACAGCTTAGGATGGTTGGCTCTCAGGTCAGCCCTTAGCCCTACTTGTAGTCATGCTTACCTTGAGCCACTTCCAGCCTTTATTTAAGGTGAACCGGAGAGCTGGAGGGACTTGAAGGGCGCTTCATGGTGCACAACTGATTCCCCTGGTATACCCTCCCTTCCCCCTCCCCCTCCCCCTCCCCTTCCCATCTCTAATTTCTCTAGCTTTCCCCCTTTTTTCCTTTCTCTTCTCTCTTCTATTACTCTTGTTGGACTGGGCCATGTAACCTCCAAACAAGAAGAACGAAACTGTAGTCGCTGTGGTTTTCCCCCTGTGCCGGGTGGTCCCGCGGCGGGCGCTACACTTTTGGCCTCCGCCAGGGTGTAGCGCAGGGTTTGGCGGACGGTTAATCACAGATGTAGTGTGGTACAAATTGCCTTTATTTTAAATGAGCATATGTCAACCAACCTTTAATTTTTGCACATGTATGTTCACTGAATGCATTTTTCATGGCTGGCTTTACATGTCCATAGTATTGTAATTATTTCTTTATCTCTGTACTGTCTTGTAAAGTTTTTCTTGAATATTTTCGAAAAATAAAGAATTTAAATAAATAAAAAACATAAAACACAAACCACTATGTGTTTTATGTTTTTAATGACATTTTTATCAGTCTTGTGTATATGTATCAATAAAGATTCATTTTCTTACATTTAATATAGTGCTGCAACTTTATCCTGGGTGTTTTGGGGGGCTTTGTGGGGGCCCCTCTTTCTCTTTGCATTGTGTACCTTTATGCACACTAATATCACTAGGGGTTGGTGCGGCCATTTTTGTTTGTATCTTTTCTTTTGCCATGTTGCATATTTTTGTGTTACCTTTTTCATTGGTTGTGGATGGCAAGGTTTTTTTAAAGCATTTATTCAGACAATAGACATATTTTCAACCTGTGGCTCAGGGGACTCTGAGCCGTGTGATGTGGTCCCTGACATTTTGTGGAGAAGGTGGGGGTGGTAAATAGAACTGTAATGTAAAGGTAAATAGAGGCTCAGTAAGGATGAGCGATTGCAAGGAGAGTGATATAGGAGGGGCTTATTGCCATATAGAGGTGGTAGCAGTGGTTTGGAGGAACGTGGTGACATTGATAGTGGCACACCACCCCTGGGTGACATCTGTGGCACCATAACAAGGTAAGTTTTTTCTATATTTAATTGTATGTTTAGCATTTGGAGACGTTTAGATGGGTTGAGTATTGGAAATATGGTAACGATTTGGGATTGATGGGGGGATGGGCTATAATTATGGGACCCATATATTTGTATATTTGGAGAGCTAAGGCAATCAACATGTGTATAGCATGTGGGGATTGTTAGATATAAATGTGATCCAGGGCATAGCTAGGGGGGAAGCAGGGGGGGCACTTGCCTCGGGTGCAGGAGGTCAGGGGGGCCTGAAAACAGGTGAGGGGGCACCATTTTGAATCTTTGCCCCAGGTGCCAGAAAGCCTAGCTACTCCTCTGAATGTGGTAATGGGGTGATGTGGTGGAAGGACCTACGAATAAAAAATAATCAATGGAATTTGTGGAGACAGCGGGGATCCTGATTGGTGTAGAAAATCTTTGTTATGTTATTTATAATGAAAAACGTGTAAAATTCAAAGCTAATCCTTGGCATTGCACCCTTAGCGTTTCTAAGGGCCTTGGATGGCACAGAGACATAAAGAGATGATTTGCATAGCTCCACCTACTGCAAGGATAGATGGGTAATGCTATCTGTCCTTGGACTGGGTACTGTGCAAATACTTTCCGTTCTAGGAAAGCTCCTCTTTTCCTTTAATAAAAAACGTGATATTCTGAACCTACTCATTGTGCCTGTGACCAGCTTTCAAATTGCTAATATGGCCCGCGCTCTGCAAAAGGATGAGCACCCCTTACCTAGACCCAGGGCCGGCTCCAGGTTCATGTGGGCCCTTGGGTGGCATGGTCTTAGTGGGCCCCTTTGTGGTGAAGAGTGGCGTCACATCACAGAGGGACGTCTCAATTTTGGATACCCCGTAAGGAACATGCTATTTGGATCACCAGTTTGAGTTAACGGCCAAATCAGTGGGGTTCTTATACAAACAGGGGCATCCCAAATTGAAATGGCCCTGTAAAGAGGACCAAAATTCAGGGGTGGAATTGCTTGCATAGAGGGTATGCCAGTGATCCCAGGGGGTTTCACACAGTAGGGTTTCACATTGGGATTGGGATGCTCCAGAGATAGGAAATCAGCTCAGGTGGGCAACTTAAAATCAAAACAAAACCTGGCATTTCCTCCCCTGGAATCTAAATCGCGATGCCCCGTTGTGTGGAACACCCGCCATTCGAAGGGATGTGTCCACCACCGGTCAAGCACTGTCGCCCACCCCTGTCAGTGGGCCCCCCGGAGGGTGCCTTGCGTGGTACTGACTCTGGCCCTGCCTAGACCAATCCCTGTACATTTTATTTCGCCAAGTACAGGGGGGTTGTTGTTGTGGCTCACTGCCACTCATTTGTGATAATGAAAAGATTCAATGAGCAGGATCTAAAGTTTTCCATGGATACAAAACCGGTTCTCTGTGTGCAGCCTGGTAATTATTTTGTTGCTAGCAGAGGGCTCAGTGACATTTATCCTGGGATGCTGTCCCCAGGTTGAGCGCACACAGGGTTGCATCACATTTGCGCAACAAAGTAATAAGGAAACCCAAAGGAATCAGCGACAGGAAGCAATAGAATGGCAACACCGCAAAGTGACGTCTGAGAGAGTTTCATCTTTCATCTTTTATTATTCTTCACTAGCCAATATCCAGTGGCCTATGTGTGGGATGTGGCTCCAATCCCAGTCACAAGAAAAGTTACAATTGCTCATATTTGGTACATCATAGAGATAATTTATAACTGTAAAAGAAATAACTGTTTTCTTATTGTCACATCTGGTGGGAGTGTACCAAAGTTAAAGAATTATGGTGTAAAGTTTTTGATGTTCTTGGAGTGATTTTGGGAGCAGAAGTTAAATGAAGTCCCTGGATAGCGCTCTTCAACGATTCCATTAGAAATATCTGTGAGACGGGGAGGCCGATTCATTAATAGCGCCAGGTAGCGACAGATGAGTGCCAGTAGCGTGATTTTCACAGCGCCAGCCAGTATTCGCTGTGCTTGGCCGGGGTTTGCTTGTTGACAGCGACTCAGTCGGTGTGCGGTAATGTTGAATACGGGGTTAGGGGTCGCTGTTTCACAGGTTCAGCGTTGTATGGGTGCGCCTGACAGCGAATGGCCAGAGCGAACGGCTTGCTGCAGATTCATTAACAAATCACGCTCAAAAATTTCTCGCGCTGTGAATTCCTTGTTTAAACCCTAGAGCGCTGGCGGCGATGTGTGTAAAGTAGTTTTTAACCCCCAAACAACCATTTTTTTTTAATGTAAAAATTATACAAGTTTTTCTAAACATTTTGTAATATGAATACATGAATATCAGACCTGTAATCTCAATTCTGTACATATTTTTTTTTTTTTTTCCTTAAAAAAAATATCTAACATTGCCGTAGTGGTCACAGAAATTTTGACAGTTAAAAAAAAAACAAAAAAAAACATAAACTCAATTAATTATGAATATTTAAAGATTGCTCCATTGAAATGCATTGGAGAGCGCCAGGGAGCAACAGGTCATACCTGGCGCTGTGATGGGATTAGTAGCGGCGCTGTTCGTTGCAGTCGGCTACATGATGAATCCCGCGCTAGCTGACGCTCTCGCCGGCGCTAGCCTCATTTAGCGTGATAAATGCGTCATTGTGACCGCCGCCGGGCGTACTTGATTCGGTAGCCGCCGTTAGCTGGCGGTACCTGGCGCTCGTCAGACACTACCTGGCGCTAGCCCTTGATAAATAAGGCCGAGAGACAACAGTTTTTTCATATTTTGACGGGAGCAAAAATGGTCAATAACGGCCATGGAACAACTGTCAGCAATTAATATTGGTAACCTTGAGGGATTTCGAGAGGTTTGGGCTCCGTGGATAGAACATTTTTTACCTTTCGATTTTGATTCTAACCTTTTATTATTATAAGGTTGTGTTATATGACGATTTCTTTATAATGTATGCTTGGGTTTTTCTTTTTTTTTATTTTTTTTTTACTTTAATTAATGTGTGAGAAGGGGCTAGATTTAATGAAATTGATAAGGTGTACTGTGTCTAGTTTTTATGACATAAGCCTTTATAATATAGAATTTAAATGATGTGTTTATGCGCACAAATTGGTTTATATAAAGATGTCTATGATCTGTTATATCATATATACCAAAAGTGTTTATAGATATCTTTGATAAAAATTATTGAAAAGGAAAAGAAATAACTTTCTCAATGAACAGGACTTATTTATTGTTTTATTTTCTTAAAGATGTTTTTCTAGGCATCCAACTGGCTTTCTCAGTTCAGGCACACTTGTCCAGAAATTTGGCTGCGATAAATGATATCTCCAATCTGTATTTTCAGTCCTCTATAAACAGTAGGAATGTGAGGTTATGGTAGAGAGAGGATATGGATTGGAGTTGTCATTTATGGCTGACAGATTCCTGTACAAATCAGTGATACAAAAAACAGGGGATAAAAGAAAGGCCTGGACTAGTGTCTAGGGCAGGGGTATTCAACCACTTCTTGTAAAGGTCCATTTAAAGGCATCTGGTGAGATGTGAAGGTCCGGGTAGAGGGCTGTCGTGGGGGGGTGGATAGTTAGAAATGAGCACACTGGGGGAGGGGCTATAGACTCCCCAAACAAAACTAAAAAAAAACTGCTTGCCCCACTGCCCCACCCCAAAAATCCTACTGGGCATTGAGAAAAAAACAGGAGCTTTTTTTTGCCCCACAGAAGCAACAGTGCTGGCCTGTAGCACACTACTGTAACCTCGCCCCCTTGCATTCTGTGCAGGGCGTGTACAGGGGTGGACTAGGGCCCAAAATGTTACTGGCAAAATCTGGTAACAAGGATGGATAGATAGAGCTTGGGGGAAAGGGATGAATGGGCGAGAAGCTGTAAGGAAGAGGGATGAGAGCCAGAACAGGAAGGGCAGGGGGATGGAGAGAGATGGAAGAACTAAAAGGACAGGAATGAATGGGCAGAGCTGGGGTGATAGATGGCCAGAGCTGGAAGAAAGGATAATGGATTGGGAAAGCTGGGAGGCTGGGGATTGGATGGGCAAAACTGGGAGGATGAAAATGGATGGGGCAGAAAGACTGGGCTGGATGGGGCAGAGCTGAGGGGACGGGGATTAGATGGGGAGGGGACAGGGACAGGGATTAGATGGGGAGGGGACGGGGGGACAGGGACAAGTGAGTGCAGTGCTGTCAGGGAAGGGGTCCGGAAATCTGGTACAGAGGTCCGCCAGTTGAGTATTGCAGGTCTAGGGGTTTAGATTGGAGCAGAGAATCCCCCCAAATGACCCAATTACAAGCAGTGCAACAGAGCAACCCCCCAAATCACCCTATAACAATCAGTGCAGCAGAGCATCCTCCCAAATCACCCTATAACAAGCAGTGCAGCAGAGCATCTTCCCAAATCACCCCATAACAAGCAGTGCAGCAGAGCATCTTCCCAAATCACCACATAACAAGCAGTGCAGCAGAGTATCCCCCCAAATCACCCTATAAAACAAGCAGTGCAGCAGAGTATCCCCCCAAATCACCCCATAACAAGCAGTGCAGAAGAGTATCCCCCAAATCACCACATAACAAGCAGTGCAGCAGAGAATCCCCCCAAATCACCCCATAACAAGCATTGTAGCAGAGCATCCCCCAAATCACCCCATAACAAGCAGTACAGCAGAGCATCCCCCCAAATCTCCCCATAACAAGCAGTGCAGCAGAGAATCCCCCCAAATCACCCCATAACAAGCAGTGCAGCAGAGAATCCCCCCAAATCACCCCATAACAAGCAGTACAGCAGAGCATCCCCCCAAATCTCCCCATAACAAGCAGTGCAGCAGAGAATCCCCCCAAATCACCCCATAACAAGCAGTGCAGCAGAGAATCCCCCAAATCACCCCATAACAAGCAGTGCAGCAGAGAATCCCCCAAATCACCCCATAACAAGCAGTGCAGCAGAGAATCCCCCAAATCACCCCATAACAAGCAGTGCAGCAGAGAATCCCCCAAATCACCCCATAACAAGCAGTACATCAGAGAATCCCCCCAAATCACCCCATAACAAGCAGTACAGCAGAGCATCCCCCCAAATTACCCCATAACAAGCAGTGCAGCAGAGCATCCCCCCAAATCACCCCATAACAAGCAGTGCAGCAGAGAATCCCCACAAATCACCCCATAACAAGCAGTGCAGCAGAGAATCCCCCCAAATCACCCCATAACAAGCAGTACAGCAGAGCATCCCCCCAAATTACCCCATAACAAGCAGTGCAGCAGAGCATCCCCCAAATCACCCCATAACAAGCAGTGCAGCAGAGCATCCCCCAAATCACCCCATAACAAGCAGTGCAGCAGAGAATCCCCCAAATCAGCCCATAACAAACAGTGCAGCAGAGAATCCCCCAAATCACCCCATAACAAGCAGTGCAGCAGAGTATCCCCCAAATCACCCCATAACAAGCAGTGCAGCAGAGCATCCCCCAAATCAGCCCATAACAAACAGTGCAGCAGATAATCCCCCCAAATCACCCCATAACAAGCAGTACAGCAGAGCATCCCCCCAAATCTCCCCATAACAAGCAGTGCAGCAGAGAATCCCCCAAATCACCCCATAACAAGCAGTGCAGCAGAGTATCCCCCAAATCACCCCATAACAAGCAGTGCAGCAGAGAATCCCCCAAATCAGCCCATAACAAACAGTGCAGCAGAGAACCCCCCCAAATCACCCCATAACAAGCAGTGCAGCAGAGCATCCCCCCAAATCACCCCATAACAAGCAGTGCAGCAGAGAATCCCCCAAATCACCCCATAACAAGCAATGCAGAAGAGATTCCCCCTAAATCACCCCATAACAAAGGACTTTCTTGACAATAATAATAATAAATGAATACAAAAGGTTTTAAAATAAGTGTGGGAGGCATCATACCAGCAATAATAAAAACAGGCATTTTTTTTTTTTTTTAACAAGGGCTATTGCTTGTCTGTAATCTCATGGGTCCAGTGTGAGGATCAGTGAGTTGCATGTTACTCTATGGTGCTCTCCTTCCTGTAAGGAAGTAAATCACCCCATAACAAGCAGTGCGTCAGAGCATCCCCCCCAAATCATCCCCTAAACAAAGGACTTTGACACATAATAATAATAAATGAATACAATACGTTTTTAAATATAATAATAAAAATAAGCCCCTTTTTGTACAAGGGCCATTGCTTGTGTGTAATCTCATGGGCCCCAGTGTGAGGATCAGTGAGTCGCATGTTACTCTATGGCGCTCTCCTTCCTGTAAGGGCCGACATTGCAGATAATGACAGGGTTTGTCTTTTACGTTCTCCTTTCATGTGACAGATGCTTTAGAAATTATCTTCTATTATGAGCATATTTTTAGCCCTCTGAACATGCAGGGCGCCAAACCTGGAGGCACGCACAGTTGTCCCGACGCCTGACATGCTCTACATTCTCGTTTGAAGGGTTTTGGTGTAAATTGTTTTGCTTAGTGGGGGCGACATGAAATGGTCTCGCTGAGCATTGTTGTTATAAAGTAATGTGCTGACTGACTGCTGCATCAAAATAAATGACATGTTACTGCGCTTTAACGTAGGCTTCGTGTACACCGCCATTAGCATTGTGTATTGCCTGCTCTGACCTACTGTCTGTCTGGATCTGTCTACATCAATGAGAAGCATGGAAGGGCAATTTTAAAGCAGAACAAAACTCACTTTGGCTGGCCCTGGAATCTTAACGATTGACAGAACTCACCTGCTTGCCAACGTCCGTAGACCATATCCCCGCATCTTCGGGCTGAGAGCGCGCTCCCGTCCCGGCCATTCAGATAAGCTGAGGGTAGGGGCACTCTCCCGCTTCCACAAACAAGAGCCATTCACTGAACATTTAAAGTAGACCAACAGTCAAAAATGACTTACAGGCTGATTCATTACTAGCGCCAGGTAGCGACAGATGAGCGTCTGTAGACCAGATTTCAGAGCGACCGCTAGTAGTCGCTGTGCTCGGCCGTGGTTCGTTGTTTCACAGCGCCTCAGTCGCTGGCCGGCATTGTTGAATACGTTATGTGATTCGCAGTACTATGCTGTATGGGAGCGAATGGTAGCGCCAGCTCAGTGCGACTGACTCACACCACATTCATCAAAAAAACAGCCTCAAACAGCGCCGGCGCTCAAAATCAGGCCGATGTAGCCCAGAGCGCCAGAGGCTGTGTGATTAAAGTGTGTTTTTGAACATGTATCCACTAGTAACAAAGCGAAAACATATGGAATGACATTGTTATTACATTGTAATATGAACACTTGAATACCAGACATGTAAGGACAATTCTGCATAAATATATTATTAATCAATAAAGTTTTCAAAAATGTCATTTTCTAGGCCAGGCACTCTGCAAGGATGAACGCCAGCGCTGTACACTGAGCCTGGGATAATGATGAATCGTACGCTACATGGCGCTGTTCCAGTCGCTCACCAGAATCGCCTTCATAAATGTGTAATTGCTGCCGTGTCCAGCGTTCACCTGCAGCTACCTGACGCTACCTGGCGCTATCCTTTCATGAATATGGCCCTTAGACCAGACCAACACAACAAACCCTTCCCCAGGGAAATTTAGATTGCTGCACATAAAAATGAATTTACCTTTTTCTAAATCCTGCTGTAGTGAATTTTAACATTTAAAAAAAATGGTGGCTTGTGCATCTGCAGGCCACCTACAAACAGGAAGTGTTGCTGGGCTTCCTGTTACTATGCATTGTCAGTTATATCCAGGCAGCAGCATGGCTGAGATGCTGGGAGAGGAAGCTCCAAAATGGCTGCTACCTTTCTTTTCGGTGCCAGGCTGCTTGTCCGGTTTAATATGCTCGCCAAATGCCTCTGGACAAGAGCCCGAGCATGTGCCGTAGGACTGGTAAGAGGGGAATTTTACAGGGCGTTCTGGGGGGTTTCACACGGCGGGGCGCGGAACAAAACCTGGGATCACCAAAACCCTGGGTTTTGTTCCACTTTAAGCTTATGTATCAAGCAAGCTACAAGAAAGTAATCTTGCTGCTATGGTAGCCAATGGGACATAACATGTGAACCATTTATATAACTTTGCACGTTGGTCGATTATATACTATATATATCATATCTCCCAAGTGTCCCTGATTTGGAGAGACTGTCCCTCTTTTGAGTCCATGTCCACCTGTCCCTTGTTGTTCTCATTTGTCCCTCTTTCAGGTGTAAGATGCAGATCTGCATTCATAAATGGTTCAATTGCCTATTTAAAGTGTTTATATTGCTGTAACTGTTACATCTCCTATTTATCAATCAATGAGGGGAGTGGCCTAATTTAACAAATGTCCATCTTTCCCTGAAAAGTTGGGAGGTATATATATATTCATATCTCCCAACTTTTGAATATACTAAAAAGAAAGATGTCCTGAGGAAGTGACGGTTGTGACGTCACGCAACGCGTAGACGTTAGGGTATTGGGCTGGTGGTTGTTCTTGATTTAAGTTTATTTTATATTTGGATTGTTATTTTTTTGCTCTCCCCGGCTGTTACTCACTATTTTATTAGTATGTATTAGGGTTTTTTATAGGTTACAGGATAGCTTTGTATAGCACTTGCACTTTAATTAGGTTTTCAATACATTGTTACACTGTAGCGCTCATTTAAGTGGGTTGTTGATATGCACTATTGCACTTTGATTTATACCAGCCAGGCAGGATAATTAATGTAGAATTTTAGTAATCCTTTGTTATTTAATATTGTATCCCACACCAGTCCCTCTCCCCTCCAATTTTTTGTTCTTTGCCTTCCTTACTGACAATGTATTGTCTTTTATGTTTTTTAATTAGTCTTAAGTGTATTAGTGGTTCATACATTTTTTGTAAATAAATATGATTTTTTTCAAATATATACAGTAGTGGTGCCATATATTATAAAGGGTGCTTTGGAAGGTGTGGGTCCCAACTTTTGAAAGTCGTAAAGAGGCACACGAGAAACCGCACCCAGCTACGTCCTCGACCACGCTCTTGAAGGGAAACAACACCTAGGAATTAAATAGGGCATCCCTCATTGCAGACAGTCAGGGGCATCCCTCGTTACAACCAGTTAGGGGCGACACAGACAGACAGACACATATATACACACACAGATACACACATGCAGACAGACACAAGCAAACACACATACACAAACACACACAGACACACACATACACAAACACATACACAGACACACACTCACCAGTGCAGGCGATTTCCCCTCCTCTCCAGTGAGGCTCTTTCCCGGAGTCCCGCCTACCTTCAGCTTAGCGGCAGCAACAGGCTCCTTCCTGGAGTCCCGCCCCCACCCACAGAGCCACCAATGAGATTAATAAAGAGAAAAAAAACCTGCCTCCCATGCTCCCAGCTGCCGCGGACTCTCAGATGCCCGCTGCCACCGACTCAGAGTATTCAGCTGAGCGTTTACACTCAGGGCTGGCGGCAGCGTGCGTCTGAAAGGCCATGGCAACTCTACGGGCGACGGCGTGGGACATAGCGGCGACGGCACGGGACAAGTGCATGCGCCGTGGGACGCGGGACCAATGGTTAAAAATCGGGACGGTTGGGGTATAATATATATATATATATATATATATATATATATATATATATATATATATAAATATATGCACACACACAACCCCGGGGTAACAGCAGGGGTGTGGAGAAAGGATTCATCTTGGGCCTTGTGATGTCCGATGTTGTACACATACCTCCAGGAGAACAAATACAGTCCCAGACAGGTTTCTACTATAATGGTTCCACTTACTATTACTCCTCACACACACAGTACTAAGACTTGTTCTACTCCAGCAGTTCTAACTGGCACAGCAAGGCCTAACTCACACAAGTAGGTATCTGGGCTTTTACCCCCCTCCACAGGTTCCTGGTGGTTGCCATCTGGCTTAATTTTTTTCTTTTGGCGTTCCCTCAGGTCCTGGCTGCTCCCATCTGCAGGGTTCTAAGATTGGTTTCCTCTGGTGAACACAAGAATGATTTCCTCTGGTGGGGCCTAAGAATGATTTCCTCTGGTGGGGCCTAATAATGATTTCCTCTGGTGGGGCCTAAGAATGATTTCCTCTGGTGGGCCTAATAATGATTACCTCTGGTGGGGCCTAACAATAATTTCCTCTGGTGGGGCCTAAGAATGATTTCCTCTGGTGGGGCCTAAGAATGATTTCCTCTGGTGGGGCCCAAGAATGATTTCCTCTGGTGGGGCCTAAGAATGATTTCCTCTGGTGGGGCCTAAGAATGATTTCCTCTGGTGGGGCCTAATAATGATTTCCTCTGGTGGGGCCTAATAATGATTACCTCTGGTGGGGCCTAATAATGATTTCCTCTGGTGGGGCCTAAAATGATTTCCTCTGGTGGGGCCTAATAATGATTACCTCTGGTGGGGCCTAAGAATAATTTCCTCTGGTGGGGCCTATGAATGATTTCCTGTGGTGGGGCCTATGAATGATTTCCTGTGGTGGGGCCTAAGAATTATTTCCTCTGGTGGGGCCTATGAATGATTTCCTCTTGTGGGGCCTAAGAATTATTTTCTCTGGTGGGGCCTAAGAATGATTTCCTCGTGTGGGGCCTAAGAATGATTTCCTGTGGTGGGGCCTAAGAATGATTTCCTCTGGTGGGGCCTAAGAATAATTTCCTGTGGTGGGTCCTAAGAATGATTTTCTCTGGTGGCCCCAAAAATAAATTTCTCTGTTGCGTTTCATCTACCGGATGCACGGAGCATGCACATCAAGGAACTGGAGAGAGATAAGTTCATGGTGTTTCCACTTGCAGGCTGATTCATGACTAACGCCAGGTAGCGACAGATGAGCGTCTGTAGCAGGCATTTCAGAGCGCCCGCTAGTAGTCACGGTGCTCGGCCGTGGGTCGCTAGTTCAGAGCGACTCAGTCGCTGTGCAGCATTGTTGAATACATTGTGTGGAGTCGCTATATGAGCAGTACAGCGCTGTATGGGAGAGAATGGTAGCGACTGGTTAGTGCGACCAACTCACACCATATTCACCAAAAAAACAGCTTTACACACCGCCGGCGCTTAAAAATGCCTCGCTGTAGCCCAGAGCACCAGAAGCTGTGTGATTAAAGGTTGTTTTTGAACACATATCCACCAGTAACAAAGCAAAAACATATGGAATGACATTGTGACATGACCATGCCAGACCTGTAATGTAAATTCTGCATAAATAAATAAAAAATGGAAACATTTTTCAAAAATGGCTTTTTCTAGGCCAGGAGAGGTCACAACATTATTTGAGAATAAAAAAAAAAAAAAAAAAAAATAAAAAAAAACCCTGTTTAAAGTGGACCGGCACCCAGGATTTTGACTATCCTGGGTTTTGGTCCACTTCGGGGGGCACCCCGATTGGGGGTGCCCCGCTGTGTGAAACCCCCCAGAAAGCCCCAAAAACTCACCTCCCCACGCTCCCACGTGACCGCGCCGTCCAATCTCCGCCGACGGACAAGCAGGTGACAGCGACGGACAAGACAGCGCGTCCGCCGCCGCCTCCCGCACGTCACTCTAACAGGGCGTGCGCCCGCGCTGGCCATTCAGGAACGGCCGGCGCGGGCGCGCGCACGTCTAGAGGGGGGATAAGGTAGGGTTTTGGGGGGTTTTGGGGGGTTTCACCCCGCGGGACATCCCGATCTCGGATGTCCCGCGGTGAGAGAGGTGATCGGCACGGGAATCTTATAGATTCCCGGGCCGATCACCCGTGGGTGTTGGTCCACTTTAAAGAGAAGTAAAAGAACGTCCATTGAAATGTATGGGAGAGCGACAGATAGCGAGGGGTAAGACGTGGCACTCTGCAAGGCTGAACGCCGGCGCTGTACGCTGAGCCTGGGATAATGATGAATCGGATGCTACATGGCGCTATCCCAGTCGCTCACCAGAATCCGCTTGATAAATGTGTAATTGCTGCCGTGCCCGGCGTTCACCTGCCGCTACCTGTCATTTACAAGGCACTACCTGACGCTATCCCCCGAACCCCAAAACTGGGGGGGGGCGGGGGCTGGGGTTTGATCCACTTAACTGGACAAAAACATTGCTATTTTTTTTTTCTTCAAAACCATTGACTTTGTACAGAAACAGTTGTGCAGAAGCCTGTGGATGAGTCACCATGTGATGACTGTGTGGCGGCTGCATTGTGTTGTTTAAGAAACCTGAAGCAGGGTTGTTGTTGTCTTTTCTACACAATACGCTTATGTCTGCACTTTCCTGTGATGAGAAAAATATAATCAGCAAAACATGTTTCTCATGACCATTCTGGCACCTGAGCGAAGCCGAGGCTGAGCCTGACTGGATTGTCGTCTTAGAGGCTGATTCATCACTAACGCCAGGTAGCGAAAGATGAGCGTCTGTAGCAGCATTTTCAGAGCGCCCGCTAGTAGTCGCAGTGCTCGGCCGTGGGTCGCTACTTTATAGCGACTCAGTCGCTGTTCAGTAATGTTGAATACGTTGTGAGAAGTCGCTATTTGACCAGTACAGCGCTGTATGGGAGCGCATGTTAGCGACTGCTCATAGCGACCGACTCACACCATATTCAGCAAAAAAACAGCCTCACAAATCTCTGGCGCTGAAAAATGCTTGTTTGAATCCCAGAGCGCAGGAGGCGGTGTGTTTAAAGTCTGTTTTTCTGCATCTATCCACCAGTAACAAAGCGAAAACATATGGAATTACATTGTAACAACATTGTAACATGAACACTTTAATGGCAGACCTGTAATGTCATTTCTGAAGAAATATATAAAAAATGAAAAAATTGTGAAAAACTGCTTTTTCAATGCCAGAAGAGGTCACAAAATTATTTGTGATTTTTTTGAAAAAAAAAAATAAAAACCCAGTTTAAAGAGAAGAAAAGGATCGTCCATTGAAATGTATGGGAGAGCGACAGGTAGCGAGAGGTCATACCTGGTGCTGTGCAAGGCTGAACGCTGGCGCTATTCGCTGAGGCTGTGAAAATGATGAATCGGACGCTACATGGCGCTATCCCAGTCGCTAAACAGATTCTGCTTGATAAATATGTAATTGCGTGCCGTGTCCGGCGCTCACCAGTCGCTACCTGTCATTAACCAGCCACTACCTGACGCTATCCATTCTTAAATAAGGGCCTTAGCTGTGAAATCACTATTGCTCAATTTTCGTTTTTTTTAAGAGACACAAAGGAGGTCAGACAATTTTATGAGAGTCACTATGGAGGTTATTCATGAAGGGATAGCGCCAGGTAGCGTCTGGTGAACGCCGGCGCTGTACACAAAACCACATTTATGAAAGTGAATCTGGTGAGCGCCTCTAACAGCGCCATATAGTGTCACATGTATTATTACAGGAGGCTCAGTGTATAGCGCCGTCGCTCTAGCTTCCAGAGCGCCAGATATTACCTTTCGCTCAGTGTCGCTCTTCCATACATTTCAATGGCCGTTCATTTGCTTGTGTATAAACAGCGTGTTTGACATGAATTTATTTTTTTTTTGCTCCAATCATTGTGTGACCTCTCCTGGCTGCAAACAAACACTTTTAGAAACTTTTTTGACTTTTTATATTTTTATGCAGAATTGTCATTACAGGTCTGGCACTAAAGTGTTATTGTCACAGTGTTATAACAATGTCATTCCATGTGTTTTCGCTTTGTTACTGGTGGACATGTGTTAAAAAATAGACTTTAATCACACAGCGTCTGGTGCTCTATGCTATGTGGAGTGGTGTGGAGCGCCGAGTGCCTGACGCACTGAGCTGGCGCTACCTTTCGCTCGCTGCAACGCTGTACTGGTGTTAGAGCACCCAACATACATCTCATTCATCAATGCCGGCCAGGTTACTACAGCAACTAAGGCGCTCTGTTACAGAGCCCGATAGCCGATCACAGCGTATACCAGCGGTGGCTCTAAGCGCTGCTATGCAGAAGCTCATCTGCCGATACCTGGTATTAATAGTGAATCAGCCTCCATGATGGAGCACTATGTGATTGGGGGGGGGGGGGGAGATTTTTATATTGCTTTTTTAAATTGTTCTGTCACTGTTACGTGTTATATAATTTATATACAGTAGCAGCCTTGGCACTATATGGAGCATGCCTGTGAAGGTGCACCAGATACACATATACTATAGCTGGGGTAATGGCTGTGTGTATAAGCAATTGCTAATAATATAAAAATATAATATATCATATGATATAATATAAATAATAATAATAGTAATATGCCAGCAACATTTTCATGTAAGGTGGCCCCTCAGAGTGGGCCCAACACCCCCATCTAACACTGCTGGTCTGTATTCTGGTCTTTGATAAGGGCAATTTAGCAGTTTGGTTGCAGTTCTATTTTTATGATTGTCTATTGCCAGCTAGTCACTTTTGTTGCCATCTGTAAATAGTTTTATCTACAATCTCTGGATTTTCTTAGAAATAGGTCTAGTCATAAGGCCGGCCATCTGGTAATGGTTGTCTGGCTATTAATACTTATGCCCTTATTCATCAAACGATAGCGCCAGGTAGTGTCTGACGAGCGCCAGGTAGCGGCAGCTAACGGCGACTACCGACTCAAGTACGCCCGGCGGCGGTCACAATGACGCATTTATCAAGCAAAATGAGGCTAGCGCCGGCGAGAGCGACAGCTAGCGCGGCATTCATCATGAAGCCGCCTGGACCGAACAGCGCCGCTGCAAATTCCCTCACTGCGCCAGGTATGAGCTGTCGCTCCCTGGCGATGTCCAATGCATTTCAATGGAGCAATCTATAATAATTCATGATTAATTGGTAATAATTTTTTTTTTAATTTTTTTAATGTCAAAAAATCGGAGACCACTTCTGCAATGTTAGGATTTATTTTTAAGTAAAAAAAAAAAAAAAAAAAATATGTGCAGAATTGATCTAACAGGTCTGAGATGAATGTATTCATATTACAAAATGATTCTAAAAACATGTATAATGTTACATTCAAAAAATATGGTTGTTTAGGGGTTAAAAACTAGTTAATACACATCGCCGCCAGCGCTCTGGGGTTTAAACAAGGAATGGACAGCGACAGCACATTCGGAGCGTGATTTTTTGATGAATATGAAGCTAGCCGTTCGCTCTGGCCATTCGTTGTCAGGCGCTCACATACAACGCTGGACCTGTGAAACAGCGACCCCCCAGCCCGTATTCAACATTACCGCACACCGACTGAGTCGCTGTCATCAAGCTAATGCCGGCCAAGCACAGCGAATACTGACTGGCGCTGAAAAAATCACGCTACAGTCGCTCATCTGTCGCTACCTGGCGCTATTGATGAATCGGCCTCCCCTATCTGCATTTACCATGGTGGCCTTCCATACAACACGGTTCATGATAAGTTGTGTTGCTTAAACCGGACCTTCACCATGATTTAATGAAAAGCCCAAACTCTTAAAAAACGGTTCCCCAGCATCTAAAATTAATATATTTTACATTTTTACTCACTAACTTATTATTCTTTCCCCCACTGGGCTGCAACTCTGTTCAGGAATTTAGGATATGGGCGCTGCCATCTTGACTCGGAAGCATCACACTTACTGAGGAGAGGAGAGTGGGATAAGGTACAGGGGGGCAGGTTATAGCTGTGCTTTGCTCAGACAGAGCAGAGCTGGGGTCAGGGAAAGGTCAGCAGTCCCAGAATGCAGAGCAGAACAGTCACTTCCTGTTTGCAGGCACTTCCTGTTTGCAGGCTGCCTGATAAAATGGCGGCTTCCATAAGCCGCCATCTTGGATGTTTAAAGGCTCATAACATGCAGTAGATGCAGGTAGGATGATTTTTAATGTGAGCAATCTGTATGTACAGGGTGTGGGAAATATATAAGATAGACTCTTATTCAGAGTGAAGGTCCGCTTTAAGGATTTTTGTTTAAGTTAAGTTAGGCTGGAAAGTTGCTAATTTAGGGGGTCATTTGTAAAAATGCATTTTAGGGGCGCCCTGAGACTCATCTTCTCCCATTCCAATATTGGGCGCAGGGGCAGCATGACTGAGGAGCTCCCCTCAGGTAATGTCCAGGCAATTTAATTTTTAGTGGGGCAAATTTATGGGATGCATTTTGGAAAGCGAATGGGAGGAAGTGATGAATGGGGGAGGCATAATAGGCACCAGGAGGCCTTGTGATGTCCTCTTCTTTCCTGGACCCAGTAGGAAGTTTCACCGTTCCTCCCTAATTTTCTTTGTAGCTGGGGGCTGGGTCAAGCCTTACGTAGATTGATATCTATGCACATGCGGGATGTCTGATGAAGGGAAGCAGGTTAAATAATGTGGACCAACACTGGTCCGGTTCCCGGTGCATTCAAACAGGCTTGGGGGGCGGCACCCAGAATGCTGGAGTCCCCCATGCATCACCACCCAGAACACCCCGCGGTCACGTGGGTGGGACCTTTTGTTGGCCAGAGCCAAGGATGTGACCCCAACCCATGTGACCGCCAGGAAGAGGTAATAATTGCAGGAGTTCTGGTGGCGATGCGGGGGGGGGGGCAACATTCTGGATGTCTCACACCCCCCCCCCCCCCCCCCCCCCAAGCCTTTTTGAATACTCAAAATTGACAGTCGGACTAAAAAATAAAGTAGAGCGATTCTTACAACTGGCGCTGAATAAACCCCTTAGGTTGGTCCAATCCCAGCAGAATTTTGGTAGAATTAGGTAAACTCCATTTTTTTAAAAAGCAAGATGGCCCGATTTGTGCCAGGAAGCCAGATAAAAAACTCACCTCTCCACGATCCAATGGAGCATGCACGGGCTCTTGTCCAAAGAGAACTGCCTTGAAATGCCTAAGTCATTTACTATCTAAATGGTTGGGGCAGGAGCGCGCGTGACGCCGAGGATGCAGGCGATGTGACAGCGCACGAAACAATGAGAACTGCCCTGAAATGCCTAAGTCATTTACTATCTAAATGGTTGGGGCAGGAGCGCGCGTGACGCCGAGGATGCAGGCGATGTGACAGCGCGCGCTCTCCATTGGAAACAATGAGAACTGCCTGCTGGATGACGTAGTCAATGCAGGTGGCTCTCATTGGATGAGTGCCAGCGTATTCGCCGTTGGAGGGGGAAAGGGTTAATTTTTAGGAGCACCCTGGGGGGGTTCACACTGTAAGGGAATCCCAATTCGGTATGCCTCAGGGAAAAGCCAGTGGCCGTCCCTGGAATCTTTTAGATTCCAGGCCGTCTGGATTCCGCTTTAAAACACCTTTGAATAACTGACATAC
Source organism: Gastrophryne carolinensis (assembly GCA_027917425.1). Classification (NCBI taxonomy): domain Eukaryota; kingdom Metazoa; phylum Chordata; class Amphibia; order Anura; family Microhylidae; genus Gastrophryne; species Gastrophryne carolinensis. The sequence goes on from CM051234.1 coordinate 45,036,776, forward strand.
AGCTTTTTCGTGCTTTTTGTACTGATTATTACCAGGAAAATCGCTATTGCAGTCACTTATGTCAAAAATAACAATCACATTAAAATCCCATCTCAATCGCAAATGATTTCCAAGCACCAAACATTGGAAAATTGCAATCGCCCAGCTATGGCTGCGCTCAGCCTAACGCAGCCTAACTGTAAGATGGGTCACAGGGTCAGTTTTACTGGAGGCCTCGGACAGGGCAGTTTCTAGGTAAATTAGCGCTCAGTGCGAGAGGGAAATAAATTCCCCCTCCTCACCCATCCTATGGTGCTGCTGTCCCATACAGGTATATGCCATGCAGTGCCTCTACTATAGCAGCAGGCAGTGCCCCCTCCCCTTGACTAAACCCAATATCAGGGCCGAGTCTTATGGCCAGCAACACTAACAGTTTCCCTGACTCACCTAAAGAGGCTGAATTAGAGCAGGAGGGGTTACACCTGTGAGCTCAGAAATGTGGAGTGTTGTCTCTGCCTCAGCCAATTAGATGATCAGGAAGCCAGAGTCAGGAAGTCCCTGGTCTGTACATTAAACATGCCAGTTTGTGTACTTTGCCAACGTCAACACATTGTTGCTGCCATGAAATATTTTGTTTATAACTGAATTGAAAACAAAGAAGACCAAATAACAGATAAGTTCAGCACCCTGAGCACATCATTTTGGCACACAATGATGGAAGCTTTTAAAAATGCCATTGAAAGTGGACATTTCCTTTAAGTCTGTGGCTGTAGTGTTCAAAAAGTGGAACATTTCCAGTGGTAAAGCATTGTTTTGGATCTAACATAGTATATTTAATATGGTTTAATATGGGGTCACTTATATGACTTTTGTAGATGTATACAGTCATAGATTTGGATTTGTTTGATTTAATTACACACAGGTGGATTGACTAGGTTGCCCCCTGTTAGTACTATAACTGGTTTTATTCTTTTTTTATACATTTATTAATAAAGATTAAGATCCTTTCATATATATAAAGGTCTCAATCATGTCTGCTCTTTCCCTTCTTTCCTCCGGACTGTACAAATTAAATAACAAACATTTGTTATATAACAGCAAATGGTAAGGTAAATATAAAGGCAACTTTTACAAATCTGCTTAAAAAAACAGGCCATTCCTTCTGTCATCCATACTATAAAATCCCCCATTCCTAAAAATCCTAAATGACCTTTTCTGTGGACTCTTACATTTGACACCCTGTTTACAGATCAGCATAAAATCCATTAGCAGTCCCCTGACACAGATTTGGGATAACACATCACTGAAGTAACATGACCTTTGGTAAACCTCTTACACTGTGGGGACATTTATTGGGAACGCCTTGCATGCTCATGGTACAGCTCAGATAACATCCTTTGGGTACTGACATACAAGTGACCAGAGGGGCAATGTAATCTAGATACTGTGACACTATGTTACAGATACAGAGTCGTAAGCCACCATGTGGAGAGACCCATGTTAGACTTAAAGAGGAACATCAGACCAATAATAAAAAGGGGCTGATTCCCCCCCCCCCCCCCATCGGCCCCTACTTCTTTTGAATCTAGGCAGCAGGCAGACGCAACATCCAGCTGCTTCAGGGCCCAATCCTCACCCCGCCATCCGCTTAGCCGTCTGTTAATGACAAGCACAGCCTTAGCCGCGCTCGTCAATGTCTCATGGTGATCTCGCAGCTCAGAGAAGTCTTGAGGGATTTCGGGCGGCCCCATTGCATCCCATGCAGGCACGAGATCCGGGGCCCTGCACAGTGCCTGATGGGATGCAAGATGGCGACACCCATCGGAATGTCGCCCGGAAACCGAGAGGCCCAGAAGATGGATCCCTTGGCTAGGTGAGTAAATAATGCCCTAAGGTAAAATCCGAGGATGAGGCTTCGGGGAGATTTTAAAATCCCAGATGTTGCTCTTTAATATGGGGGGGGGGGCTAAAGAGAATAGAAGACCCTTTACTCAAAGGTAAAGGGAAAGTAGTACTTTCCTAGAATGGAGAGTGTCATGTCCCATGACGTGTGTTTTATTTTACCCGAGGTAACTGTTTAACATAGTGTTTATTTGCAAAGGCTGAGCAGTGTGCCTTTAATCCCCTTTTGTCCCTTCCTGGCTCCCTTAGTGTTGCTCTGATGTAAGTAACTCCTAACACCTTCTTCCCCTCCCTCTCAGCCATGTCTAGTTTGGCATCCAAGCAGTGAACACCTGCTGCTCCTTCCTGCAGTCTACAGTCATTCTACCTACTGCTGTTGTATGGGTTACATCACAAGTTTCCTGCTGTATCAAACTTACATGTCAAGATTCCTGCTGTAAGAAGTTTTGCTGCAAGATTCAGTACTAAAATAAAGCTTTTGAAACTTTTTCGACGTGATACACGAGCAGTTGAGTAAGCTATCTGCCAAGCCTTATGGAGTTAAGAAAACATCCATCACAGACACACACAGGGAACGTGGAGCTGCCTACAGAATTCACATTACTGCCGTCTGGTGAGTCAGAATAGAGAGCACTTACACGGCGGCCAACTAATCCTCGGCATTGCACACTCAGTGGCTATCTGAGTTCCTTGGATGGCTCTGAGATGTAAAGAGATGATTTGCATGACTCCACTCACTGCAAATAGCGATGGGTAATTCTGTTGCTCCCTGTTTTGGGCACTGTGTAAATACTTTCCTTTCTAGGAAAGCACCTCTTTTTCTTTATATTACAGATACTAATCCAGGGGAGGCATGCACGCACAGAAACACCAGGCTTCAAAAACACTTCCACCCTATTTTCTAACATGGCTGCATGTATTGAGGGGCAGATCATAACTGGTGCAATGGAGCATCTGCTCCTAGTAGCCACACCTTGTGTGTGGGGGGGGGTGCTCTAGCTCACATCACATTTACCTTAGCTGACCATTTTCTCAAAGACCATTGTGCCGAGCCACATTTGGTACTGTCCTAAAGTTTTCTATTTTGAAAGGGCCAATCCAGCAAAGGGGGTTTGCTGGGTTTCTGACCTGTGGCAAGGCTGGCAAACATAGGAAAACGCTGGCATAATAGGTGGGCAGGCTGTTGATTGCTGGCAGCCTGATCAAAGACTGGGGCCAGACGTCTAAATGCTGAGAGCAGGGTTTCAGAGCTGCAGAGAGAGGCAGCCAATAAGAAATAAGATTTCGCATCTCAGGCCTAGGGAAGCAAAGGCTGTTGCGTGACATTGTGCTACTACTCAGGCAGCCAGCTACAGGTGTTCCACTGACCTTGCACCATCACTATCATGGTGCATGGCAAGACAGCAAGGGAGGCTGGTATGACGGTCTATCCTCTTCAGTCAGTCCTGCTTTTGTCTTGGATGCAGTGAGAGCCAGAGATTGTTTGGGAGACCACATAGGATACACCATGAAGAATTCAAAAGGTAATGTCCTACTTTCAGGATTATGGTGTGGGGTGGACCCCTCTAGTCAATGTCTCAGGTACACTAACAGCTCAGCATTACATTGATTTGGCTAAGAATCCATGGATGTTTTTCAACAGGGCAACTCCGGGCCACATGTTTTCCAGTCTGCTGTGAGCAGCCTGTGTGGCCTGCCATGACCTACAGCATCTCTGGACCTGTCTCCCATAGAGCACGCCTCTAAAAGTATTAGATCATTGGAGATGCAGAATTAGGAGAAAAAGGGGGTGTGGCAACAGTGATGTGATGTAAGCACACTGTGTATTTTACATATATCATAGTAAAAAAAATATGTGCATTGCTGTGCCTCTAGTTATTACTGCCAGCACATAGTGTGACCAGAAAAGGGGGTGAGAGATGCTGCAGGCTAAGAGAGTCTCCAACTTGCCAGCAGAGAGAGGAGGGAGGAGGGCGGGGTTTCATAGTTGCAGAGAGAGGCAGCCAATCATGACGTCTGGGGAGGGAGTGGGGGGTGTTTCTGTTCTCTGTCCACTGAAGGTTGATTGAAGGACCAGGTCAGTGGGCTGGTGATTGAAAGCTGAATGAGGAAGTGACTTTATAACTACACGGACAGACAGGAGAGGAAGGACAACGCTGAAATGACTCAATGTAAGGTAAGCTACTGATATCTATTTTTTAAATTTTGACTTGCCAATCACTTTAAGCTTTTCAAACAACCCAGGCACTCACTCCGACATATGCTATAAAAGTGTGTTTTCAGCAAGATTTTGCAGCGCAAACACAGCAAAATGCATTGCGAAAGTCTGTGTTCGCACGCCCTGCTAGAGGGATAGCGGGGATGCGGCCACAGCTCGTGCATGCGTCGTTGGACTGGGAAGCAAGGTAAGTATGGGGCGACCTGGGGGGTTTCACACAGCGGGGCATCCCAGTTTTGGATGCCCCTGGGGGGGAATCGATCGGCCCAGGAATCTTATAGATTCCCGGGCCGATTGGGGTGGGTTTTGGTCCACTTTAAGCAACTCTCATAACCTTCACTGGGCACATGCCGTCACCACCCCCATCCTTTAGACTGCAAGTACGCAAGGGCAGGGCTCTCTCTCCTATTGTCTCCTGTGCTCAGAACATTTGGTTTGAACCTCGTAGCATCTAGTTTTGTATTGGTCCCTGTACTATATGTTTTACCTTGTCTGAATTATACCTTATATAGCGCTACAGAAGATGATGGCGCTATATAAATTAACAAGAGTAATAATAATAATATAAATAATAATAATAATTATGGTTAATGGAAAATTCCAATCAAAGAAAGCTTTGCTATTGGAAAATAGTTGTATGTTGCTTTTCTTCAACTCATCAGAGTTTGTGGTGGAGCCTTTTTAATAAGTAACTGTTATTTTTTGGTGCAGAATCTCTCTGCCTTTTTCTATATATCTGGAGACGATGCAGGTAAACAAATTTGCCCTATGAACAGCAATGATGTCACAAGAGAAATTGCTTGGTATAAAAGGGTAGAAATTCCCTCAAATCTATTTTTGAAGATCTGTACGTTGGCAGCGCAATTGGAGCTACTTTGCTTGTTGGAGTCGTGGAGGCTGATTCATGACTAGAGCCGGCTATCGGCAGATGAGCGCCTGTACAGCGGCGCTAGTATAAGCTGTGATTGGCTATTGGGCGCTGTAACAGAGTGCCTGAGTCGCTCTAGTAACCTTGATTGATGCATTGAGCATTGATGAATGTTATGTATGTTGGGCGTTCTAACACCAGTACAGCGTTGCAGGGGGTGAAAGGTAGGGCCAGCTCAGTGCGACCACCTCTCAGCAACTCACACCATATTCAACAAAAAATCACACTGCGTAGGCGCTCTGCATCTGGTCGCTATAGCATAAAGAAGTCTGTTTTTGAACACATGTAACAAAGCGAAAACACATGGAATGACATTGTTGTAACATTGTTTGAGAGAAAAAAAATAAATATTAAAAACAAAAAACCCTGTTTAAGCAGAGGAAAAGGAACGTCCATTGAAATGTATGAGAGAACAACAGGTAGCAACAGGTAATATCTGGCGCTCTGGAAGCTAGAGCGCCGGCGCTCTACACTGAGTTGCCTGTAATGATGAATCGGACCTTACATGGCGCTGTTGGAGTGGCTCACCAGAATTGCCTTCATAAATGTGGTTTTGCGTACAGCGCCCGGCGTTCACCAGATGCTGCCTGGCGCTAGACCTTCATGAATAAACCCCATAGATGGGCTTATTGCCTTTCACTTCTCTGCTGGACTTTCATAGGTTCTGTTAACATGCAGGTAAGGCAGCTCCCAGGAAAAAGTAAATGAAAGGTTTTGATTTTGGTTGCAAAAGCTTTAGAGCAGCTGAGGCGTGTCACCGGCGCAGTACAGTGACAGCAGAGCGCCGCAGGCTACTAGAAGGAAGCAGAGCCATGCTTTCAAAAGGCTGGAGGAGTCCAGTAACATGATCCATCTATCCAGAGAGGCAAGATTTCACTAAAACGTAGGGAGCAATTATGGAAGAATGCTCCAGGGTTACAAAGCAATAGTGGGTCCGGGTGTGACTTGGCAGCTGGTCATTTGTAGGGATTCATCTATAAAGATAGGAACTTCTCTACATCATGTAGACAGAAGGCAGACATTTAGCAAGAGAACATGCTCTGAGTGTTTTATTCAGCATGATGGGACTCCCATCACTATTCATGTAAAAAATCCTGCACTTGGGTAGAAGGAATCCCTGCTCTGAGCACCGTATGGGCAGCACTGTGTTATCCAGGACCTCGGAGGAGAGAGATTTAGGGATACTGATTACTGATAGCTGCAAGATGAGTGGACAGTGTAGCCAGGCAGTGGGAAAAGCAAGCAGGATGCTCGGCTGCATAGCTCGAGGCATCACCAGTAGGAAGAGGGAGGTTGTGATGCCGCTGTATAGAGCCCTGGTGAGGCCACAGCTAGAATACTGTGTACAGTTCTGGAGACCTTACCTGCAAAAAGACATTATTCAAATAGAACGGGTCCAAAGGCCGGCAACAAAAATGGTGGAAGGACTTAAACTTCAAACTTATCAGGACAGAATTAAGGAACTTAATTTGTACAGTCTGGAGGAAAGAAGGGAGAGAGGGGACATGATTGAGACTTTAATATATGTGAAAGGATTGAATAAGGTTCAGGAGGGAAGTGTTTTAAGAAGAAATTTAATGATAGAACAAGGGGGCCCAACCTGAAGCTAGTCGGGGAGAAGACCAGGAGCAATGTTAGAAAATATTATTTTACAGAAAGAGTAGTAGATGCTTGGAACAAACTTCCAGCAGAGGTAGTTGAAAAATCAACAGTCACTGAATTTAAACATGCCTGGGATAAGCACACATCTATCCTAAGATAAAGAGAACATACAGTATATACATAAGGGCAGACTAGATGGACCGTATGGTCTCCTGCCGTCAACCTTCTATGTTTCTATTCACAGCTAACTGGAATGGCGGACTGGGTTTTACCAGCTCATGGTTGGCCCAAGACGTACCTGTTGAGCCCCCCCCCCCCCCAACCATGATGCATTGGGAGTCCTTAAACCAGACCAACGCTCGTTTTTTCTTTAACGGGTGTTGGTCCCGCACACAGCTAATAAAAACAAGCTTGGGGGCAATTCAGAATGCTGGAGCCCCCTCGCACATAACCCCCCCAGAGCGGGCAATAGTCCTGCGATTGACCGGCTGGTGATCAGGGAGGTGGGTCGCGGGCGGAGCGATCTGGTGGCCGAGGCCATGACCCACGTGTACACCAGTGGCCATTCACTGGACTCCATAAAGTCACTTCCCCCGATCTTCCACCCACCACGGCTAGTCTGCTTCCAGGTAGGAAGCCAGGCCAGTCATGGGGCTGCTGAACTTAAAGGGCACCCATATGGAGACTGTAATAAATTGATCAGCTGAGAGGCAGAAGACTGTGATCAAAATATTTTCAACCCATTGTCAGACAACTATATATCACCAGTTTCCCTGGATTTGGACGCTCATCTCTAGTCATCTCACTTGGAGGGGAGTAAGTAAATGTAATTCTTTGAACTTTAATATTCTTAAATAATTTTGGTTTTTGAGTCATCATATTGTTGGAAGCCAGCTTTGGTCTTGCTTGGGTTCTCTGCAGGTGCCCTTGGGGTTTCCTCCAGAATATTCCTGTATTCTGAACCTTCTACCCCCAAGCTTTCTAGTGCCTGCCTTGAACAGGCATTCCCATGATATGATGTTGCCACCACCACCCTGCTTTACATGGGAGATATTATCACTATATACAGTGTTGGGCTCATTAATGAAATTTGTCAGACACTGTTTCAGAAGGGCCATTAGGTCAGAACGTGGCTGATGCATTGTAGATAATGACAAAGGGTGATTTTTTTGTAGATCATGGATGATGTCTCAGGGAGCATATCTTTCCCTCTTTTCTTGGCTTTATTCCTTGCCTTTAGCAGTTTTTACCACACCCAGAGTCAACTGCGGGGCCGTTGACACCAACCTTTGTACATTCAGGTGCCAAATCCTTTCATTACACAGTATATTTTCTTGAGGGGCCAATAGAAATAAGGCCGTTTTAACCACAGGAAACCAACAGGTTGAGGAGCTCGTTTTTACCGTCTGTTCAGGAAAGTGCTATGAGTAGATTTCCTGAAACCTTATATCCTGTCATGTAGGCTACTCCAGCCCGGAATCTGTTTACTTACCACATGTGGCACTGATTGGGAGAAAAGTTCACTCAAAAATGATTCTGTCTTCGTCTCAGTTAAGAATTCTGACTGTTCATCAAGTAAGTATAGATGCTTCTGATATGTCTACATTGGCACAGGGTGCACCATCTGTATCCTAGGCTAGAGTGGCCCTTTAACTACCAGGACCCTTTGAATTAGTGATGAGCTGATTTGGCCTCTTTTGAGGCCTAATATCCATGAGGTCTTGAACTGGCAAAGTGTAGGCTGTTATCTTTTAGTCCGCTGCCTTCCCCGATAATCCACCGGTTGTAGAAGTTTGTGTTTGTCTTTTGTGTTTATGTGATTCTCCTTTGGGTTCTCTGTATTGTGTCCCCGGCACTGTGACCTTTGGGCTGGCTGGCGACCACATCTGTACTGTCACACGTTGGGTGTCGCTGAGGCTGACAATTCATAAATCAAGGCTCCTCGTGTTTATTCACTGTTGTCTCCACTGTGTGTAAGTTGAAAGTATTTAAGAAAAAAATACATAGCACTCCTAGAGGCACTCAAAAAACAGGATTCCATGCACACAGCGCCTGTTGGGATCCCAATTTTTTGTTCTTTAGGGTCATGCGATTATTTTATTTTTTTATGGAAATTTTATTGGGGACACTTAAAAGACATAAAACAGCTTTCTCACGGCCCAAAGTTTGCAGCACAACACAAAAGTGCTAAAAATTCATCCCAGGGATTCCGTGGCACATGCACCAGCCCCCCAAAAACATAAAAAAAAAATATAAAATGCCTAAATAATTGTAATAATAGTTTAATTAATAGTGCAATAGTGGCCATTGTGTGCCAACGCACACATGGAATTCTTTCTCCGCATTTACCCATCCGTGCACCATGAGCAACACAACTCCCAGTACACACCAGTGAATAAACACCATGTAAGTGACTATACACAAGTGAATTACAAACTAAGGGGCAGTGAAGTGCCTGGGGAGCATTTGGGGGTTAGGTGCCTTGCTCAAGGGCACTTCAGTCATGTTCCATGGTTGGGAATTGAACCTGCCACCTTCCGGTAACAAGCCTGCCCCTCCCCTTTTTGCAGGGTGAGCACCTGGTCTTATCTGCCACTGTAGGGAACTCAGAGCCGGCACTGATGATAGTTGGGACACTACCTGGCACTCAAAGGCGCTCTGAATTTTTGACATGATAGACAGTTTTCACTGGGACCTGACATTCACCTGACACTCATATGGCACTACCTGGCCTTAGCATTTCTTAACAAACAAAAAAAAACATAGAGGGCGATTCATTAATAGCGGCAGGTAGCGACAGTTGAGCGACTGTAGCGGCATTTTCAGAGCGCCCGCTAGTAGTCACTGTGCTTGGCCGTTGTTCAGTAGTTGATAGCGACTCAGTCGTTTTGGCGTAATGTTGAATATTGGATGAGGAGTCGCTATTTGACAGGTTCCGCGCTGTATGGGAGCGCATGATAGCGACTGGCCCTAGCGACCGGCTCCCACCATATTCATTAAAAATCACGCTCAAAAAATTCTTGCGCTGTAAAATGCATGTTTAAACCCCAGAGCGCCAAAGCGATGGGTTAAAAGTAGTTTTTTAACCCCCAAACAACCATATTTTTGAAAACCAAAAAAAAAACAAGTTTTTAAAATAATTTAGTAATATGAATACAATACTATCAGACCTGTAATATCAATTCTGTACAATTTTGTTTTTTTTTTACCTTAAAAAAATTATCTAAAATGGCAGAAGTGGTCACAGAATTTTTCCCATTTAAAAAAAAAAAAAACAATTAATAACAATTAATTATGAATATTTAAAGATTGTTCCATTGAAATGCATTGGAGAGCGCCAGGTAGCGAGAGGTCATACCTGTCGCTGTTCAAGGTCAGACGCTGGGGCTGTGGGCTGAGGCTGCAATAATGATGAATGAGTCGCTATATGGCGCTATCTCAGTCGCTAAGCAGGATTGGCTTGATAAATGTGTGATTGTGGTGGGGAGCCGGCGTTCTCGTGGCAGGGCCCGTCATTACCGGCCGCTCACCAGTCGCTACCCCTTCATAAATAAGGGCCATATTGTCTATTCACAGATGTGTTCATGGAAGTGCATGGATGGGAAAATGCGGTGGTAGAATTCGACGTGTGCATAAGCACACAATGGCCTCTATTAGCGCTATCACTTTTTTTTTTGCACTATTACTATTACTATTCGCCTGCTGCACAGAAGCTGCATAAAATATGTAGAATCTAGTTTTACTCAGGACGATCAGATATAAGATAATTCAGGTGATGTACAGTATTTCGGGTACTCAAAAAATGCAACTAAAATTACACTTTTTCAGGTGTTTGTATGTTTTTTTTCATAATCTAATAATAAATAATTATTTTAATAAACTCCACAGAATACCCTTGGGGCCTATTTTTTTAATTGGGTTGATGTTTTGTTGTTTAAGCTCCATAAGACTTGAGCCATTATGAGTATAATACTAACACCACAAAATGAATCTTACAAATGGACCCCTTTAGACCCAAAATGACAATGAGTGAGATGGTTTTCTAATTATTTCCAGTCACTCCACTATGATATCAAGTAGAGATGAGCGAACTTTTGAAAATTCGCCGAATTTCACAAAGAAATTCGGGTTCGGCCGAATCGAACTTTTACAAAGTTCCCCATCAAAAATGCCGGCATGGTGGGAGCGGGCCGGCCGGTTCCGCTGTCAGCGGAGCCGGCCGGCGGGCCGGTAAAGCCGGCCGGCCCGCTCCCACCATGCCGGCATTTAAAAAAAAAAAAAAAAAAAAAAAGCATTTTTGCCGGCATGGTGGGAGCGGGCCGGCCGGCTCCGCTGTCAGCGGAACCGGCCGGCCCGCTCCCACCATGCCGGCATTTGAGAAAAAAGGCAAACACTTACCTGCAGGTCCGGAGCGTGGAGGCCGGCGCCGCTCTCAGCTGTCATCTGAGGGCGTGTCATGAATAAGGCCCTTAATGTATGGTTGACTCTATTTAAAGTGATTCTTATTAGTTAATTAACGTGTTCCTAGTTATACCCAGGCCCTTACACAGGACCAATCTGCAGGGGGTGTCTGACTGGTCTGGTATATTATTTTATAAGTGAATCCCAATCCCATCTTGCTTTAAAAGTGCCATGAGGCGTGGTCTGGACATGGCCGAGTGAGGAGCGTTTTGCTTGAGCTCCGTGCGGCCCTAGACGCTTACAGTGGATTTTCAGCAGTCAGGACGTGTGGGACCCTCAGAAATAGGGTCCCAGAAAAGGAAGAAGAGCGGGAGAAGGTCGGTGGCAATGACCCGAACTGGGATCGAGAAATTCCTGGCCCCCCCGGTCGCGGCAAAGCGGCGTGATGGGGAGACCAAGATGGCGGAGTCCGCCGCAGCCACACAATGTGACAAGATGGAGGAGGAGGTGGCAGTGGGAGAAGGAGACGAGCTGCCCGTCTGCAATGGAGAAGTGATCGAGCATGGCGGAGGCGAGAAAGCAAGGCAAGCAAGGAGACCGGCGGCCGCGGCGATCGGACGAAATGACAGGTTGTCGGAGGAGGTGGCGGTGGAGAGAGGAGATGTGGCGCCCGATCGCAGCGGCAGCTCAGCTAAGACTGGCGGAGGAGGCGGGCAGGTGAGAAGACCGGCGGCCGCTGCAACAACGCCGTGCGACGAGCCAGAGGAAGAGGCGGCGGCAGGGAGAAGGGACGCGCCACCCGATCGCAGCGGCGACGCTACTAAGAGTGCCGGCGGTGACCGCATCACAGGAGAGCGAGGTGAGGAGGAGAGAGGCTGGAGGCGCAAATTGAGACGCTGGACCCGGGCCGACAAGGCGATGATTCCAACCCCAGTAATAGAGGGATGCCTGCGGACATTGTGCTGGAGGGGGGAGAGCACAGCCTGGTAGGAGGGGCGAATGATGAGCCTCTGCACCCCCTAAGTTGCTCTATGAGGGAAGACACCTTGAATAGCAGCAGGCACAGGTGAGAGGGGCGTTCAGATTGCCCTGAAGGGGTCTCCTCTGGAAGCCTCATGGTGGGGGACCTCTCCCCCATCCCCAGCCCCCGCCCCATAACTTGCAGTGACTCCAGCAACAGTAGTGACTGCAGCATGGAAGGGGCGGGGCTCGTTCCCTCGGAGTCCCTGGAGGAGATGAGAAGTGAGGAGGATGCTAGTCCCAGCCCCAGCCTGAGAAGCTGCACGCAATACCCTACATACAAGTGGGACGCAAGGCCAAGAGAGGGAGATCGGGCGGATTGGCGGAAGGAAGGAGTTACATCCCCTACTGCAACCTCTCATTGGGATTGTTCGCCACTGGCAGACGGTGAATCTGGGGGGATGATGCTCAGAAACCTCCTGCAATCGTTGGCTACTAAAGAGGACCTGCAAGCCCTCCCCTCCATGGCAGATCTAGAGTCAATGGCGCTTCGCATTGAGAGGGCAGTGAGAAAAGATATCGAAGAATTGCAACAGCAGACAGCTACGTTAGACACTAGAGTGGTCGCAGTGGAAAGAAATCGGGAGGAATTGGCCCGGGACTTGTCGGAGTTGGCCAGGATGCAGCGGGAAGTACGGCGATAGCAAAAGGAGATACAGCTACAATTTGATGACCTGGAGAACAGGGGAAGAAGAAACAACGTAAAATTGAGGGGGATCCCGGAGGAGATAGGGGGTGACAGGTTGAGATCAGCGGCACAGTCGATCTTCAATTCTTTACTTGGAAGACAACTGAAAACGACGTACAGAATCGAACGAATCCACAGAGTTATGAGTAGACCTCTGGGGGTTCCGGGGTCCCCGCGGGATGTTTTGTGTTGATTGCTGTCATTTGAAGACAGAGAGGAAATAGTGAAGACGGCCTGGGAGAGAGGCACTGTAAGTTGGAGCAGTACAAGAATCGCTATCCTGCCAGATTTTTCCAGGAGAACACTCCATATGAGGTGGATCATGCGTCCGCTTCTTGACAAAATGTAAAAAAAAAAAAAATTAAAAAAATAAGAGTTCTGGAGCCTCTTACAAATGGGGTCACCCATTTCATTTAATAGTGAGGAAGAATGATACTTGTTTTCTTTAAGGTCTCATGAGGAACTAGCACTACTGTTACATTTTTTCTTAATAGACGCTATCCAGATTCTGGATTGGCTGGTGGAGGCTCTGCCGCTCCCATTTCAGCCCTTTCCGCAATGGGAGAGGAGGCCCAGACTCGGGAGAGGGGCAGGGAGGGAGTGTCAGACTGGACCGAGCGTGACTGCGACGGGAGGAATAGATAGGGGGAGCCAGCTTGGTGAGCGGGGAGGCAACGTGATGTATTGGGGATTACCTCCTGGGAGGGCGGGCGGGTGGTGGCTTTGGGTCGGCCGCGGTGCTTCCCCTCCTCCTCCCCCGCGGTCTGGGGACGTGGAGGCACCTCCGGTTCCAGGGCGTGGGTGGGGATGGGGGGGCTTATGGGCGGCAGTCGCCTTGTGCCGGGACGGCTGGTGCCAGGGGATTGGGCGCTGAATCTTTCTTAGGCGGGCTGCCCAGGGTAGGGTTGCCGAACCCGCTTTGAGTTCACATGGTTTAAATGTTTACGGTCAAATTGGGTTGTGTGGACCTCTTACGGCTGTGTTCAACTAGAGTTCCCCAAATAGGTGGCAGACCACCCTCACAGAGCTTGCTTTGCCGGGGGAGGACAGTCTTGTGGGAGTATCTCCCAGGGTGGATAGTTTAGGTTGGGGAGGTTAGCCTTCCTCGAGGTTGCCGGATACCGAGTTAGTGCCGGTACTCGGTTATTGTTTTGTGTGTGTCTTTGTGTTGAGTTGTGTGTCTACCTTCTTTTTGTGTGGCGCCTTCGTGTTCTGGGGCACAGGCGGTGATGGGGGGGTCGGGGGGGGGCACGGCCCCTGTATTACATTTTGTTCATTCAATGTGAAGGGCCTGAACAGCCCATCTAAGAGGTCTCCGATTCTATATTCACTACATAAGAAGAAGTGCCAGATTCTTTTCCTGCAGGAGACCCACTTCAGGGTGGGTGGGGTACCGAATTGTAAGGACAAAAATTTCCCTGACTGGTTTCATGCTCCGAACCCGGAGGCTAAGTCAAAGGGGGTCTCTATAGCGATTCATAGGAGCACCCAACTAGTGACCCTAGATAAAATGATAGATACGGAGGGCAGGTATGTCTTTTTGAAAGCACAAATGGGGAAAATCTTCACCTTGGCCAATGTGTATCTACCAAATGTAGATCAGGTGGGGGCTGCTCAAAAGATCCTTCGGGTGTTAGAAGATTTCGCTGAGGGGGTAGTAATACTCGGAGGGGACAATTTGGCTATTGAACCTTTGTTAGATACCTCCTCGGGGCGGTCGTCCATGTCCTATGCAAAGTTAAGGGCTTTTAAAAAACTGCTCCATGATAGGCAACTGATTGATGTTTGGCGGATCTGTAACCCCGGGACAAAAGATTTTACGTTTTTCTCGAATATCCATGCCTCTTATAGTAGGATTGATTATTTTTTTATTAGTCTCCATGCTCTTCAGTGGTCCCCGGTGGCCACTATCGACACAAGAATTTGGTCTGACCATGCACCTTTGCTTTTGTTGCTGGACTTGCCGGGGCTGCATGAGAGGTTTTGATGGAGCTGACGGAGTCTAGAAACAAGTTGCTGAGCTTGCTGAATAAAATGTCCTACAGGCAGAGGGAACTAGCGAACAGATTCTATTATGAGCACAACAATAAATGCGGGCGCCCATTAGCAAGACTTCTGCACCCCCGACAACGCCAAACATACATACCAACCATAAACGACGGGGGCAGCAATCTGGTACACGATCCTAAGGAAATTGTGGAGACCTTTAAAAGGTTCTACTCCCAGCTATACAATATTGAGGGGGGGTGGGGGAGATAAAGACGTACGTAGAGGACACGGGACTGCCAGTTCTAGACGCAGAAGATAGGGATGCGTTGGAGGAGCCGTTCGAGCATTTAGAGCTGTTTGAGGCGTTGGTTGGGACCCCATCTGATAGAAGCCCTGGCCAAGACGGTTTCACGGTAAAATTCTATAAGCAGTTTAAGACTCAGCTGGTCTCATTCATGACTAAGACATTCAATGCAGTGTTGGGGGAGAGGGGCTTCCTGACGCAGACCCTAGAGGCACACATCACGGTCCTGCCCAAGCCCGGGAAGAAGTTAACATCATGCAGTAGCTACAGGCCGATCTCTTTAATTAACGTGGATGTGAAGCTTTACTTCAAAGTGATCGTGAACCGATTGAAGAGATTGCTGTCTGCATGGGTGCATACGGACCAAGTGGGGTTTGTGCCAGGAAGAGAGGCCAGGGATAACACAATCAAGACTATCCTGCTAAATTCTCATGCTAAAAATAACAAAATCCCCATGTGCCTCCTATCGGTAGATGCTGAAAAGGCATTTGATAGGGTCAGTTGGAGATTCCTTGAACACACCCTTAGGCAAGCGGGTTTGGATCCAACCATGAGAGAGAAGATTCGGGCATTGTACTCGGGCCCCACACCTAGGGTACGAACGAATGGGCTTTTGTCTTCTGCGTTTCAGGTGAGGAACAGGACGAGGCAGGACTGCCCTTTATCGCCCTTGTTGTTTGTATTAGTGATGGAGCATTTGGCGGTGGCACTGAGACGGAACCCTGATATTACAGAAATTGAAGTAGGGAGGAGTTTGCATAAACTGGTTATACGCCAATGATCTACTTATGTATGTCACTTCACCTCACACGTCCCTACCCTCAATTATACAGGAGTTCCAGAGGTTCTGTAGGGTCAGCAACTTTAAAGTCAATATGGCCAAATCGGAAATACTGAATATTAGCATCGAGGATCAGTCACTGGTCCAGAGGCTTAAAGGGAACTTCTCCTTCAAGTGGTGCAAGGGGACCATAAGCTACCTGGGAGTCCTCATACCAGCTGATCCCACCTCTCTGTTTAGACTGAATTACGACCCCTTATTGGCGAGGACAAAAGCGGACTTGGAGGAGTATGGGAAGAAAGGAATTTCTTGGATGGGGAGGATTAATGTTATTAAGATGGACATTTTGCCCAAACTGTTGTACGTCTTCCAGGCGGTACCCATCCACGCTAACAAACGTTTCTTGAGGCAGTTGAGGTCAGAAATCATAAGGTTTGTCTGGGGGAGTAGACAACTGAGACTGAGTTTCCGTAAACTAACTAGGCCGAAGGGGGGGGGGGGCGGGATGCCGGACGTTGAGAATTTTCACAGAGCGGCAACATTGATCAGGATAGTGGATTGGTACCACGGGGTGGGGCCTAAACAATGGGTTACGATCGAGCGGGATATGCAGGTTGTGAGTCTGACTTCTTTTCCCTGGATGTACCCGAAATAACTCCCTAAAGAGGGGCTGCCTTTTCTGACAGCCCAGCTCCTCCTGACGTGGGAGGACTGCCTTAGAAATCTTAAAACTGCAACAAGGCCGGGTCCGTTGCTGCCTTTGTTTGGCAACCCAGCGTTCCCGTCTGGTGTGGGGGTGCCAAGATTCCTGTGCTGGGAGGCATCCGTATGATCTAAAGTGAGGCATACGCTGATAGGGGAGAGGCTTCCTACGGGGGAGGATCTAATGGCTCATGGGGGGGGAGGTCATGGCTTGCAGTGAGGCAGCTACGTAACTATCTGGGTTCCTTGGTGGATCTTGAACTGATAACAAGGGATAGCACTCAGTTTGAAGACCTGTTGGAGTGGGAGATTGGTAAGACTTTTGAAGAGGAGGACTGGGAGAAGGCATTCTATCTTACTCACAAAATGGTAAAACCCTGCAAGGCTCAGGAAAGACATTTTAAACTAATCTCCAGGTGGTACAGAAGCCCAGTCCGTGTCCACCAAATCTTCCCTACGGCCCTAGACACGTGTTGGAGGTCTAACAGGACATGTCTGGTGGGAGTGCCCCAGTAAAAACAGATTGTGGGAGAGGGTCCTACTATTATATGGGGAGGCGTTCGGCACCGTGACTCCAAACACTCCCGAGATAACCTTGCTATCCATGCTCCCAGGAGGTAGGGAGGCGGGGAAGAAGGGGGCCCTGAGGCATTTCCTGACAGCCGTGAGAATGGTGATCCCCAGGCACTGGAAGAGTGTAACGTCTCCTTCCTTACTAGAATGGTACGAGGAGCTTAACAATATCATGAGGATGGAGGAGCTAACGGCAGATCTGGGGGGAGGGAGTGAGAAATTTATGCAAACTTGGGTTGCTTGGATAATGTTCAAGGATTCGTATGCCGGCCAAAAAAGGGGCTGGGGGGGATGTGAGGTGCGGGGGTGGAGACTGGGAGGGGGTCCTGTGGGGCTTTAACTCTATATCGCCAAGGTCACTCTCGCTCCTTCGTGCTTGTGTGCTCCGTTATTCCCCTTTTTGTCCTCTGCCCTCCTCTTCCTTCCCCCCCCCCCTCCCGCCTCCTCTCCTTCCCCGGTCCTAGTGTTTCAGTGTTGGGTGGTATAGGCGTGTGTATGTTGGTGTCCTTCGTGTTGTGGGTTTGTTTGTCCTTTCGGTCTAATGCCAGGAGGCCCTGAAAACTAATAGATCCTTGGATGGGAGCTGACGTACTAAAGGTGGGGCCCCTCAGGGCTCGGCTCCATGTTTTACTTCTCCTTCGGGGTGGGTCGTGCCAGTGGGCGACACCACGCTCCTTCCCGGGTAGGGCAGGAGTGGTGGTGGTCCGGCACTATGATGGTTACTTCAGGGATTGCTGTGCGGGCGGGGGGGTTAGGTGGGCGGGAGGTGCACCTTCCGGTGATACAGGTGGCTGGTGTGACTCTCTGGATCAGTAGATATGACATGTGTATTGTATTCTGCTTTGTGTCTTGTAAGCTTTTGTTTTCTTTGTGTGATATTGGATTGTGCCTTAAAATTTTAAACCTAATAAAATAAGACTAAACATAAAAGTGCCATGAGGCCTATGGCCTACTTATTTTGGTACTAATTAATCACCCCCCTTTGGGGTACTTGTTTGGTACTTCCTGTCGTTAGGGGGTACTTGGTGTAATACAGTTGAGAACCACTGCAGTATAGGGTCTGAAGGCCAAATATTGGATGAGGCCCTGTGGAGGATCGGCCTCAGCAGAGAATCAGACAAGGACCACAAATGGCAGCACTAGAATTGGTGGCCATCGGTTCAGAGTGGAGTCAATGGGGTATTTTCTTTTTCTGCCTCCCCTCTGCATCATGCTAACAGGCTGACCCACATTAAGAAACAGACTAATTAGCTTGTCAAACACCCCTCTGATTTCCATGAAATATATCTTTGGAGAGCATAAAAACACCTACAGTGATGCCATGTCGAAAGGTTAAAATAGCTGTCAATCTTTAATTGAGTTGCAATATTTCTTAATGTCTCATATTTTGAAAAGGTCTGTTTTTTTGTTACTTTTATCAAGTCCTGGACGACATGACACAGAATTTAGACTTGTTGGCAATTTGAGGCTCTATTTCCAGTGATGGCTTTTGATTGGGTGGCGCAATGGTATTTCTCTTTGTGACACTTTGCAAACGTAATCTCACTCCATTTCTCACTGACATATTTTCCTTTAGCTACGGTAGAGAGGTTTTTAGAAAAAGAGACCCACCCAGTTTATTTATATATAACCTTCAGCATGACGGTATGGTAATTGCATAATTAACGCAGGAAATTCACTAGCGTAAAAGCATCTGTTTCCAATAGCCCTGGTCTATCTAATTTACTAATTTTCCTGTGATTTCAGCTGTTTACCTATATAATTATAGCTGTGGCAGGGATCACAGTGGACAGGATCTATGTGACAAACATGAATTTTATAATATATATTATATATGTAATTAATATTATAATATATATATATATATATATATATATATATATATATATATTAATTTTATTTAAAAAAAATGATTTTAACAATACTTGAGATCAATAGGCTACTATGGAGGTTACAGTACACATGTAATATCTTATTTTCTTTAATTCCAACATATTCAACATGAAAGACATGTATCCAACCATTTGAACCTGGAGCGCTGGCATTTTTGTCTGTGCTGTGGACTACAATAGCGCTAGAAGTCACAGCACAGTATGCTAACTAATTCGCTTTCATTGTTGCACTAAGGAGGTTATTCAAGAAGGGATAGCGGCAGGTAGCGCCTCGTAGCGGCAGGCAGCGTCTAGTGAACGCAGGGCGCTGTACTCAAAACCGCATTTATGTAAGCGAATCTGGTGAGCGACTCTAACAGCACCATGTATTATTACAGGCGGCTCAGCGTATAGCGCCGGCGCTCTAGCTTCCAGAGCGTGCAGGTGATGCCTTTCGCTCAGTGCCGCTCTCCTATACATTTTAATAGCCATTCATTTGCTTGTGTTTAAACAGCGTGTTTGACATTTTTTTTTTTGGGGGGGGGGGGGGGGGGCTCCAATCATTGTGTGACGTCTCCTGGCTGCATACAAACATTTTAGAAACTTTTTGGACTTTTTATATTTTTATGCAGAATTGTCATTACAGGTCTGGCACTAAAGTGTTAATGTCACAATGTTACAGCAATGTCATTCCATGTGTTTTCGCTTTGTTACTGGGGGATATGTGTTCAGAAACAGACTTTAATTACACAGCGTCTGACGCTCTATGCTATAGCGACCAGATTTAGAGCGCCCGCGCTGTGTGTGTTCTTTTTTGATCAGTATGGCGTGGAGCGCCGAGAGTCGGTCGCACTGAGCTGGCGCTACCTCTCGCTTGCTGCAGCGCTGTACTGGTGTTAGAGTGCCCAACATACATCACATTCATCAATGCAGGCCAGGTTACTACAGCGACTGAGGCGCTCTGTTACAGCGCCCGATACATGTTTACAGCGTCTACTAGTGGTCGCTCTAAGACGCTCAATACCTGGCAGAAGTAGTGTATCAGCTCTCACATATATTTCCAACATATGCAACATGAAAAACTTGTATCCAACCATTTGAACCTCACCTGGTTGCACACAATATTACTAACTTCACATTGGGGGCCTTATTTATGATGGGCGCAATTTAGCATTTTTCTGGTGGTAGCGCCAGTTTTGGAGCGCTGGCATTTCTGGCGCTGTGATGTGGACTACAAATGGCATTAGTAGTCACAGCACAGAATGTTAACTAATTAGCTTTCATTGTTGCACTAAGAGGCCGATTCATTAATAGCGGCAGGTAGCGACAGTTGAGCGACTGTAGCGGCATTTTCAGAGCGCCCGCTAGTAGTCGCTGTGCTTGGCCGTTGTTCGGTAGTTGATAGCGACTCAGTCGGTTTGCCGTAATGTTGAATATTGGGTGAGGAGTCGCTATTTGACAGGTCCCGCGCTGTATGGGAGCGCATGATAGCGACTGGCCCTAGCGACCGGCTCCCACCATATTCATTAAAAAATCACGCTCAAAAAATTCTCGCGCTGTAAAATGCATGTTTAAACCCCAGAGCGCTGGAGGCGATGGGTTAAAAGTAGTTTTTTAACCCCCAAACAACCATATTTTTGGAAACCAAAAAAAAACAAGTTTTTAAAATAATTTAGTAATATGAATACATTAATATCAGACCTGTAATATCAATTCTGTACATTTTTTTTTTATTTTTACCTTAAAAAAATTACCTAAAATGGCAGAAGTGGTCACAGAATTTTTCCCATTTAAAAAAAAAAAAACAATTAATAACAATTAATTATGAATATTTAAAGATTGTTCCATTGAAATGCATTGGAGAGCGCCAGGTAGCGAGAGGTCATACCTGTCGCTGTTCAAGGTCGCTCGCTGGCGCTGTGGGCTGAGGCTGGAATAATGATGAATGAGTCGCTATATGGCGCTATCTCAGTCGCTAAGCAGGATTGGCTTGATAAATGTGTGATTGTGGTGGGGAGCCGGCGTTCTCGTGGCGGGGCCCGTCATTACCGGCCGCTCACCAGTCGCTACCTGTCGCTATTCCTTCATAAATAAGGGCCTAAATATTGGATGTCCTGTGTCAGTACGTGTTGGCCCTGACTGCCGATTATCCCTTGCGCCAGTGTGCACCACTTTGTACCGCTATCTTTTCAGCGCTGCACAGCGTATTTATGTTTTATTCCACCCTGAAAAGATTGGCGCTGTATTTTTCCAGCACTGATGGTGTTTCATCATTACAGTTACAAGAAATCACTGCTGGGGACAAACTTTCCAGTGTGCAATTTAGTTGTAGTCCACATTACACATTTGTAGCATAAGTCATGAAAATATATTTTTCTATGAAAAAATAAATGTCATTTGGTGACATCTAGGTCCTGCGTTTTCATTATTGACAAGACAGGTAGCGTCAGGTGAACGCTGGAGACGGCACACAATTACACATTTATGAAGCCGAATCTGATGAGAGACTAGAACAACGCCATGTAGCATCCGATTCATCATTATCCCAGGCTCAGCGCACAGCGCCGGCGTTCATCCTTGCAGAGCGCCACGCCTAACCTGTCGCTACCTGGCGCTCTCCCATACATTTCTATGGACGTTCCTTAAATCCCTTTCCTGATCCCAATTTTTTTTTTAATCACAAAAAAAAAAAAATAAACACAAACCTTTTGACATGTATTCTGGGCAAGAAAATGACATTTTTGTAAAATTTTACTATTAATATTTTTAGGCAGAATTGTCCTTACATGTCTGGTATTAAAGTGTTCATGTTATAACAATGTAATTCCATATGTTTTCACTTTGTTACTGGTGGATACATGTACAAAAACAGCCTTTAATCACACAGCCTCTGGCGCTATGGGCTACAAATGATTTTGAGCGCCGAAGATGTTTGTGGCTGTTTTTTTTAATGAATATGGCGTGAGTCAGTCGCATTGAGCTGGCGCTACCGTTCGCTCACATACAGTGTAGTATAGCGACTCACATATCATATTCATCAATGCCGGACAGCGACTGAGGCGCTCTGAAACAATGATCCATGGCCGAGCACAGTGACTACTAGCGGTCGCTCTGAAATCCACTCTACTACGCTCATCTGTCGCTACCTGGCGTTAGTAATGAATCAGCCTGCCCGACACCAGCCGATGGTCGCATCAGCACTGCCGTTCTTAGATCCTACGCTGAGTGCTGCTGAGGCCAAAAAAGTGTCGCTGTGTGACTTCTTGAATAAGGCTCCCAGTCTCTTTTGGAGAAAAAAAAAATCTCACCTGGTCCCTGCATCCAGCACGTTCCTCATATAACCTTGAGTTACAAAACGTTTGAAAAGCAAGTCTTACAATAGGGAGAGCTCTCTGTTTTGCTTCAGCACATCAGAGGGTTTCTTTACTTCCTAATTGTATGGTAAACTAGACAAAGTGCAATTTCCGGGGAAATTGCGTGAAGTGTTCTTGCCTCCACCCGTTCTCTACAACTGGAGTGGGCGGAATAACTGGGTGGAGTGGGCGGAGTAACTGGATGGAGTGGGCGGAGTAACTGGGTGGAGTGACTTGAGTAACTGTTGTGTGGTTGGAGGGGCTGGAGTAACTGTGGAAAGGTTTGACTGAGCAGAGTAACTATATGGATTGTTTGGAGTGAGTAAAGATAGTAGGCATTAAATGATGAAGTATTTCTATCTTGCTAAATGACTGGCTATGTCATTTGTCTAACCTGTTTTCCATAACATGTTTTCCTGAGACTGGCTGTGTGGGCGGAGCAGCTGTAAAATGAGTGTAACGAGCCTGGCTGCAGGTGTGTTCCTATGGCAACTCACTCTGAGGTAACCAGAGAATGCACATTAAAACACATTTCTAATGCACTGGTGGTCGCCATATTCAAATGGCTGTAGCTTAAAAAGTATACATCGTACAGCAAAGAGCTTTATACTGTAAGAATCACAAGAGGCCTACAATGTGTCATATAGTATGTCTCTGAAATATTAAAAATGAAGGCACAGTCGCAGTTTAGAAATTGCCATTCAAATTTGTGGTGTCTAGAGTGGAGTTTCAATGAATGTCAATGGGAGGTGTGAGTTGCAAACAAAAGGTCATATTGTGAAAACTGTTAGGGCTATGGCTTAGCCTTGGACATTTTTAGCGGCAGCAGGGATAGCTGAACGTTTTGATATAAGATTTGTGTAGGTGGAGCTTAAAAATGAGGGAGAGGTCGCAGTTTAGAAATCATGTCCTGATTTTTCACTTCACACTCATCTCCCACTCCCACAGTTTTGAACTTTCCTCCCATTCATTCCTATGGGAAAATTGCGCCAGAAAAACGCCAATATTTCGGAAACCGTTTGGCGAAACGTTCCACAAAGTAATAGCACACCATTCGGGAACGATCCGCACGTTTTGCTATATTATGGTCTATGTAGTGTAAAAACTGTGGGAGGAGTTACAGTGCAAAATATGGTGGAATAAGAATATTATATATGTGAGAGAACAATAAGTGATCTTGCCATGCAATAATTGGTTAAGTTTAAAGGATCATGTTGGCAATGTTTTGCCTGTCAAAATATCAGCCTTGTTAAAGAGGAGCAGCCACTGGCCTAGAGTCTATAAAACTCGAGTGCCGGCAGCCTCCCTCTTTTGTGGGGCATCCCAATTTGACATCCCGCCTGCGGCAGATACGCGCTAAGGACTGTTGGCAGCTGCACGCTTTCCATGCGGCTTTGCTTGCTGCTCTGAGCTCAGTGTGGTGATTGGTCGGTGCCAAAACATGTGCCGTGAGAGCTAAGAAAAGGTGAGTTCATAGGCGATCTGGGCTCACAGCTCGACGTCCCTGGAATCTATAAGATGCCAGGGCCGCTTGATCCCCTCCCCTTCCGCGGCATACATATTTGGGATACCTAGCTGTGTGAAACCCCCCAGGTCACCCAGTAAACTCACCTTCTCCCCGCTACAATGGCACATGCATGAGCAGTGGCCGCTCCCCACTATCCCTTTAGCAGAACGTGCACAAGTGCCAGGCATTTGTGAGTGGCCGGCGCGGGCATGCTCTCTGTTAGTGGGTAGCGGGGATGCCCCCTTGGAAAGCTATGGTTTGGACTGAAATCCTATTCTCTTGTAGCCGGTGATCCCGTGGCGCATGTGCAGGCTGCATCCCTACTCTCCACTTTCTGAGACCCAGACCTACGCCAGGCATTCAATTCAATCTACATTCATAAAATGATATGACATTGTCACATCGCAAAAGGCTGATTCTTTTAAAGAGCACCTTCACTCCAGCTGCTAAGCAATGCAATGAAGGCCTAGGCCTGAGTGTCCTCCTGTAGTATAATATTCAGATTCACATTTTAGACCCACCAGAGAAATCCATTCATTCTAAGGGCCAACCAGAAGAAACCATTAATTTTGGGGGCCCATTAGAGAAATGCATTTATTTGGTGTCCTGGTGTAGCATCATTTCAGAATCACATACATCATACCTCCCAAGTGTCCCTGATTTGGAGGGACTGTCCCTCTTTTGAGTCCATGTCCCCCTGTCCCTTGTTGTTCTTCTCTGTCCTTCTTGAAGGTTGAATATGCAGATCTGCATCAATAAATGATTCATTCGCCTATTCAAAGTGTTTATAGTGTATAGTGTAACTTTTACATCCTATCTCCTATCCATCCCTCAATGAGGGGGCGTGGCTTCATTTAACAATTTTCCTCCTTCCCAACCTGAAAAGTTGGAAGGTATGCAGAGAAATTCATTTATTCTTGGGGCTCGCCAGAGGAAATCACTCTTAACCAGAGGAAATCACTCTTGGGGCCCATCAGAGGAAATCACTCTTCACCAGAGGAAATCATTCTTCACCAGAAGAAATTACTCTTCACCAGAGGAAATCACTCTTGGGGCCCATCAAAGGAAATCACTCTTGGGGCCCATCAGAGGACTTGGGGCCCATCAGAGGAACAAGGGGGCACAACCTGAAGCTAGTCGGGGGGAAGATCAGGAGCAATGTTAGAAAATATTATTTTACAGAAAGAGTAGTAGATGCTTGGAACAAACTTCCAGCAGAGGTAGTTGAAACATCAACAGTCACTGAATTTAAACATGCCTGGGATAAGCACACATCTATCCTAAGATAAAGAACATACAGTATACACATAAGGGCAGACTAGATGGACCGTATGGTCTCCTTCTGCCGTCAACCTTCTATGTTTCTATGTTTCTATGTTTCTAAATCACTCTTGGGGCCCACCAGAGGAAATTATTGTTCACCAGAGGAAATTATTGATTTTTGAAGCCCTCCAGAGAAATTAATTTATTCTTGGGGGCCTCTAGAAGAAATTGTGTTGCCAAAATAAATAACACCAACACAAATGTATGCGAGAAAGGGGGGAACACAGGGATGGGTGCTGGGTTAGGTTGGGTAAGAAAAGGAAGTGGGGAAATCTGGAGGATGCAGATGCCTGAAAGGAAAGGAAATGGGACTTACTGGAAAAGTGGTCTAGTGTCCCACCCAGGCATCACTGTCTTACAGTAATAATTACTTACCAGGTAGGTGGTGGGAAGGAAACATGGGCCCATACTGGGAAACTTTAGAACCCTCTAGCAGGTGGCCCTGTCAGAGCGTAGAGTCCTCTTTGTCCTGTGGTGCCCCGAGGGATCCCCAGACGTTCTCATCAGATCCAGGCTGGTGTGTCTCTAGGTAGAGAGAGAAAGGTAAGTAGGGAGGTACAGTGGCACCCTAGGCCAGTAGTGGGGTAAAGAGAATAGCTTACCCTGATGGAGGATGTCCGTCCTCGGTCTCCTTCTCCATGGCCATGGGTCCGGGTCTGGCTATAGGTGGTGAGTGATTTCCCCCACCGTTGTGTCACAGGGATGTCCTGGGGAGCTCCTCTAAGCCCTGGCCATCCAGGTGGTGCAGGATTACTGGAGACCCTGGGCAACCGGGGGGGGGGGGCATGCACTTCTGGGAGATCATAAGAACAGACGCAGTACTGAGCCCCCGGTAAGGTGTGGCTTCCCCTGGTCAAAGCCTCTTAGCCCCGTGGAGATCCTGTGGTGGGAATATTGTCACAAGAGGAGAAACTTGTGGATGTGGTTAAGCTCCCCACAATCGTTGTGTGCAACAGTGTCAGTTCTACTGGTAGGCCCCAGACAGGGCCGGCTCCAGGTTTGTGGGGGCTCTTGGGCAAGAGAGTCTTAGTTTGCCCCAAAGAAGTAGTAGAGAAATGGGTCCTCTCCTGCTTCTGATCGCCATCCAATCCTTCTCAGCTGTCACCTGGTTCTCGCCACTTTCTGAGCTTCCATTAATTGCCCTCCATTCCATGATACCTTCTCCATTGTTGCTGACCATCCCCTGTTGCTGAGGCCAGCCATGAGCAGGTCTGCACACAGCACCCGGCATTCGGTGTTTCTAGTCCGCTGTAAAATAATACCATGGCCAAGTGTGAGCCTGAATGGGCCCCTGAATATGCCAGGAGCCCTGGCAAATGCCCAGGTTTGCCCTGTGCCGGCGCCAGGGCCTGTCCTCAGGCTTCTCAGTTAGTCACTGTACAAAAGATGTTGAAATTGCTGCACTGGAGTTGCTGTTTGGAGGGTAAGGTGAGTATGTTTCCCTATTTTTTAGTGCACAGATTTCCTTTAGCTACTTTTATGAAGAAAAAATATATTAATCTGCATTTTCCACAATGTTCCCATAACATGTTTTAGCTATGCTGTGCTTATCTATCATAAAAATGAGAAGTCACAATCAATTACCGTGACAGCTGCTAATGGAACCTTCCTGGTGAGTGACATGCTTACATCCCAGGGAAATAGATGGCAGCAGACTGTTTGCAAGCAAGATAATGGTTAGTGATCACATACATACGTCAGCCACAGAACACAATGAATCTTCTTAGGTAGGAGAAGTCGTCTGAGTTTAGCAGTGTACTAATCCGCTCTGAGGAAACAAAGGAGGGCTGGCAGCCGCTCAGACCAATTTATCCCCGGAGGTGCACGTGAGCAGGGCAATTAGGATACACAATACCTAAAAGGGGTCACAGCACTCAACCCTGTTAGTTTGCAGCCAAAACTATAATCTGTCTATAAACGTGGTTAAAAACAGAGGTCTCGGTTGGCACACATCTGCAGAAGTAGCTAAAGCTGCACCACCAAGTGCCAAGGTGCCTCTGTGGGGTGCAGTCCTAATCTCTGAGAGCCCCCTTTGGGACAAACAATGCAATAGATAAATTGGGAGCAGGCTTACCTGAGGTTGCCTATAACCTCGAGTGCAGCACATGAGGTGGAAGGGTCGAAAACCTCGGAGTACAGCTTCAGACCTCCCACCCCATGTGCCTGCACAAAATCAAAGGAAACAAAGGAGGGGTGGCAGCCGCTCAGACCATTTTATAACTAACCTGGGAGGTGCATGTGAGCAGGGCAATTGTGACACACAAGTTTTAAAGGGGCCACAGCACTCAACCCTGCTAGCTTGCAGCCGAACCTATAATCTGTTGCTAAATCTGATTAAAGTGGACCAAAACCCACGCCGATCAGCCCAGGAATCTATAAGATTCCCGGGCCGATCGATTGCCTCCCAAAAGCGGGATGCCCTGCTGTGTGAAACCCCTAGGTTGCCCTGTTCACTTACCTTGCTTCCCGTTTTAACGGGGCATGTGTGAGCCGCAGCCGCATCCCCGCTGTCCCTCTAGCAGGGCGCATGCCTGCGCCAGCCATTTGTGAATGGCCGGCGCGGGCACGCTCCCTGTTAGAGGAAAGCGGGGGATGCGGCCAACAGTACTGAGTGACGTCAGCAGCTCAGAGCGTACTGATTGGATGAGCGGCCGCGCATATGCCGTAGGACTGGGAAGAGATAAGTACATTTGGGCGATCTTGGGGGTTTCACACAGTGAGGAAGCCCCGATCAAGGTGCCCCAGGGGAAAGGACCAAAAGCCAGGATAGTCAAAATCCTGGGTTTTGGTCCACACACAGTGGCTGCCTTTGTTACCTTTGATTTTGTGCAGGCACATGGGGTGGGGGGTCTGAAACTGTACTGCGAGGCTTTAGACACTTCCTCCCCATGTGCTGCACTCGAGGTTATAGGCAACCTCAGGTAACTTGCTCCCAATTTATCCATTGTATCGCATGCACCAAAGGGGGCTCACAGAGATTAGAGTTATGACTGCACCACACAGAGGCACCGTGGTGTTTGGTTCTGCAGCTTTAGCTACTTCTGCAGATGTGTGTGGACCAAGACCTCTGTTTCTAACCAGGTTTAGAGACAGATCATAGGCTTGGCTGCAAGCTAACAGGGTATAGACATTTAGGACCTAGAGATCAAACATTTACTATTGTGTGCAGAGTTCTGGGCAAATGTCAGGTCATAAGGATCAGATGGTCTCCTGGTAACAGTAAAGCTCAGTCCCATAGATTTCAATAGTAATTCTATGGCGCTCATTACTAGAGCTGTAATGTGCAGAGACTTTATTAAACATAATTGTGTGTGATGGCTGTGCTGAACCTGTTGAATTAAAACATGTTGGACCTTCATCAGCCACATGGATGTGCAAAGTTTCGCAGACTGGCACACTTACATTTTTAATGCTGCTAATATTCACACTTTGCTAGAGATTCAGTACTCCCTGGCATTGGACACCATTGTACAAGCTTTGCTAACCACATCAAATGTGGAGTTTATAGTCCCCTCAGAATCAAAACTACAGGTGAAAAAAGGAAATTTGTGTTATCAACGGTAAATTTCTTTTCTGGTCAACTTTCATTCTGGAACGGTTGGGGAGTAGCCATGGAGGCTCTGTTGCTAGGCTTACCAGATCCGCGAACCACACCCTTCTGGGCCAGTGTGGAATGATCAGGATGATGGGAAACTGTTCACTGTTGACCTTTTTAAAGATGCGACAGTGGTGGGAACAGCAGGCTGTACCCTGACCAGGGGATGGCCAGTGCATCAACCACTACAGCCAGAGGGTCTCACACCCTGGACACAAACCTCTGGTTGTACTGAGACGCAAAGAGATCCACAGCCTCCACCAGGGGTTCCCACCGCAAAACGCCAATACCGCAAATCTGGATATGCAGAAAAGCATCCTTTATGTCCACTGTGCCCAGAAAATCCCCCTGTTCCAGTGACGTCATGACCGATCTTAGAGATTCCATGCAGAACTTCCACACCCAAACAAAACTGTTCAGATAGTGGAGATGAATAAAGGGGGGTGGGAGCAGCTCAATCACTATTATTTATACAAAATTATTATTATTATTCAGGGCACTGAACTAATTTACCGCACAGTTTAACCCTCTCATCAACTAAATATCAAGCAACAAACATGTCTAGCTATGTGGAAAGACAGAAATTTGGTTGCATATATCTGCAGATACATGTGGAAGCCACACCACCCCGGCAAGGCACTCTGTGTTTAGAGGTGAGTAGCTCTCAAATATTTGTCTGCATTGCATGTCCCAATGTTGGAGACTCAAAATTAAGAGTAGGGACCACACTAAACACAGAGTGCCTTGCCGGGGCAGTGTGGCTTCCACATGTATCTTCAGATATATGCAACCAAGAGGTGGGAAGACCACGCAGCGCGTCGGTGAGGTAAGTGGGGAGGACAGACAGAAATAGGAAGGTGATATCCACAAATTTAGCATTCTATAAAGTTAAGTCAAGCTCAAATTTTTCAATGAAGGGAAACGTGAAACCACCACTGAGAGAAATAGGCTAAAATACCTCCTGCTTCAACTGAAGTTTCAAGCTCTAGGCCAGTGGTACTCAACTGGCAGACCGGGGTCCAAATGCGGACCTCGGCACCAGATTTCTGGACCCCTTCCCTGACACCCCTGCACTCAGTTGCTTCTGTCTGGCCCCTTTACTTGATCGGTGATGTAGGGCTTAGTCTCCCTGCCAGTGTTATGCGGCCTGGCACCTAGCATTGCAATATGAAGTACTGCACGGGCGGGACGTGGCATTGCAAGGTACACACAAACTTTGTTTCTGGGTCTCTTTGCCCCGCCCAATCCTGTCCCAAAAGGTTACTGACAATAAGGTCTGGGAACAAGGATGAATAGATAGGACTCAGGGGAGAGGCATGAATTGGAGAAAAGCTGTAAGGAAGAGGGATGGATAGACAGAACAGCAAGGCGGGTGGGGGGTGGAGCGAAAGCTAGGAGAAGGGATGGATGGGGCCAGAGCTAGAAGAAGGAGTAATGGACTGGCAAAGATGGGAGGCAGGGGATTGGTTGGGCAAAGCTGGGGGGAAAAGAATGGATGGGGTTGAGCTGGGGGGACGAGATGGAGGGATAGGGATGGATGGGGCTGAGCTGGGGCAGGGGGACAGGATTGGATGGGGTAAAAAGACCAAGAGACAAGTTTGTGTGTACCTTGCAATGCCACTTCCCACCCATGCAGTACTTCATATTGCAATGCTACGTGCCAGGGAGCCAGAATCAACAGCATTACAGACAGTGTGCAGACCCCCCCAAAACCCCATTACAGGCAGTGTGCAGAACTCCACCATCACCACATTACAGGCAGTGTACAGAATACCCCCCCCCATCCACCTCATAACAGGCACTGTGCAGAATTCCACCCAAAAAAGATTGGGATTGATTGATATTTTAAGGGGTAATTTATACGCTAACTAGCTATATACATATATTAAAGCAAGTTGGGCCTAGTACTGGCCCCCCGCAGTACTTCGTTAGTAACGATTATTCAATCTGAGTAGTAATAACCACCCCTGTTTCCTGAAATACAACATGAGGGCCTTGATTTAATAAACTTGCCTTAAAAAAATTTATGAAAATTAGGACTGTGTTTCCCACACCTTGTACATATAGATTGCCCACATTAAAAATCATCCTACCTGCATCTAATGCATGTTATGAGTCTTTAAACATCCAAGATGGCGGCTCGTGGAGGTATCAGGCAGCCTGCAAACAGGAAGTGTCTTCTGACTATGCTGCTCTGCATTCTGGGATTGCTGACCTTTTCCTGACCCCAGCTCTGCTCTGTCTGTGCAAAACACAGCTATAACCCCACCCTCTGTACTTTATCCCGCTCTCCTCTCCTCAGTATGGGATGCTTTTGAGCCAAGATGGCGGCGCCCGTATCCTCGAGTCCTGAACAGAGTTGCAGCCCGGTGGGGAAAAGAATAATAAGTGACTAAAAACTTAAAATATATTAAATTTAGATGCCGGGGAATAATTTTTTTAGGGTTTGGGCTTTTCATTAAATCACGCTGAAGGTCCGGTTTAAGACATAAATGAAAATCATTTGCTCCTAAAACTTTCACTACGGTAGATTAGTGTGATAACTTTTAAAATTTGCTCTTAAAAAGTAAAGTTTAAGTAAATCCTAACTTTTAAGGATAGAAGGTCTTTTACAGACCTTGGCCTCGATTCACAAAGAGTTGAAAAAGATTCTCATGGTAGTAGAAAATTCAATTCATGAGAAAAAAGCCTGAGAATGTCACTGTTACTGAATCACCAGATAAAAAGACAATAGGCTCGATTCAGAGACACATTCGTCCGGACTTCCGTAGCTGTCTGTGAAAGTTTTGGTGGGTGTTTGTCATTTTTTGGCTTTTTTTCGTACATTTTTCACTCGCACGAACGTTCGGGAGAATGTGTATATGCGCTTTCGATAAACGGAAGCAATTCGGAACATTTCCCAAAAAAATTGAAAAATTTACGTTCCTTCAGAAAACTTCCGTTGCTGGGATGGTTTCCGTCTCATTCAGAGAGCTGTTTGCCAACGGCTCACCACCCTATAAATTCGTTTAATTGTAAAACCACTTCCGACACCTCTGAGGACTCGGATTGCTATTGTTGAACATGTTTTGCGGCTATGTGGAGGAGTCTGCGCGCCTTTAGCACCAAGGCATTGCATGTATCAGCATGGCCGAGGCCATAAATTGTATAGCAATGCATACCTGAATCAATACATTTCATGTATGCCTTATAGATGCATTTTAATGCTGACCTTAATTAGTCCTTAGCATGTAAACATTTATTTTCCCACACATCCATATAATTGCTATATTTTTTTAGACTTATGTCCTTTGTGAATTATATTTGATTTGTTGAACTTGAATCTTAATTTGTTGTAGGAGTTAGTGTTTTAGTTGGTTACCTTTGCTTTGTGTAATTATTTTATATTTGGTTGCAGGAACCCCAAGATGTGCCACTCGCCCTTGCTCCTGATGCCCGTTCTTTGCCTGCAGAATGCGGGCCAGGGGTTCTCTAATCGGGCACTATGCAAAACCCGGCCCGTGGTGGCGAGGGCCCTCTGGCTTATGAAGTCCAGATTTAGGTGTTTGGACCATATGGGGGGGGGGGGGGGGGGCACTGCAGTATGACCCCAACAAGGTTATACCAAAATTTTAATTTACAGGGACCACACGTGCCAGAGTGGCACAACTGAGTGTCAGGGTCCTTCAGTTGGTGGGCGAGGTGCAGGAGCTGCGCAACTTGTTGTGGACCACAGATGAAGAATAATGTTCAGTGGCCTGCCATTGCTATGTATTTAATTTTTTATAGTTGTAAAAAGTTGAAATTAAACACATTTTTAAAAAATGCATATTTGATGCTGGTAATTATTACAAAAAAATTACATTGTCATTTCATTAACAAACTACATTAACACAAAACTAATGGGCACAGAAATATTTAAAGATGAATATTCACATGACCGAGAAGTGATTTGGGTGAGCTTTAAGGGTCCAAAAGGGAAGATGGAGGATAGTGATAAGTGATTTGGGTAAGTTTTAGGGACCGAAAATGGAAAAGGCAGGATAGCGCTAAGTGGTTAGGGTGAGCTTTAAGGACCCAAAAGGGAAAAGGAAGGATAGTGCTAAGTGGTTTGGGTGTGCTTTAAGGGTCCAAAAGGGAAGATGGAGGATGGAGTGCTAAGTGGTTTAGCTAAACATTGTAGTAGAAGTGAGGGTGGCAAATGTGTAGGCGAGCACTTTAATGAGTTAAGTTTGTAGTGCGCAGGCGCAAGATCGTAAGGATTCCGTCTGGACGATTATTTTTGGTAAAATGGAAACAGAATCTATCGGGAAACGTAAAGGATTCGTTGGAGGATACGATGGGAAAAGGGCAAAAACGAAAGCCTACGTTGTAACATGTGGAAATGAAACGGAAAAGTCTGGATGGAAAATGACATCCGCGTAATTCGTAATCTGCCGTACGAACGGACGGAAACTTTACACAAGGTTTTCAATGCATGCATAGAATCGCTCGTACGCTCATACAAGAACGGGAACATTTGAAAAAAATACGACATCGGCACCGTTTTGAAAGTTTTTTTGTGTCTCTCTGAATCGAGCCTAATGAAAGTCAATGGCACTTTTTACTACAGTGTAAAAACAAGTAAAAAGTTCAATACTTTTTTCAAGAGTAAAAAGTGCCATTGACTTTCATTGTCCTTTTATCTGGTGATTCACTATAATTGAAATTCTCAGGCTTTTTCCTCATGAATTGAATATTTTTCTACTATGAGAATGTTTTTTTCAACTCTTAGTGAATCAAGGCCCTTGTATTGAAAGCTTTAGGTGTTAATAGCCAACATTTGAGCATAATTTTAAGCAGAGGTGGGATTCAGATTTTTAAAGCGGACCTTCACCCTGAATGAGAGCATATCTTATATGTTTCCCACACCCTGTACATACAGATTGCCCACATTAAAATCATCCTATCTGCTTCTACTGCATGTTATGAGCCTTTAAACATCAAAGATGGCGGCTCATGAAACATCAGGCAGCCTGCAAACAGGAAGGGCCTTCTGACTGTGCCGCTCTGCATTCTGGGATTGCTGTCCTTTCTTTGACCCCAGCTCTGCTCTGTCTGAGCAAAGCACAGATATAACCCGCCACCCTTGTATTTTATTCCACTCTCATCTCCTCAGTATGTGATGCTTCTGAGTCAAGATGGCGACGCCCGTATCCTAAAGTCCTGAACAGAGTTGTAGCCCAGTGGGGGAAAGAATAATAAGTAAGTGACTAAAAACTTAAAATATATAAATTTTAGATGCTGGGGAATCGTTTTTTAAGGGTTTGGGCTTTTCAATAAATCACGGTGAAGGTTCCGGTTTAACTACCTGTTCCCTATACAGGGTTTTAAGTGTTGCACACATTTATATTTGTATAATAAACGGCATTTATGGATGCTTCAGAATTTTTTCTGGTTTGCAGCATGTCTAGGAGTCAAAAGAGTTACTTTTAGTATAAAAGTCATACTTTTCTCTTAAAATAACATCCTATTTATAAAGGTGAGATGATTTTTTTAGGGAATGTGTGCTGTAATTGTAACACTGAAATAGAGAAGAACGGGGCTTTCCACGGAAAGCGATGCGCTCACGCTCTATTTTCTGTCCTTCTGTCATGCCGGATAACCTGCCTGGCTATTTTCAATTTCAAGAAATAAAACTAATTTCAAAAAATAAAATAAGGCACCAGGAAGGAATCTTTCTTTTTGATGTCTTTTTCTTTATCCGCTTTATGTATTTAGATTAGAAAATCCTGATTTTTACTCTCATTTTAATGCTCTTGTTTCTCCATAGACGGAAGTACATGAAGCAACGCGTATGGGCATTGCCAGCAATTATCATGCCATGCAGGGCGCTTGAAGCAGACGAAAGAGAGCAGAGGGTTTTGATTATCTCCAATGTCTGGAATGGAGATGGATGACTGGCATTTTCCAATGAAAACTGCCAACTACTTGTAACTGAAACATTAAAGTGGACCAACACCCAGGGGGGATCGGGCCGGGAATCTATAAGATTCCCGGGCCGATCAGATCCCTCCCCGCGGGGCATCCGAAATCGGGATGTCCCGCGGGGTGAAACCCCCCAGGAAGCCCACAATCCTACCTTTTCCACGTTCCAGCGGCGCATGCGCGTCCGCCGCTGCCGCCTCCCGCGCCTCCCTCTAGCAGGGCGCGCTCCCGCGCCGACCGTTTGTGAACGCTTCCTGTAAGAGGGACGCGCGGGAGGTGGCGGTGGACGCACTCTGCTTGTCCGGCGCTGCCTCTCGCTTGTCCGCCGGCGGGGATTGGCTGCAGCGGTCACGTGGGAGCGGGGAGAGGTGAGTTTTCGGGGCTTTCTGGGGGGTTTCACACAGCGGGGCACCCCCGATCGGGGTGCCCCACCGAAGTGGACCAAAACCCAGGATAGTCAAAATCCTGGGTGTTGGTCCACTTTAAGGCAAGTGAAGGAATAACATAACTAGATCCTAGTGGCTCTGGTCGCACTTCTCAGGATAAGGGGACTCAGGTTGTTCCGTTATGTGGACGACGTTCTTTTGGTGGCTACCGACAAGCAAACACTCTTCATTTAGGTGGCTGATGAATTGGCCCAAGAATCAGCTGGACTTTGAAGATTAAAGCCATTTAATTGCCGAAAGATAAGATACAAAAATTGGTAGAGTATGTCCGGAGGATTCTCCGACTGTAGTAAGTGCCAGCCAAAATGACAAATTTCAAACAATAAAATAAGGCACCAGGAAGGAATCTTTCTTTTTGATGTCTTTTTCTTTATCCGTTTTATGTATTTAGAATAGAAAATCCTGATTTTTACTCTCATTTTAATGCTCATGTTTCTCCATAGACTTAAAGTACATGAAGCAACGCGTATGGGCATTGCCAGCAATTATCAGGCCATGCAGTGCGCTTGAAGCAGACGAAAGAAAGCAGAGGGTTTTGATTATCTCCAATGTCTGGAATGGAGATGGATAACTGGCATTTTCCAATGAAAACTGCCAACTACTTGTAACTGAAACATTAAGGCAAGTGAAGGAATAACATAACTAGCAACAGAGTCCCCGTTTCTTAAAGGGATTTTTCTGGCGCCTCTATGGTGTCATACTGTGGGTTATTATGGTTGCCCATTAACCCTGATAGGACCCGATATTTTACATTTTACCCCCTCCACGGCATTGCTTTTTTGTCCTTACTCCTGGAGGACCCTGGTGTTAGGTAGGTCAACCATTGTTTAAAATGGATTAATGACCATTTTTATCCTCTCTCTCTCTAGATCACCGTGGCTAAATGTGGGAATAACTATAAACTGGCTAAATTAAACTGGACCTTCACCCTAAATAAGAACATATCTTATATGTTTCCCCCATGCTGTACATATAGATTGCTCACATTAAAAATGATCCCTTCTGCATCTACTGCATTTTCTGAGCCTTTAAACATTCAAGATGGCAGCCCATGGAGTTTCAGACAGCCTGCAAACAGGAAGTGTCTTCTGACTGTGCCGCTCTGCATTCTGGGATTGATGACCTTTTCCTAAAACCCACCTCTGCTCTGTCTGTGCAACGCACATCTATAACCCATCCCCCCTGCACTTTTGACCCCTCTCTTCTCCACAGTATGTGATGCTACTGAGCCAAGATGGCGGCGCCCGTATCCTAGAGTTCTGAACAGAGTTGCAGGCCAGTGGGGAAAAGAATAAAAAGTAAGTGATTAAAACATTAAATATATTAATTTTACATTCTGGGGAATAATCTTTAAAGGGTCTGGGCTTTTTATTAAATAATGGTGAAGGTCCACTTTAAGATGTCTGAAAGGGATTAGTTACTGCTTTTTCTGTCAGTATTTAAACTGTATTCCCCTTCGCCCAGAAGAGTCTGCAGCTGATTCCGCCAGTCATGGAACAGAACTGCACTCGCGCATGCGTAGGAGGCGCAGTGGAGGACTGCATCACGGCGGTCCGGGCTGTGATGATGTGGCACAGGGGAGGAGCACCTATTGTGCAGGTGCAGGAAGCGACTGGCGCCATGTTGATTGTGGGCCCGGACATGGAAGACGGGCTTGGCGGGATTGGTGCCCCTCTAGTTGAGCTGGCTGCTTAAAGGGTTTGGTGTGCAGCAGGGGATCTCCTCACTTTTCTGATTGAAGGTTAGTATTGCTCCCATCTCCCATTTATATATATTGTCTGTGTGACAATAACCAATGTCCTGTCCTTGCAGCATGGATTCAGTGCGCGATGTTCAGCAGCGTGAGACTCGGAGGTATTTACCCTTTCATTGATGCACTACTTCGTTTGTTGCCTCTTAGTTCCATCTCCCTAGCTTCAGGGACGAGGCGACCCAAATTTTTCGCATCTGTTAGATGTTGGAATGTCACTTAAAAAGTACTTAGAAATGTCTCAGCCCTTCAGGAAAGTAGAAAATCTGTTTGTAGTACCTTTTGGAGCAAAAATGGGTCAGACTCTTTCAGTTTGTACCCTGGTCAGTTGCGTAGTGAAGACCATCGTGAAGGTATATGATACTATAATGTGTCCCGCCTGCAAGAGTTACAGCTCACTCATCTAGAGCAGTGGCTACGTGTTGGGCTTCTTGTGTAAAGCAGCAACATGGACTTTGTCCAACACTTTTCTGAAGCACTACAATGTAGATCTGTCTAAGTTCACTACATTAAGCTTTAGCAAACAAACGGTACTGCATTGCCTAAAAATGTAGACTGTCTCTTGTGTTCAATTAAACTTCCCACCTGCGTATGCTTGCTATATCCCATAGTATGACGCCAGAAAAAAGGAAAATTCTCTCCTTACCTTCCGTAATTTGCCTTTACTGGTGCCTATCCATGGCGGCATACGACCCACCCATAGAAGTGACTATCCTAGGGGTATGCCGTGGAGGGGGTAACATTTATATAAGGGCTAATGTGCAACCATATTAACCCAAAGTATGCTGCCATGGGTAGGCACCAGGAAAGAAAAATTAGTATTTTCCTTTTTTTATGCAAAAGGTTAAATAGAATAAACAGCAGCTTACCTTGCCAAGTGTTCCTCCAGTGCTGTGCCTCCTCTCAGCTTATGAGGAGAGGGGTGTGGCCGCTCACCGTGACTGATGGCGGGGGTTTCACTACGTCGGAGGTAGTCAAGAAGAGATATCATATGGGACCTGCATGAAGCCTTTCAGGTAAGAGCTGTGGCCCTGGACGAGGAGTGACAGTCTGCGTGGGAGAAAAGGTGAGTAAAGTTTTTTTTAGGGGGGGTTTTGGCTGAAAATGTACTTTAAACCGGACTCACCTTCATTACGAGCCAGCAGCTCACAGTCTTGAATGTTCCAGAGTCGAGTCCTCTGTGCCGGCCTCCGGCATGACCTGCCCACGTGACCGCCCAGCAGCCAATCGCGGGGCTCCGTTCTCATCGCTGGCTCATAATGAAGGTGAGTATTACAAGCTTTGTGTGCGGTTTGCTGCGAGGGGGGCTCCAGCATTCTGGATGCCCCCCGAGCTTCTTGCGATCACCAGACAGTGGGACCAACACCCGTTAAAGTAAAAACAGGTGTTGGTCCAGTTCGAGCTTTCTATACTCATTAATACTCTTTGCGTGGCATAGAATGCTGATGGGAGGAGAGACCACACATGTGCTGGAGAGGTTAGTATAGATTCATTCTCTGGGGGTTTCATAATGAGCAACAAACCCGGAAGAGTGAAAATCATGTTTTTTTTGTTCCAATTTAGATGAATTTGAAGCCTACTAGCATCATTCAAATACCTGATGTCAATGCTATCTGTCATGATGATTACTTAGGGAGCTCAGTGTTTTTCACTACATGCGATGACAATAAAATAGCCGGCCAGTTGAGGACAAAGAATTCATCACAATAATGAACAATGAATTATTCAAAGATGATTCTAACAGCTGGGTTGCACCTTTTCCCCTTCACGCTGCGAGCCAAGCTCCCAAACAGTTTACTTGTGAAGAGCCTTTATCCTAATACATATCACTGCTGCGAAACACTAAAAAACCTGAAAACACTAAAAGACCTGAAATTTAAAAAAGACATTATTTCGTTTTTCGAAAAATATATTAGGAAATGATTATCCTGAGTCAACTCTACCTTTACAAGAACACACTGGAGTCTCCATTTCTTGGCAGAGTAGCTTGACTGGCGTGGCAGGTACACCCTGATATAGCACTCTCCAATATAAGGCAGGTTCGGATATAATGCGGTCCAGCCTTGGACCCCAATATATTGAAATGCAATGCACTTATCCTTGTCTAAGCTCAATATAATGTGGTTTCAGCTATAACACAGTCCCCTTTATTGGTGCTAAATGGCAGTGTTATATCCAGGTAGCAGTGTATTAAGGTGAAGCTGAGTGACAGTCTAATTGCATAAAAATACCGCGCTATTGAACTTATATAATTCATCTTATTATGCTAACATGCGCGGACGCTCAAGCCCATGTGCGTGCGTCTGTGAGCTCACACGGCCAGATGGAGCGCAAGCTCCCATGTGCTCAGGGCTGGATTATGAGGAGGGCATAATGAGCGTATGCCTCGAGGCCTCCACCACTTTCCCTGCAAAGGGGGCGTCACCAAACTTTGGGTCTGGTCCAGGAGGCTTTTCAATCTTTGGTCTGATGGTCCGTGGACCGGCATAGAAGCTATCAGCGACAGTGGGCGCCCCCCATCCCTGGACAATGCTTTTTTTGTTTTTGCAAACCTGCAGCCAAAGCCACCACAGGGCAGGACGGAGAGTCTAGAGCAGCAAAGCCGCCGCCAGCAACGCTACAGTGATGGGTGCAGAACTGTCACTGCACATAAGCCACCAAGCACAGCCGCTGGCAGCTCAATGCAGGGAACCAGCCGGGTGACTACACTACCCCCCACCCAGAATGGCAAAGCAGGAGTTCCCGAGCAGCATGCACCCGCACAAGGGGGGCACAAGGGACTCCATCTGACCTTCCAGTAAGTAGGCGGGTTCCAGACAACCACCAATCACTTGGCTGGACTGTATCTGGGGCCTCCACCAGATTTTGTGCCCAGGGGCCTCCATCTCACTTAATCCGGCCCTGCATGCACACCACCCCACTTTCGGGCTATCACAGGCAGGCCCACATGAATTGATTCATCTGATGTCACAACCTCTCCTCCTGCCTTAATAGACAGCACTATTTAAGCTCACCTCCCGCCTCGATCCCTGGATTGCTTTTGGATTTTGTGATTTTCTTGGATTGTTCACTCTGCTTGAGCCTTGGATTTTATTACTGGACTTTGCTTTCATTGTTTTTGGCCGAACCCTGAATGCCTCCTCGGCTGTGCTCAGCGCCCTCACCCTTGGAGCCAGGGGCGACTCTGGTCAGAGCCTGGAAACCTATAGATAATCCATTAGGATGGACCTATTGGTATTGGTGATTTTTTTCTGTATTCACAGTTATATTAATTGACTGGTTACCTATGGTTCCAATTTTGTATCATTATTTATATCTTTAATACACGTTGTGCTGTGAGTTTATAAAACATTAAAGAGACAGCCCATGCAGTGTAAAAAATCAACCACATTTACCTGCAGCCTGCAGGCTTGAACCTTCATACTACGCCGGTCCGGTTGCATCTTTTTGCACTGAAGCTGGGATCTCTAACTGGCCTCTGGCACACATAGGAGCAGAACAGCAGTGGATGCTTGTGATAAATCATGTGATGCATCTCCTGTGGCCGATTGTTCCCCTCTGGTAGAGGGGGCATACTCCCAGGTGACCAGGAGCAAGGATGCGCACTGATGCCAACAATGCTAAAGTTGGGACTGTTTTTTTTTATTGACGCCATCGTGTGTACTAAGCACTGTTAACACGTGGAAACCTAAGTGAAAAGTGCAGGTGCACAAAAAACACTCAGGGTGCCCAGCCTGATTCCTTCCCAAAGGAAAGGAACCCTATCCCTTTCCCCGGGGGACGAACCCCCTGACAGGATTGGGTGGTTACATGCCCCTCGGTCCAGAGAACCTCGGGCTGCTTTCGCCCTTGGGTACTAGCCGAAGCGTCAACTCCCTCAGCCTACCCTTTCCCGACGGTTGCCCATACTATGCAACCTATGGTGAACAAAACATAGGTGGACTAGTAAGGTACCCTGGGCGCCACCCCAAGGGTACACGGCACGACGGCTTCAAATGCCATCCCAGCCTAGGCCAGATGCTGGTAGCACTGCCTCACCATGACGGGGTCGCCACTTCCCTCAGATCCATTACTAAGCAAAAGGAGTACTAGACGCGCCAGGTGGGTGGAGCAGGTCCACCGGCTGCCGTTTCCCTCCTAATGGCTTTCATGGATCTGCACGATAAGAATAGATACTACACTTGATCTTAACCAAAAGGCCGAGACTGTTGCAACACTCATGCCTCATCTCCCGTATTGGAGATCTGGCTAGTACATGAGGTTTTTTTTTGTTTCAAAAACTTTTATTAATTGTTTCTAATGTAGTGGTTGATATAACATTACAGGCATAAGTAAAGCAGCAGAAAGCTCATTTACATGGCGGGATACTATTACAATACACACAAGAGTGACAGTAGCTCAAGATCAGAGGCAACATGGGTAAGTCTGTAAAATGAAATAGGCATCCTAACCATCTCGTTTACCTGGCCAAACAAACTAATAACATTTTGGATAGCACTATGGCAGTACTCAATAGTTATTCATGAGGCCTGAATAATAATGTTACCAACATGAGAAAAAAAATTAGAAAAAGGTTTCGAAGTGGAAGTATAAAAAGGAGAGAGAAGAAAATAGAAATAAACAAGACAAAAAAGGGGGTGCAGTCCATTAATATACTATCCATAAGGCTTCAAATGCCTATGACTGTTTGGTAGTGGGTAGTACCTTTGAAAACCAACCAAGGCTGCCAAGTCTGTCAAATTTCAAATTTCTGCATCTTAACCTGCCTGGAATATACAATATCCTCCATCTCCTCAATAAAGTTAACTTGGGTTATCCATTCCCTGATGGTGGGAACAGTTCGGAATTTCCAATGTCTGGGTATAACTGCTTTTGCAGCATTAATAAGATGAAGTTGCACTGAATTCTTATACTTACTAGTTGATGATTTAGAGTAATGCAGCAGGTATAGCGAGGGGGTCATATCATCATTAAACTCTAGCAGTGAGTTTTTTTTATATTGCCTGCACAAGGGTTTTAAAGTGGAACAAAACCCAGGATTTTGACTATCCTGGGTTTTGGTCCTTTTTCCAGGGGCACCCCGATCCCGCTGTGTGAAAACCCCCCAGATCGCGCCCACCAACTCACCTGTTCCCGGTCCCATGGCGCGTCTAAGAGCAGCGGCTCTGACCACCGCATCTTCCGCCAGAGCCGCTGCTCTTAGACGCGCCGTGGGACCGGAAAGAGGTAAGACCGTTCGGGGGTACTGAGGGGTTTAACCCAGCGGGGCACCCCCGATTGGGGGGCCCCCAGGGAAAGGACCAAAACCCAGGATATTCAAAACTTTTGACTAACCTGGGTTTTGGTCCACTTTAAGGTTTCTGTTTTCTGTATGACATACTACAGGTAATGATCGAAGGGTTTTTGTAATTGAATACTTTGTTGTTAAGTATATTTTGGGGGCAAACACCAAAACCAGCAAATCCTTAAAAAGACAGCTTTCAAAAACTGCAACCCACTGACAAACAAGTCCTAGAATCCCTATATACCTTAGACTTCTGTTTCTCGAGCCGTGGTACACGTACCCCATAGGGTACACGCAACAGCTTGAAGGAGTGAGTATGTTATGCTTTTCAGGGGTGCACCAACATGGTAGGTCTGATGGCTTTGGTATATTATTTTAACAGTAATAAGCTATTCCTTCTTGTTTTATAAGTGTTACAATGCCTGTGGCTGACTTATTTTGGTAGCATTTACTTGGTTGGAATTTCTTGTAGCTAGGGGGTACTTGGTTGGAGTTTCTTGTAGCTAGGGGGTACTTGGTTGGAGTTTCTTGTAGCTAGGGGGTACTTGGTTGGAGTTTCTTGTAGCTAGGGGGTACTTGGTTGAAGTTTCTTGTAGCTAGGGGGTACTTGGTTGGAGTTTCTTGTAGCTAGGGGGTACTTGGTTGGAGTGTCTTGTAGCTAGGGGGGACTTGGTTGGAATTTCTTGTAGCTAGGGGGTACTTGGTTGGAGTTTCTTGTAG
Source organism: Gastrophryne carolinensis (assembly GCA_027917425.1). Taxonomy (NCBI): domain Eukaryota; kingdom Metazoa; phylum Chordata; class Amphibia; order Anura; family Microhylidae; genus Gastrophryne; species Gastrophryne carolinensis. The sequence goes on from CM051234.1 coordinate 45,079,658, forward strand.
CTAGGGGGTACTTGGTTGGAGTTTCTTGTAGCTAGGGGATATTTGGTTGGAGTTTCTTGTAGCTAGGGGGTACTTGGTTGGAGTTTCTTGTTGCTAGGGGGTACTTGGTTGGAATTTTCTTGTAGCTAGGGGGTACTTGGTTGGAGTTTCTTTTAGCTAGGGGGTACTTGGTTGGAGTTTCTTGTAGCTAGGGGGTACTTGGTTGGAGTTTCTTGTAGCTAGGGGGTACTTGGTTGGAGTTTCTTGTAGCTGGGGGGTACTTAGTTGGAGTTTCTTGTAGCTAGGGGGTACTTGGTTGGAATTTCTTGTAGCTAGGGGGTACTTGGTTGGAGTTTCTTGTAGCTAGGTGGTACTTGGTTGGAGTTTCTTGTAGCTAGGGGGCACTTAGTTGGAGTTTCTTGTAGCTAGGGGGTACTTGGTGTGAGTTTCTTGTGGCTAGGGGATACTTGGCATAAAACAGTTGAGAACTTCTGCCTTAGAACATATATATAAGTCTAAATTATTCACATTTACTAGGATATATAATGAATATATAATGAATTCCATCACCAGCCTGTGTGTAAGTTCTGTCCATGTCTGATATCTTCTCTGTGCTCCACTTGTTGGCTTTTCTGCATCTGGTCTTTGTGGTTGTCTGGCTTTTTCTTTGTAGTCTATGTGATGTCCCAGCTTACATCCAGGTGTTTCTAATCATCCCCTTGGTCTACTATTTATAAGCTCCTGTCTAGCCCCTCTTCCCTGCTCGTGCATCACTTGTCTTTCTGAGTGTGCGTGGGGGAACCCCATTGGGCAGAAAGAGTCCCGAAGGGCCCCTTGAGTAACTGTAGGTCAGTTGCTGCCCTTGTTAAGTGGTGAAAGCCCCTAAGTAGTAGAGGCCCCAGTCGGAAGCGTTGGTCCGGCACTTTAATCTGGCACTGTGTGTTTGTCTCACTGAGTGTACCTCCATATTCTCATGGAATCCACATACGCAGCCTTCTGTCTTGTCCTGAGAGTCACCCCCTTTGAAGCCGTGGGTGCATGGCGGAGCACGTGGGGTAGCGTTCTCTGCCCTGCCGGACCTCATTTATTCTGTATTTGGGTGGTAGCTATGGCATTATAATGGATTCTTATATGCACTAGATTTGCAAGTCTTTTTTTGCACATTGCACTTTATATTGTCGGAGCTTGGGAGTTTCTCTTTCAGGATTGTAGGAGCTCCCTCCTATCTTCGGTTTATTATTTCAATTTTTGGTGGGATTAATTTGTATTGCACAGGGATTGTTATTATTGCATGTTTTATTCATTACAGTATTCAGTAGGTTTTGTTATTACTTCGGATGGATATTCATTTGTGTAGATATTAACTACACCTTAACTGAATAGAATCATAAGCCTGATTCTGCACTGGCTGCTCTTTATTATTTAGATTATGCACTTTATAGGACGGAGGATGTATGGATTATGTAAATAGCAGTATGATCAAGCATTATTATTGTCTACCACCCAATTTATTATCTATTGAAAACATTGTGATACCCTGTTTTATCAGTGTCCAGGGAAGGCAGTAATTTTAAATATGTTAAGAGGCTGATTCATCATTAGCGGCAGGTAGCGACAGATGAGCGTCTGTAGCGGCATTTTCAGAGCGCCCGCTAGTAGTCGCTGTGCTTGGCCATTGTTCGGTAGTTGATAGCGACTCAGTCGGTTTGCCGTAATGTTGAATATTAGGTGAGGAGACACTATTTGACAGGTTCCGCGCTGTATGGGAGCCGGTCGCTAGGGCCAGTCGCAATCATGCGGATTGCGACTGGCCCTAGCGACCGGCTCCCACCATATTCATTAAGAAATCAGCCTCTAAAAATTCTCGTGCTGTAAAATGCATGTTTAAATCCCAGAGCGCAGGAGGCTGTGTGTATAAAGTCGTTTTTTAACCCCCTAACCACCATTTAGGTAAAAAAAAAATTAGGATTTTTTTTAAATAATATTGTAACCGGAACACTTTCATATCAGACCTGTAATATCAATTCTGCACAAATTTTCTTTTTTTTTTATATTTCCCAAAAAAATTCATTTTCAATGCCAGAAGTTTTTTTTGTGTAATAAAAATTATTAAAAAAATTAATTAGTCATTAAAAAAAAAAATCTTCCATTGAAATGCATTGGAGAGCGCCAGGTAGTGAGAGGTCATACCTGGCGCTGTTCAAGGTTGAAAGCTGGCGCTGTTGGTTGAGGCTGCGATAATGATGAATGAGTCGCTATATGTCGCTATCTCAGTCGCTAAGCAGGATCGGCTTGATAAATGTGTGATTGCGGTTAGGAGCCGGCGTTCTCCTGTCATTACCTGCCAATCATCAGTCGCTACCTGTCGCCATTCCTTCATGAATAAGGACCTTAGTCTTGTGATGTCTTGTGTGTTATTTATTTGTTTTTTACTTTGGTGGCTTTAATAAATTGCATTCAAAATCTTTTACGATCTTGGTGTTGTGCCCATGTTTCTAGTCCTAGTAGTTTTTGTATTTGTCCTGAGAGTTAGCAGACCTTCAGTATTCCTGGAGTGGTCACAGGAAAATATCCAGCTCCTCCCAAAAACATAACATTTAATATTAATGGTTAAAAAAATAGCCTCAAATGTGAAGAAAGTGCATAGAGGACCCAGAGCAGCATAAGTCTTTCTGTAGGGATCAATGAATGGTATGGTATGATTAACCACTTCAAGTTGAGGAGGGCTGCCAATGTGACCCCCTCTTTCCTGGCTTTCAAAGTATTGGATGAGCTGGATATAACTTCTGCTTCTCTTCAATATTCTGGAGCTGCTAGACTCTCTTTATTCTTAGCCATGAGCCATCAGGCTGTCTATATCCCTGGAGTTCCTCAGCTTACTTTGTACTGCTTGTTGGGTTTCGGTCTTCTTGTTCCTTGCCCGGTTCCTGTTTTCAGTGAGTACCCTGTTAAACCGGACCTTTAGCATCATTTAATGAAAAGCCCAAACCCTTAAAAAACTATTCACCAGCATCTAAAATTAATATGTATTCAAGTTACATACGTATTATTCTTTCCACACTGGGCTGCAAATCTGTTCAGGATTCCAGGACAATGCAGAGCAAGGGTCGAAAAGGACAGCAATTCCAGAATGCAGAGTGGCATAGTCAGAAGACTAAGTTTGCAGGCAGTCTGAGATGCCATCTTGAATGTTTAAAGGCTCATAACATACAGTAGATGCAGGTAGGATGATTTTTAATGTGAGCAATCTGTATGTACAGGGTGTGGGAAACATACAAGATAGACTCTTATTCAGGGTGAAGGTCCAGTTTAAGTGCAGTTTGTGTCTTGTCGCTTGTCTGCCCTCTGTTCTCCTATCACAAGTTTGAGACCACCACTGTCTGGAGCCTGCACTCTGGAACATGGCTTGAAAAAGCCGGTTGGTCATGGATGGGCTCTTTATCGGATGCCGACCTCCTGTGTACTAGATACAAAGACTTTCCTCTTTGGTTGTGTAGAAGTGTTGTCTTTGTGTGCCCATGTTTCCATCTTCTCTGGACATGTGGGGGTCTATATACTGCAGGGAGAGTTTTGAGATGACCTTGTCTGTGTGCAAGTAGGGAGGCACTCTCAACTCATAAGTTGATCAAAAAATACATTTTTATTGATTACTTATTTATAATCACTACTGCATCACCCACTTCATCAGACCATCAGACCTTGTCTGTGTGGACGATTGGTAAATCACATGTGTTAAACACAAGAGTAGCCTTAAAGTGGACCAACACCCAGGATTTTCAATATCCTGGGTTTTGGTCCACTTCCGCGGGGCGCGAGGTCCGTCACCGGACAAGGTGAGAGCACCCGCCACCGCCGCCGCCTCTCGCGCTTCCCTCTTACAGGGAGCGCGCCCACGCCGGCCATTCACAAACGGCCGTGGGTGCGCGCCCTGCTAGAGGGATGCGCGAGAGGTGGCGGCGGCCCGCGCATGCGCCGTTGGAACGAGGAACAGGTAGATGAGGGGTTAATCTGGGACAACAGGAGCACATTAGAGAACCAATAATCTTCTGGCACTGAACTGCTGGCCAGGATTCCCCTATATAGGGCCAGGATTCCCCTATATAGGGCCAGGATTCCCCTATATAGGGCCAGGATTCCCCTATATAGGGCCAGGATTCCACTATATAGGGCCAGGATTCCCCTATATAGGGCCAGGATTCTCCTGATTGGACCCAATTAGCCAGCCAAGGATGTTCAGGTATGTTTGGGGGCCGGGGATTGGCTTTAGGTGTTCCAGTGGGTGCCTGCACTGCAGCCTGATTTTTTACGCAGGTGTCATCCTTTAATTTGCGCACGCACCTGCCGGCAGTGCCCGAGCACCGGCACCAGTGCAGGGGAACCCACGACGAAGAGGCCGGCCCTTGGTGAAGACGCTGGCAGCGTCTCGGCGTGTGCTTAGCCGGGCCAAAGACGATCCCCTCTACCCTCGGGAGGTACATACTATTAATACCAGGAAGGCCCTGGGCGCTGAGGAAATGACGCTCCCCCCACGCTTCAAAATATGCATGGACCAACCAAGCTTCAGCACTGGGATTACCTGGACAGGTGCACCTTGGGAGGACCCATCTCATTCCCTCTTTGGGCAGCCCATCAGGACACAGGGCCGTACAGGGACCAGGACTAAGGACAGTCAGCCAAGGGCAGATTGGTCGTTGGGAGAGCCTTTCTTTTTTTCTGTCAGTCCTTCCATTCTTTGTTTCTTTCATTGTATTCTTTTTTTTCCCTTCCATCTATTCTTTCTTTCATCTGTTCTTTCTACCATTTCTTTTCTTTCTTTCCTTCTATTATTTTTTTTCTGTCAGCCCTTTTATTCTTTCTTTACCTCCATCTCCTCTTTTTTCTCCCATTGCTTTTCTCCCCCTTTCTGCTTTCTTTTTTTCTCTCATTTTCTGTCATCCCTTTTATTCTATTTTTGTTTCTGTCATTTATTCTATGCCTTTGTTCTTTCTTTCTTTCCTTTTATTTTTTATATTTGTTTTATTTTTTCCATCTATACTTTTTACATGTCTTTCTTTCTTTTCTTTTCTTTCCTTCTTTCTTTTCTTTGTCGTTCCTTCAATTTTTTTGTTCTTTATTTCTTTATTTCTTGCCTTCTATTCCTTGAAGTGGACCAACACCCAGGATTTTGACTATCCTGGGTTTTGGTCCACTTCGGTGGGGCACCCTGATCGGGGGTGCCCCGCTGTCTGAAACTCCCCCGAAAGCCCAGAAACACTCACCTCACCACGCTCCCACGTGACCGCTCCAGCCAATCACAGCGCTCAGAGCCGCTGTGGTATGCGCGTCCAAGCGGCCTTGGACGTGCATGCCACAGCGGCTCTGAGCGCTGGAGGCCGCGTCTCGCGCTTCCCTCTAACAGGGAGCGCGCCTGCGTCGGCCATTCACAAACGGCCGGCGCGGGTGCGTGCCCTGCTAGAGGGAAGCGCGAGACTCGGCCCGCGCATGCGCCGATGGAACGGGGCTGAGGTAAGGTTTGTGGGCCTCCTGGGGGGTTTCCTCCCCGCAGGACATCCCGATTTCGGATACCCTTCTGGGAGGGATCTGATCGGTCCGGTAATCTTATAGATTCCCGGGCCGATCCCCCCTGGGTGTTGGTCCACTTTAATCCTTCTATTATTTTTGACTTTCTATTCTTTGGCAATATTTATCATGCATGCAACTTTATCACCAGGTATGAAGTGTCATACCTCACTGCAAGGGGCCCACTGAGACACTATTGCCCAAGGGCCTGCATAAACCTGGAGCCGGCCCCGGGTTCGTACTTGCATTTTCAGAAGGTTCTTGGAAGCATGAGGGCATGATTAAGGTCTTCAAGACTATTGTATTGTCCTCCCTGAAGCAAAACACTTAAGTCCACGTGGCCCCTCTCCAGCTTGCTTATAGGGCAAAAAGGTCAACCGAGTCTGGCCAACAAATCCACACTTGAACATCTGGACCAGGCTAACTCGCAGGAAATTTACCCTTGACTCAGCATTTAATACCTTCTAGCCTGACATACTTTACAGGAAGCCGGGGAAAGGACGGCCACTGTTGGAAAAAAAAAAATTCTTGGTTGAAAGATCCTAGTGTGTCAAACTAGGAAACTACAAGTCCGGTAGCAGAGTCACCAACATAGGAGCCCCTCAGGGATTATATTGCACACTAATGTGTTTTCTCTGGGAACTTAGTCATGATTGTGAAGTTTGCTGATGACTTTGCTGTAACTGTGATGACAACAAAGCTTATTGATGTTTCTCAATCTCAGAAGCCTTGCAGCTAGATCAAGAACTACTTGGACAGAAGTGTGAGGAACTTACTTTCCTCGGGTGATCCGCTGATAGCGTTCCCCGGTGGGCGCGACGTTCCCCTGCTGTCTGAAGCAGGGCGCACGCGCTACTTCCAGGAACCGGAGAGCGAGGCGAGTCACCCTGCCTGCTTCCCTCGCTCCCCTGCAGTGATGCGGGCGTGTGTAAGCGCCCTGCATTTTTTTTTTTAACATTACATCTTTATTACAGCTGACTGAGAAAGAAGGACACTTACACACATTGCCAGTTTTACATCTTCAACACATAAGTTTAGGAAAAAATACATTTATATCACAGAGTAGAGGGGGCTCCATGTATCTTTGAGGAGCACCTATGTTGGTGACTCTGATGGGAGTACGCCGTGGGGGATACCCTTTCACCCCGCATCAGTTTCCCCCAATGCCCGCAGAGCGATTCCCCTTCCTGAACCATAAAGCTCCACCTGCCAAAGGGCTTGTGTCATTCCCTCTCAGGCAGCCCACTTCTTTAGGTAGCTAGGATCAACAGGGATTAAGGACTTAAGGATTAAGGGGGGAAGAATAGTGGGGGGAGAGATAAAGAGATAAGGAGGAGGGGAAACAAGAAGGGAGAGTTCCGGGTCTGGTGCCCTCCACCCATCCGCAGTGCTTCCGTCTCTCAGACGCTTCCGGGCACTCCCATCGCCTCTCTTGATTCTACAAACATGTTCCATGGAGTCCATAGGAGCCTGAGGGAGGCCGTGAGATCCTCCATCCGCCTGATATCCTCCACTCTCCTCACCCAAGAACCCAGTGGTGGCGCAGCTGGATCTCTCCAGTGCGCCGGAACACAGGCACGAGTGGCATTTATTAGGTGGATAGTTAAGGATTTCCTATATTTCCCCACCTGCTGGTCGGTAGAATGTAAGAGCAAGGCCCCGGGGGTGAGGGGTGTGACCTCTCCTGTTATCTTGTGGATCCATCTCACAACCCCCCTCCAGATATCCCTGATTTTCTTGCACTCCCAAAAAACATGCGATAAAGTGCCAGGGACTTTATCACATCTCCAGGGCTGTATTTACCATTAGGCAACCCTAGGCACGTGCCTAGGGTGGCCACCTGGAAGGGGGGGGGGGACACTGCCCTTACTACTGTAGTAAATAAAATAAATAAAAAATCATATAGCCAGAACATTAATGCCTCCTAACAAACACCCCCAAGCCCCAGAAGGATGCAGAGTGCATTTGTGTGAAGGGGGGGCAATGGGTTAAACAGAGACCAGAGCATCTCCCCTCCACTGGTGTGGTCATGTGACTCCTGTAATGTCAGAACGCAGTAAAAGATGGAGCATACTTGTCTGTTTTTCTGCATTTCACCCTTTGTGCCCTCATCCACACACATTCTCTGCATCTACCCCATTGCACCCTTTCCCCCTACACACTTTTTTTTTTATAAGGACCGTGACCTAACTTAAAAAAAGCACTTAAAGTGCCTAGGGCACCATGAACACCAAATACGGCCCTGCAACTAAGACAGGATAGTAAAGTGTTGATGACACTACAATCCCAGATAAAAAACAGAGAACAAATAAAAAAAAATGAAACAAACAATAAATGGAAAAAAGAAAGAAAAAGATTAGAACAAAAGAAACAAAGAATAGAAGGACTGACAACAAGGAGGCCAATCGGGCCCTGGCCTACAGTCCATAGTCTTGGTTACTTCCAAGTGTGGAGGTAATGAGGTGGGCCCTCCCAAGGTGCAGGGGCCCAGGATTGCCCAGACGCCTGCCCCACATACAATCATGGCTGGCCCTTGGGGTGTGCGAGTCATGCAGTCACACAGGACACCATCCCAAACTCTCTGAAAGGAGCACTTACCTGGAACAGCAGGCCTCTGTTTTCCAAAATACACCATCTCTTTCTCTTTTTTTTCCGCCTTTCTTTCTTTTTTTCTCTCTCTCCCTCTGAAATCCTATTCACCTCTTTAGCCTTGATTCAAAGACACATTCGTCCGGACTTCCGTAGCTGTCTGTGAAAGTTTTGGTGGGTTTTTATTTTTCCACACATCCATATAATTGCTATTTTTTTAGACTTATGTCCTTTGTGAATTTTTTTTGGATTGTTGAACTTGAATCTTAATTTGTTGTAGGAGTTATTGTTTTAGTTGGTTACCTTTGCTTTGTGTAATTATTTTATATTTGGTTGCAGGAACTGCAAGATGTGCCACTCGCCCTTGCTCCTGATGCCCGTTCTTTGCCTGCAGAATGCGGGCCAGGAGTTCTCTAATCGGGCACTATGCAAAACCCGGGCCGTGGTGGCGAGGGCCCTCTGGCTTTTGAAGTCCAGATTTAGGTGTTTGGACCATACCGGGGGGGGGGGGGTTAACAGGGACCACACGTGCCAGAGTGGCACAACTGAGTGTCAGGGTCCTTCAGTTGGTGGGCGAGATGCAGGAGCTGCGCAACTCGTTGGGGACCACAGATGAAGAATAATGTTCCGTGGCCTGCCATTGCTATGTATTTTGTTTTTTATAGTTGTAAAAATTTGAAATTTTCAAAATTTTAAAAAATTTTATATTTTATGATGGAATCCAAAAAAAAAAATGTTACATTGTCATTTCATTTACAAAATACATTAACACAAAACTAATGGGCCCAGAAATATTTAAAGATGAATATTCACATGACCGAGAAGTGATTTGGGTAAGTTTTAAGGGTTCAAAAGGGAAGCTGCAGGATAGCGCTAAGTGGTTTAGCTAAACATTGTAGTAGAAGTGAGGGAGTCAAATATGTAGGTGAGCATTTTAATGAGTTAAGTTTGTAGTGCGCAGGCGCAAGATCGTAAGGATTCCGTCTGGACGATTATTTTTTGTAAAAGTGAAACAGAATCTATCGGGAAACGTAAAGGATTCGTGTGAGGATACGATGGGAAAAGGGCAAAAACGAAAGAAAATGAATCAGAAAAGTCACATAGCGGGGCACCCCGGGGGAGTGGACCAAAACCCAGGATAGTCAAAATCCTGGGTTTTGATCCACTTTAATGGATACATACCTGAAGTCTTTCCTTTTTAAAGTGAACCAAAACCAACAGTGATCGGCCCAATCGGTTGCCTCCCCCCTGGGCATCCAAATTCGGGATGCCCCGCTGTGTGAAACCCCCCCCCCAGGTCGCCCCGTACACTTACTTTCTTTCCTGGTCCAACGGTGCATGTGCGAGACACGCCCGCATCCCCACTATCCCTCTAGCAGGGCGTGTGGCACGCTCCCTGTTAGAGGGAAGCGGGGGATGCAGCAATCAGCACGCTCGGAGCCGCAGGCTTAGATAAAGGCTTAGACAACGTGACGTCAGCAGCTCCGAGCACTCTGATTGGATGAGCAGCCGCGATGCACCGTTGGACCAGGAAGAGGTGAGTTGGCTTCGGCGATCTGCGGGGCTTACACACAGCAGGGAATCCCCAATCAGGGTGCCCCAGGGGAAAGGACCAAAACCCAGGATAGTCAAAATTCTGTCCACTTTAAAGCAGACCTTCACCCTGAATAAGAGCCTATCTTATATGTTTCCCACACCCTGTACATACAGATTGCTCACATTAATCCGGACCTTCACCCTGAATAAGAGTTCATCTTATATGTTTCCCCCATCCTGTACATACAGATTGCCCACATTAAATATCATCCTACCTGCATCTACTGCATGTTATGAGCCTTTAAACATCCAAGATGGCGGCTCTTGGAACATCAGACAGCCTGCAAACAGGAAGTGTCTTCTGACTATGCCGCTCTGCATTCTGGGATTGCTGTCCTTTCCCTGACCCCAGCTCTGCTCTGTCTGTGCAAAGCACAGCTATAACCCTGCCCCCTGTACTTTATGCCACTCTTCTCTCCTCAGTATGTGTGATGCTTCTGAGGCAAGATGGCGGCGCCCGTATCCTAAAGTCCTGAACAGAGTTGCAGCCCAGTGGAGGAAAGAATAATAAGTGACTAAAAACTTAAAATATATTAATTTTAGATGCTGGGGAATAGTTTTTTAAAGGTTTGGGTTTTTCATTAAATTATGCTGAAGGTCCAGTTTAACCCTTTAAACGCCAGCCACGTAAAATTTACGTGGCTGCCTCCCCTGCAGTTAACCGGCAGCCATGTAAATTTTACGTACCTGACTTTCCCCACTTCAGCCAGAGGGGCTCCCATCGCCCATTGGGGCTCCTCCGGCTGCAGGGGAGGGCCCAAAATGCTGATGACGTCACCACCGGGTGTCATCGGGGCACCCGGCAGTTCAGCTGTCAGATGCTGGTGACGGCTGGGCAGAGAAGGAGGGAGGTAGGCAATCCTCTGATCGCCTGCCTCCCCCCTTCTCTGCCCAGCCGTCACTGACATCAGATCGCTGCGGGACACAGGAGATGAAGATCGGAGGTGGGTAAAGTATAAAGTTATTTTTAAAGTGTGTGTGTCTGTTTTTTTACTTTTAACCCTTTGTGAACTGGTAAGGGGTCCATGTGACCCCTTATACCAGTTCACAAGGCTCGGGGGTCTGGCAAGTCACCTGCGGCTAGCGGGTGACTTTCCATTAACCCCTGCCCCCCCAAATTACCTGCCTCCCCAAAGCCCGGGGGGGGGGCAGAAGAGCCGTGGCCCTAGGCTATGCCGGCTTTTAGCCTAAAGCTGGCCCCTAGTGGCTGATTTGCCATTAACCCCGAGACCCCCCATTACCTGCCTCCCCAAAACCCCTTAAAATTCCCCAAAGAAATGGTGTCTCCCCCTCTGTGAAGGGGGACCCCACACCAATTTTTTTTTTATTTAACCCTTTATTATGTGGATAGTAGTTGTATTTTATTTGTAAATGTTATAAAGTGCTCTTTTCAGTTTAGGGGATCACCTGGCAGGAACATGGGGCTACCGATACATATGTGGTATCATTGTAATCGGAAGAAATGGGGCTTTCACATGCAATATGGTTTTCTTTCATAAAATAAATGTTTTTGTTAAAATAAAGGAGACAATTTAAAAAATATATATATTTTTTAATTTTTTTTTACTTATTTACTCAAAAAGACGTTATATGTTAAAGCCTAAACTCTGCCACAAAAAAGAAAATATGCCATTTTCTTGGAAATTCCTGCAAAAATCACAGTTAAACATCACGCAAAATTGTGAAATATATCCTGTCAGCAGAGGGTGACAAAATCTCAAGTAGGCTGGCAGTTAAAAGGTTACAGGTACCTATGCATGTTGGGTATTGTTTTGCCCGGGGGACCTTGCGCTTTCAGATTTAGCTTGTTTTTTCTTTGCAATCAATTTGCATATTGATATTTTAGGAAAAGGTGTTTTTTATTCTGCTTTTTTATACATTTTTTGTGAAACCCTGTGCAGCCTAAGAATTCTTCCAGATATTACTTCCAGAAAGATGAGCCCACTACAACAAGCTGGGTACGCTTAGAAAGCTTAACATGTGTACTTTCAGGGAATGGTTTATGGGGATATTCCAAATGTAAAGGGTTGGTTTGGTAGAAAAAGCACAAGGTGCGCACTTTGTCTGCAGAGCTGAAATTTTGAAGTAAAATTACCGTTATGCGCATGATTTACTTTGGTGTGTTTGGCAATTCTTTCCTTGACATAACCTATGCATGTTGGGTATCGTTCTGTTCGAGGCATGTTGCTTTTTCAGATTTTCAATTCTTTTAGGAAAATGTGGTTTTGATTCTGCTTTTTTATTCATTTTTAGGGAAACCCTGTGCAACCAAAGAATACATTGAGGGATTACTTCCAGAAAACTGCACCCATGTCAACAAGCCTGGTACGCCTAGAAAGCCTGAGGTGTATACTTCTAGGGACTATATAGTTTGTGGAGGGTATTTCAAATGTAATGGTTTGTTTTTCTTGAAAAACTGCAAGGTGCGCTTAGCGCGGTGCATAGTTGTGTTTTATCTGAAAATCTCCTAAAGCGTTGTTTCAGTTTGGGGGAGTCTCCTGGGCAGGAAAGGGTGTCTACCTATACATATGTGGTACCGCTGTAACTGGGAGAAATTGGTATTTCACACGCAATAAGATTTTATTGACAAACTTACATTTTTTTCACAAAAAAACACTACAAATTGTAAAAAATAGTTTTTTTTAATTATTTTGCACAATTTTCACCCAAAAATATTGAGAATACACTTAGAAAATGACAAACAAGACATTTCATGTTAAAGCCCAGGCTCTGCTGAAAAAAACAATATATCACTTTCCTGGGAAATCCCTGGAAATCCCTTCAAAAATCACAGTTGAACATGGGGAGCGCAAAATAGTGCAAAATGGTCTGGCAACAAAGGGTGACGAAAACTCAGGGTAGGCTGGCGGTTAAAGGGTTAATAACTGCCATTAGTCACGTGACAATGCTCCCTCTATCCAGTAAGTACAGCTATTGCCAATATTAGGAAGAATCCAGCTCAGCCAGCGAAGTTTCACGCTTTTCCCCGAAGCTCGCTCTTTGCCGACGCTCCCTAACCGGCAGTGTCCCCGACGTTTTTTTTTCTTCTCTCCTTTGTAACTTTTCTCTTCCTCACAGCAACGTCAAGTTCAACGTCCTGCCATTGGCCGCTGCCACAGCGCGCGCCCCTCTTGTAACGGGAACTTTTTTTTTCCGGCCAATCAACGTCCGGGGCCTACTTAACATTCACGAATCCAGCCAATCAACGCCGAGGAGGGGCGCGGCCTCGCACGCTGTTGCTAAGCTTCGGCATCTCAATCGCTTCCCCATCCCTCCTGAGCGTTCTCGACTGGGATCTGTCAACATTCTCTCGCGCTCTCCGCCCTTTTTTGGATGCCCCGCCCCCTTTCTCTGTCTCTGGCTCTGCGATTGGCCGAAAGCAAAGCGAAAACCGCGCCTGCCCTCCATGCGCCTCTTGCTATTGGCTGCCGGCGCTGCCCGTCACTCTGTGTGTCAGTGGGAGCTGGGCTGCCGCTTATATGGACTAAGAAGTCCCCGAAGCGGCTGAACTTCTCGTACTTCGTCCCACTTCGGCTTGTTTTGGTGGGGTGCCGCCCAGCCCGGGACACGGGAAGATATCTGTATTGTTATCGGTGCACGAGGCCGGACATTCACCGCCATCACTATTATCCCCATCATCATCATTGCAGAGCTTTCTATTTATTCAGCCAGCTATGGAGCTAAACTCTTTGCTCATTCTTCTGGAGGCAGCGGAATATTTGGAGAGAAGAGACCGAGGTATGGGTGCCTATGGGGGGTCTGATTGTATGGTGCATGGGTGCTGGGGGGGTCTGATTATCTTCATGGGTGCTGGGGGGTCTGATTGTATACATGGGTGCTGGGGGGCCTGATTGTCTACATGGGTGCTGGGGGAGGGGGGACCTGATTGTCTGCATGGGTGCTGGGGGGTCTGATTGTATACATGGGTGCAGGGGGGGGAGCCTGATTGTCTACATGGGTGCTGGGGGGGGGGGGTCTGATTATCTTCATGGGTGCTGGGGGGTCTGATTGTTTGCATGGGTGGTGGGGGTGTCCGCCTGTATACATGGGTGCTGGGAGTCTGATTGTTTGGGTCTTGGGGGGGGGGAGTCTGATTGCATGGGTGCAGGGGGGGCTGGTTGTTTGCATGGGTGCAGGGGGGCTGATTTTTTGCATGGGTGTGAGGGGGTCTGATTGTCTGCACAGGTGCTAGGGGTCCTTTAATTGATGACATGGGTGCTGGGGGATCTGAATAATGACATGGGATCTAAATAATGACATGGTTGCTGGGGGATCTGATTGATTGCATGGGTGCTGGGGGGAACTGATTGTCTGTTTGGGTGCTGGGGGGGCTCTGATTGATCACACGGGTGCTGGGGGATCTGATTGATGACATGGGTGCTGGGGGGATCTGATTGTCTGTATGGGTGCTGGGGGGATCTGATTGTCTGTATGGGTGCTGGGGGATCAGATTGTCTGTTTGGGTGCTGGGGGGGCTCTGATTGATGACACGGGTGCTGGGGGGATCTGATTGTCTGTATGGGTGCTGGGGGGGCTCTGATTGATTAAATGGGTGCTGGGGGATCTGATTGTCTGTATGGGTGTTTTGGGGTCTTCTCAGGGGAACACTGCAGAGTCACCAACCACTGACTGTCTCCCTGAACTTCAGGGGAGGGGGTCTGATTGTTTACACGGGAGCTGTTTGCTGGTAAGGGACCTTCTCAGGGTGACACTGCAGAGTCGCCCACCACTGCCTGTCTCCCTGATCTTCCATGTCTGTCTATCAGAACTGTGTGCACATGCCCCCCCCATGCTAAATGTCTGTAAGATCTGGGGCGAGGCAGAGATCCAGAATGCCCGATTAAACATAACGATCATAGGTCAGCACAGGACTTTCGAAACGTGGGTTGACATTGTTTTGACAACGTTAATGCAAGAAAGTGACGTGTGCAGGAAACTTTACTAGATGGCGTGTATGTCAGTAATTTACATTACTATCAGATCAGATTGACCAATCACACAGAGCGATCACATGTGTGTGTGTGTGTGGGGGGGGGGTTTGGGATGTTGTTAATGGGGGCTAACATTGAATGGGAGTGTTAATACATGAGCTGTGTGCAAGAAACATTACTGGATGGTGTGTGGGTTTGATCGTGCAAAACTAGTGCTGTACATGGTCATGCAGATCGACCAATGAAATAGAACAAATGCTTTACATGGCCATGCAACCAGATTGATTGATCGTACACAGGAGTGCTTTACATGGCCATGCAACCAGATTGATTGATCGTACACAGGAGTGCTTTACATGGCCATGCAACCAGATTGATTGATTGTACACAGGAGTGCTTTACATGGCCATGCAATCAGATTGATTGATCGTACACAGGAGTGCTTTACATGGCCATGCAACCAGATTGATTGATCGTACACAGGAGTGCTTTACATGGCCATGCAACCAGATTGATTGATCATACACAGGAGTGCTTTACATGGCCATGCAATCAGATTGATTGATCGTACACAGGAGTGCTTTACATGGCCATGCAATCAGATTGATTGATTGTACACAGGAGTGCTTTACATGGCCATGCAATCAGATTGATTGATCGTACACAGGAGTGCTTTACATGGCCATGCAACCAGATTGATTGATTGTACACAGGAGTGCTTTACATGGCCATGCAATCAGATTGATTGATTGTACACAGGAGTGCTTTACATGGCCATGCAATCAGATTGATTGATCGTACACAGGAGTGCTTTACATGGCCATGCAACCAGATTGATTGATTGTACACAGGAGTGCTTTACATGGCCATGCAACCAGATTGATTGATTGTACACAGGAGTGCTTTACATGGCCATGCAATCAGATTGATTGATCGTACACAGGAGTGCTTTACATGGCCATGCAATCAGATTGATTGATCGTACACAGGAGTGCTTTACATGGCCATGCAATCAGATTGATTGATCGTACACAGGAGTGCTTTACATGGCCATGCAATCAGATTGATTGATCATACACAGGAGTGCTTTACATGGCCATGCAACCAGATTGATTGATCATACACAGGAGTGCTTTACATGGCCATGCAATCAGATTGATTGATCGTACACAGGAGTGCTTTACATGGCCATGCCACCAGATTGATTGATCGTACACAGGAGTGCTTTACATGGCCATGCAATCAGATTGATTGATTGTACACAGGAGTGCTTTACATGGCCATGCAATCAGATTGATTGATCGTACACAGGAGTGCTTTACATGGCCATGCAACCAGATTGATTGATTGTACACAGGAGTGCTTTACATGGCCATGCAATCAGATTGATTGATCGTACACAGGAGTGCTTTACATGGCCATGCTATCACATTGATTGATCGTACACAGGAGTGCTTTACAAGGCCATACAATCAGATTGATTGATCATACACAGGAGTGCTTTACATAGCCATACAATCACATTGACTGATCGTACACAGGAGTGCTTTACATGGCCATGCTATCACATTGATTGATCGTACACAGGAGTGCTTTACATAGCCATACAATCAGATTGATTGATCGTACACAGGAGTGCTTTACATGGCCATGCAATCAGATTGATTGATCGTACACAGGAGTGCTTTACATGGCCATGCAACCAGATTGATTGATCGTACACAGGAGTGCTTTACATGGCCATGCAATCAGATTGATTGATCATACACAGGAGTGCTTTACAAGGCCATACAATCAGATTGATTGATCGTACACAGGAGTGCTTTACAAGGCCATACAATCAGATTTATTGATCAGACACAGGAGTGCTTTACAAGGCCATACAATAAGATTGATTGATCATACACAGGAATGCTTTACATAGCCATACAATCAGATTGATTGATTGTACACAGGAGTGCTTTACAAGGCCATACAATCAGATTGATTGATCATACACAGGAGTGCTTTACAAGGCCATACAATCAGATTGATTGATTGTACACTGGAGTGCTTTACATGGCCATGCAATCAGAATGACAGGTGGACGGGAGATTGGAAATGTGGAGTGACATTGTATGGCAATGCTAATACATGAGATGTATGCAGGAAACATTACTAGATGTTGTTTACATGAGTGCTTTACATGGCCATGCAATCAGATTGACCAATCGCATAGAACAATCACGTGAGTGGATGGGACATCATATAGGAACAGTAATACATGAGATGTGTACAGGAAACATTAATAGATGATGTATAAATAAGTGCTTTACATGGCCATGCAATCAAATTGACCGATCAGATGTGTGTTTTGAGGGGGTGTAGGGTGACATTTTATGGGAACATTAACATGTGAGAATTGTTAGATTTAGGTTATTTACCTGGCTATGCAATCAGATTGGTCGATTGAGTCTGCTTGTTGATAGCTTGTTGGGGTGCAATAAAAGCACCTGTCCATATTTCACTCTGTTCAGTTTCCAGATTTCTTAAGATTGTGTGGATGCAGCAAAAGTGCTGTAATCTGATTGTAAAGGGTGCACACCTGAGCTGTGGGTGCATCAGATGGGTGCAATCTGATTGTAAAGGGTGCACACGTGAGCTGTGGGTGCATCAGATGGGTACAATGGGTTGGCCACATGTGGTGCAATCCGATTGTAAAGGGTGCACACGTGAGCTGTGGGTGCATCAGATGGGTGCAATGGGTTGGCCACATGTGGTGCAATCTGATTGTAAACGGTGCACACGTGAGCTGTGGGTGCATCAGATGGGTGCAATGGATTGGCCACATGTGCAATCTGATTGTAAAGGGTGAACACGTGAGCTGTGGGTACATCAGATGGGTGCAATGGGTTGGTCACATGTGGTGCAATCTGATTGTAAAGGGTGCACATGTGAGCTGTAGGTGCATTAGGTGGGTGCAATGGGTTGGCCACATGTGGTGCAATCTGATTGTAAAGGGTGCACACATGAGCTGTGGGTGCAATGGGTTGGCCACATGATGTGCAATCTGATTGTAAAGGGTGCACACGTGAGCTGTGGGTGCATCAGATGGGTGCAATGGGTTGGCCACATGTGGAGTATCTATAGACAGGGTGTGCGCTGGCACTGGGGGTATCACACAGACAGGTAGGTGCAGTATAGGTGGCGCACACATCACATACATTAGAAGGTGGTGCACACATGTGAGCTGTAGGTACATCAGGCGGGTTGGCCATAGGCACCCATACACTGTGCAATCTAATCTGTTATATGTATTGTATCTTTTCCAGGTTGCACAGTAGCATGGGGGGGGGGGGGGGGCATCACACAGACATGATCAGAGCCGTGGCCACACACCTTGCAATGCACTTGTGTGATTCGCTTACGGTGTACATATGGGTGAGGGTACAATGGGTGCACGGGGCCACATGTGCTGCAATCAGATCCAACACGTTTATCTTTTTATTTATAGAGCGAGACACAATACATGTCCAGATAAGTGCAGGAACGGGGGGGGTCACACACACTGCAATCTGATTGCCCCTGCCCACCACCGAGTCCAGCAAGTGCGGCCAGTGTGACCACATTTGGAGGTGGTCGTGAGGGAAAGGAAAGGAGAGGGAAAGCTGCTACAGCTGCAGGAAATGGAGGCAAGGCACATGGGACAGGCTTCAGGTGAGCTCCTTGCTGCCTTATTATTGCTATTGCCTGGACTGGTCCCTTAAAGCCTGGTCTCAATCTGTGGCACCCTAAAGGACCCCCTCCTGCCGCTAATAAGCACTGTGATTTAAAGTGGACCAAACCCCATGAAGATCTGCGCAGGAATCCTATCGATTCCCTCCCCCCGGGGCATCCAAAATCAGGATGCCCCACTGTGTGAACCCCCCCAGGTCGCCCCATGCACTTACCTTGTTTCCCAACGGCACATACGCGAGCCGCGGCCACATCGCCACAATCACTCTAGCAGGGTGCGTGCCCGCGTCAGGCATTTGTGGATGGTCAGCGCAGGCACGCTCCCTGTTAGAGGGAAGCGGGGGATGCAGCCGCCAGCGCGCTTGGAGCCGCTGGCCTTAGACCAAAGCTTAGACGGCGTGACATCAGCGGCTCCGAGTGCGCTGATTGGACGAGCGGCTGTGCATCCACCGTAGGACCGGGAAGAGGTGAGTTGGCATCAGCGATCTGGGAGGTTTCACACACTGGGGCACCCCGATCGGGAAAGGACCAAATCCCAGGATAGTCAAAATCCTGGGTTTTGGTCCACTTTAACGATACCAATACTTAACATTATCTTGCAGAGCTCCTTCCAACAGGGGTCCCAGCAATGTCTCTACTAATAGGGAGCGTGCGTTGCTTCAGTGTGCAACCCTTTGTGCCAGTCCTGTGGCGTCATAAAAGACCAGACTGAGGGTTTAGGCCTTCTTTAAAGCACTTAGCAAGGGAGGTTCCTCCTTTTTATGACTGCAGGCAGATGTAAAACCTAGAACTGGTGACCCAAGCACCCGAATGAAGAAGGGCAGGAGCCAGGGCTGTACTTGTTTCCTTGGGGTAAGGTGAGTAGGGCTCACAGTATTTGTGTTCAGGTTCTAATCCACGTGTGTTAAAAAAAAATAATACCCCACAGCCCTGGCTGCCCCCTCCTAACAATATAGCACCCAACACTCACAAATAAACCGCCCTATTCCGTCTGCACACCTCCACCTTTAGCTTCCCAACATTCATTTGCAGAGTGCATATTTTTTTTTACTATAGCCGTTATGCCACCGCCCACTGCAGGTGGCCGCCCTAGGCACAGGCCTAGGGTTGTCTAAAGCGAAATATGACCCTGGCTCACAGAAGTGAGATTAGAGAGAGTGTAGGTAAAAAATCCTGGTAGACCAGCAGTGACCACTATATATTTCACTATACAATGGTCCCAAAAATCCCCATCGGATGATCGTGGTGTGTGTGTATGGGTGCTGGGTGCACGGCGCAGCTCTGTAGTGACACACACATACAACTGCATCATGGAAGCGTGTGCACAGACATGTGCTGCATCATTACATGGGGGGGGGGGTGGCCTGGGCGTTGCCGTGTGTATTTACTTGTCAGATCAGCTCCCCTGCAGGGAATCCGTGTTATGTCAGATGGCCGCACTTATCTTACTCAGCTGTCACTCAAAACCAGTGACATCACCTCTCCTGTCGGGTGGGGTGAGTAGGGAGACTCTGGCTCATACACAATGAAATGTCGTGGGTGGTATAGAAGAAATACATGAAAAGAAAGGCCAGTGCGTGGGGGGGGGGGGGGGGTATGGGGTACACACGTATGAGTGGGGGGGATAAACACCAATCCATGATAATCCTGGGGGAGGCTTACCCACCACCACTGCCATCAGGATCCCTGCTTACCCCGACAAGGCTCCATGTTATACTAGGAATATCAACTCCTGACAGTATATATATATATATATATATATATATATTACACTTGCATTTTACATATATACTGTATATACACCACACACTTTATTTATTTTATTTATACATACACTTTCTAATCTAATCATACATACATTGTATCTTTGCACTTTATATTCCCTTGTGTTTTGCATAGTTTCACTTTATAGACACATGTTCATTGTGCACGTGCATTGTATTTTTGTACTATATACAAGATTCACGCGTGCATTGTATAGTTTCACTATATGGTCCTATATGCATTGCATAGTTACACTGTAGTGTTACACTATATGGTCCTATATGCATTGCATAGTTACACTGTAGTGTTACACTATATGGTCCTATATACATTGCATAGTTACACTGTAGTGTTACACTATATGGTCCTATATACATTGCATAGTTACACTGTAGTGTTACACTATATGGTCCTATATACATTGCATAGTTACACTGTAGTGTTACACTATATGGTCCTATATGCATTGCATAGTTACACTGTAGTGTTACACTATATGGTCCTATATACATTGCATAGTTACACTGTAGTGTTACACTTTATTGTCCTATATACATTGCATAGTTACACTGTAGTGTTACACTTTATTGTCCTATATGCATTGCATAGTTACACTGTAGTGTTACACTTTATTGTCCTATATGCATTGCATAGTTACACTGTAGTGTTACACTTTATTGTCATATATACATTGCATAGTTACACTGTAGTGTTACACTTTATTGTCCTATATACATTGCATAGTTACACTGTAGTGTTACACTTTATTGTCATATATGCATTGCATAGTTACACTGTAGTGTTACACTATATGGTCCTATATGCATTGCATAGTTACACTGTAGTGTTACACTTTATTGTCCTATATGCATTGCATAGTTACACTGTAGTGTTACACTTTATTGTCCTATATGCATTGCATAGTTACACTGTAGTGTTACACTTTATTGTCCTATATACATTGCATAGTTACACTGTAGTGTTACACTTTATTGTCATATATGCATTGCATAGTTACACTGTAGTGTTACACTTTATTGTCCTATATACATTGCATAGTTACACTGTAGTGTTACACTTTATTGTCATATATACATTGCATAGTTACACTGTGTAGTGTTACACTTTATTGTCCTATATACATTGCATAGTTACACTGTAGTGTTACACTTTATTGTCATATATGCATTGCATAGTTACACTGTAGTGTTACACTTTATTGTCCTATATGCATTGCATAGTTACACTGTAGTGTTACACTATATTGTCCTATATACATTGCATAGTTACACTGTAGTGTTACACTTTATTGTCCTATATACATTGCATAGTTACACTGTAGTGTTACACTTTATTGTCCTATATGCATTGCATAGTTACACTGTAGTGTTACACTTTATTGTCATATATACATTGCATAGTTACACTGTAGTGTTACACTTTATTGTCCTATATACATTGCATAGTTACACTGTAGTGTTACACTTTATTGTCCTATATACATTGCATAGTTACACTGTAGTGTTACACTTTATTGTCCTATATACATTGCATAGTTACACTGTAGTGTTACACTTTATTGTCCTATATGCATTGCATAGTTACACTGTAGTGTTACACTTTATTGTCCTATATGCATTGCATAGTTACACTGTAGTGTTACACTTTATTGTCATATATACATTGCATAGTTACACTGTAGTGTTACACTTTATTGTCCTATATACATTGCATAGTTACACTGTAGTGTTACACTTTATTGTCCTATATACATTGCATAGTTACACTGTAGTGTTACACTTTATTGTCCTATATGCATTGCATAGTTACACTGTAGTGTTACACTTTATTGTCCTATATACATTGCATAGTTACACTGTAGTGTTACACTTTATTGTCATATATGCATTGCATAGTTACACTGTAGTGTTACACTTTATTGTCCTATATGCATTGCATAGTTACACTGTAGTGTTACACTATATTGTCCTATATACATTGCATAGTTACACTGTAGTGTTACACTTTATTGTCCTATATACATTGCATAGTTACACTGTAGTGTTACACTTTATTGTCCTATATGCATTGCATAGTTACACTGTAGTGTTACACTTTATTGTCCTATATGCATTGCATAGTTACACTGTAGTGTTACACTTTATTGTCATATATGCATTGCATAGTTACACTATATAGTCACACATACACTGTATTGTTGCATTATATAGTCTTTACTCTTTAGTGTCACATGTCCATTGTACAGTTTGCACTACAGCATATAGCTACATGTGCTTTGTGTAGTTGCAGTATACACTATATATCTACTGGGTATATACATGCACTGTGTACTGCTATGGCCTGGCTCGTAGGATTGTATAGCATTATCATTACTGTTTATGCCATCATTTCTGTACTGCTCTACATGTGCAGTAAACTTCTATACATGTACAGGTACTATTTATGTCTTTACATACATGTGCTCAATATGCAGTACTGTATACATGTGTATACAGTATATCCACTAAATAACAAGTGGTACCTACATGTACTGTACATACATGTGCTACATGGTGTATCTAGATGAACTCTATATGTGTGTGTGCAGTATTTGCATACTGTACTTAAAATATAGTAATGTACATGTATATCCTTTACAGACTGTATGGAGGCATTACTATACATTTGAATGAATTATTTCAATGCATGTCCTGCCTGTCGGGTATGCTCATTTGTATACAGTACATTTTCCTGTATGTGTATATATATATATATATAATATATATATATACACACACGTATAAAGAACACATCTACAGTATATATATATATATATTAGATGTGTCCTTTATACACGTGTGTTGTAGATGTGTTCTTTATACGTGTGTGTATATATATATATATATATATATATATATCTCAATACACACGTGTATAAAGGACACATCTAATATATATATATATATATATATATATATATATATATATATATATATATATATATACTGTAGATGTGTTCTTTATACGTGTGTGTGTATATATATATATATATATATATATATATATCTCAATACACATGTGTATAAAGGACACATCTAATATATATATATATATATATATATATATATATATATATATATATATACTGTAGATGTGTTCTTTATACGTGTGTGTGTGTATATATATATATATATATATAATTTCTCCTGTAGAAGTATCCTTTATATATACTGTAAATGTTATACACATATGTATAGACTGTGGGCTTTTAGTAAGCGTTTGCGCTTTGTTTTGCAGAAGCAGAGCACGGCTATGCCTCCGTTTTACCCTTTGACATCGATTACTCCTTAAAGAAAACCAAAGCGGCCTCACTGAGTAGAAAGTCCCAGAATAACAGGTAAGCCCCCCGGTGTCACACAGCTGAGGGCCCCCCGGGCTCCCCTGTGCAATAGTCGGGTGTGGGGAGGCGCTGGAGGCCGTCGCCATTTTTCCTGCCTGGGCTTGGCTCTGTTTTGATCTCATATAAACACTGCCACGCGTACACCATGCACGCTGGCCTCTTCCTCGATCCTCCTCACATACACACTGTACACACCCACACAGCCCCCTCCCCAATCTGCGCTCTCACAAATAGCTTGTCCTCATTCCACACCAGCCCTCCACGCCTCACACCAAAATTACACCGAGCAGGGCTTAGTACATGCGTGTGGACGACACATGCAAAGCAACAGGCGTGTTCAGGCTGTGGAGGTTAACCCCTTGCGTATTGGGGGCGTCTGCACGTTTACATGTTTTAAGTTGCTTTTTGTTTTGTGGCTTTTTTATGGGGTTCACTTTTGTCTCTCCTTTATTAGAAGACCTCTCTGATTTTCTTTATATATATATATATGTTCACGCTATTTCTCCTGCTAATAAAACTTGCGCCAGAGACCCGCTGTGTGCATAACCCAGTCGATCCACAACCTGCACACTGCAAGATGAGAATTATTTGACTGCTCAATGCCCGTCGGCGGGGATTGGCTGCAGCGGTCACGTGGGAGCGGGGTGAGGTGAGTTTTCGGGGCTTTCTGGGGGGTTTCACACAGCGGGGCACCCCCGATCAGTAATTGTTATGAATTACTGATGTTATCATTCAAATGATTCGTAGAAGGTGAGTGGTGCCTTCTGGATTTATATCCCATTTTGGCGGTGTGCTGGAGCCGCAGGTGGGTTTGTGGTTACAATATAAATTTGGGATACTGGATTGACACACTTTTTCCCTCTTGTGCTATAGTTTTGTGTGGTGGCGCTGGACAGCGTGCACTTTGTGCAGCGGTCTATATGTTTTTGCACTTGTCTGTATATTCACCTTCATTGGTATTAGAAAGTCTATTGTATTGGAATCCAGTCTGCGCCTCCTGGGTGTTCAGCTTTCCCCTTCTCATGTGCATTGATGTTGCTTTAGGTGTGGAAGGAGTAGACACACCGTGGAATCTTTGAACCCCAAACAAAACTATACTTTCTTACTCTTTTCTATCCTTTCTACATTTCAAGTGTGCATCAACCGATAAGTAACATTGTAATTATTTCACTGCTCCCATGTGACCAGCTACACGGACTCTCAAGGAGGCCAGGAGAGAAGCTCACTATTGGAACCATAGCCTGAAACCAGAGGGCTGCTCCTTTCCATGGGCATCCCGATTTGGGACTCCCCTCTATATAAAACCCCCGAGATCGCCTGTAATCTTATTTTGATTACTGCTCTCATGGCGCATGTGTCATCCTCCAGCGCCATTCCCAGTCCCCCTCCATCCTATGCGCCAACTCCGCCAGGCATATTTTTCTGCGGGAGGGCGTCACAATTCAGGGTGCCTATGGGTGGGCCCCGAGGACCACTACCAGAGTTTAGCCTGGTAGTCTAAGCTTGAAGGGGACCAAAACTGTGATCGTCCCGGGAATCTTATTCCCTTCGATTCCCTTCCCCCCGGGCCATCCAAGATCGAGATGGCCCGCTGTGTGAAACCCCCCCAGGTCGCCCCATACACTTACCTTGTTTCAGAGCGTGCTGGCGCCCGCATCCCCCGCTATCCTTCTAGCAGGGTGTGCAGGCTTTTGTAAAGGCCGGCGCGGGCACGCTCTCTGTTAGATGGAAGCCGGGGATGCGGCCGCCAGTGCATGGAGACGCTGGCCTTAGACAAAGGCTTAGACGACGTGAAGTCAGCAGGTCCGAGCGCGCTGATTGGACGAGCGCCCACGCATGCACTGTAGGACCAGGAAGAGACGAGTTGGGCTCGGCGATCTGGGGGGTTTCACTCAGTGGGCACCCCCCAATCGGGGTGCCCTGGGGGAAACGACCAAAACCCAGAATAGTCAAAATCCTGGGTCTTGGTCCACTTTAAAGGTTAAGTCCACTAGTTGGAATTTTTGAAGGATGAAGGAGCAGTTTTCACTACCTGCAATTGTTTGCTATTGGCAACCATACATCAAGAATAGAGAAGCGAGTCCTGTACACACAGAACACCGCTGCTGAGGTGAGGGAGCTCACTCAGGCTTACACATGCCCAGTAGCAGTGTTCTGTGCAACTACCTGCAATCTGTTGCTATCGGCAACCTGCACCAAGTCTGCGCTCAGAGGGCCACAGGTTAAGCACACGTGCTCGAGTAACATATGTTCCCGTTACAATAAATAATGAAATAAATAAATAACTGACTAGACAAGGTATAAAGGATATAATATTGTTAAGTGATTAACATGATTAAAAACTCTCAGTTTCATCCCACAGGCTGTGCTTACCTGAACCCCACGTACGTTTCGGGCCCCACTGGCCTTTCTCACAGGGTCAGTTTAGACTAGCTACAGGTGCCCAGACACTGATATAAATATTGTTTAAATATACTTATATCTAATCCGTAGCCATTATGATATGTAATCCTCGCGGGTTTATCGTTTCATTTTTGTGTGCAGCGGTTTTGCAAAAACGACACTCCTGCCAAACCCAGAAAGTAAACCAAGCCGTGCCTCAGCCTGACATTGTGGCCGGAGTTTGGCTTTAGCACATTGTGGGTTTTTTTTGTACTAGGTTATCAGCATTATTACACAGGTACATGCGTATATATATAGAGGTGATCAGCTTCCCGACTCGTGTTGCTGTGTCCATTCTGATTATGGTGAAATGTGGACAAAAAAAAAAAAAGCCAGTAAAACATATGTAGGTGGTGGCGGAGGTCCCCTTTAGCCAACTTGTTTTGTTTTTGTTAGAGGAAAAAAAGATAGGAACAAAACGCAACTAAAGGGCCTCGCTAACATAGTAATGCATTTTAGAGAGAGAGAGAAGAAGCCTACCTGTAGTAGAACCTCAATACCAGTGATACTCAACTGGCGGACCCGGGTCCAAATGCGGACCTCGGCACCAGATTTCCGGACCCCTGCCCTGACAGCCCTGTATTCAGTTGCTTCTGTGTTGCCGTGCTCAGAGCTGCCCTATTGATCAGCAATGTAGTGCTTGGGGGGTTATTTAAGAAAGGATAGCGTCAGGTAGCGCCTGGTTAATGAGAGGTAGCGACTGGTGAACGCCAGACACGGCACGCAATTCCACATTTATCAAGCAGAATCTGTTTAGCGACTGGGATAGCGCCATGTAGCGTCCGATTCATCATTTTCAAAGCCTCTGCGAACAGCGCCAGGTATGACCTCTCGCTACCTGTCGCTCCCCCATACATTTCGAAGTGGCGGTTAGCCACGCAACGCGTCGGCGCTGGGCTGCTGTGCGGGGACCCCGGAGGCATGTTTGACCGGTGATGTGACTCTTTATTTATATTTATTTGTATTTTTCTTGATATTGTCACGGCAGTGAGGTCTGGCTTCCTTAAACATTGGCACTAGGCACTTTGCACTTTATACTTATACCCATATCTATTTTCCATTTATTTATTGGTATATGTTTCACATGTTTGTAAGTTTTTGAGGTTTTTCATTCTGTTCTGATTTTGCATTAGTTTTGTTTTTGTTTATGGTTGTGTGTTCATGTTTCACACAGACTCCTCACATAGAGGACTCAACTATGTCTCTGCTTGGTGTGTTGTGTGGTATCGGGGGCGGACTGGCCATAGGCACCTCACCAGACCCGGGGTCTACAAAGTCTCTCTCCACCTACACCCCTCATATCTTGCCCCATTATACCCCTCAGCCAAGTCCCCCGAGCATGTGCCCCTGAAATGCTATAACCTCTGCATCATGGTTGTGACACCTTATCTGCCCCTACAACATGAATGCCTTAATGCCATCTCTTTAAGAGTGGCCCTGCCCACCCCTGTCCATCATCTGCTGGCATGTGGGGATCAGCAGCTCATGGGCTGGTCATGGACTGGCTGGGGCCAGTAAAGTCCTGGGCTAATTTTTGGGTCCCCGTTCCCCCCCTTGTGTGGTATGTTGGTGCATTAATAAAAGTATTAAGGTAGAAGTCCAGTTCAGGAACCAGCAGCAGATGAGGGTAGCAGGGCAGGGCTATTACAGACTGGACTTCCAATTTAAAGCAGAACAAATCCCGGAATTTTGCCTTTCCTGGTCTTGTTCCTTGCCCCCGGGGAATCCCGATTTGGAATGCTCCACTGTGTGAAACCCCCCCCAGATCGCCCATACAATCTCACCTTTCCCCAGTCCTACTGCACATGTGCGAGCTTTCGTCCAATCAGAGACGTTTGCCGTGCATAGTTAATGTTTGGTAAGTGGTTCTGTTTACGCAGGTGCATCCCCAGCAGCGGGTGCACTCCATTCAGATAGGCTGGGGGTGTGTGCAGAGCCCAAGATGCCTTTGTTGCTGCAAACAATAGGCAGCGAGAGCCGCAGCATCCCCGGCATCCTTGGGCTGTGCACAAATCTTCCCCCCCCCCCCCCCAGCCTTTCAGAAAGGAGCGTGCCTGCTGCCGGGGACACAACTGCTTTTGCTCCCAATAGCTGTAAACAGAACCGTTTGCTAAAGAGGTGAGTTTTGTGTCACCCCAGGGGGTGGTATCCTATTCCCACAGAATTGCCAGATACTGATTTGGGATGCCCCAGCAAAAGGCCAGTGGCCAGGGCCGACCGCCTTGTGTTTTGTCCTGCTTTAAAGTGGACCAACACCCAAGGGGGCCGATCAGATCCCTCCCCGCGGGGCATCCGAAATCGGGATGTCCCGCGGGGTGAAACCCCCCAGGAGGCCCACAAACCTTACCTTAACCCCGTTCCAACCGCGCATGCGCGGGCCGCGGCCACGTCTCGGGCTTCCCTCTAGCAGGGCGCGCACCGTTTGTGAATGGCCGGCGCGGGCGCGCTCCCTGTTAAAAGGAAGCGCGAGGTGCGGCCTCCAGCGCTCAGAGCCGCTGTGGTTGGACGCCGCTCGTACGTGCATACCACAGCGGCTCTGAGCGCTCTGATTGGACGAGCGCCCGCGTAGGAGCGTGGGGAGGTGAGTGTTTACGGGCTTTCTGGGGGGGTTTCACACAGCGGGGCCCGATCGGGGTGTCCCACCGAAGTGGACCAAAACCCAGGATAGTCAAAATCCTGGGTGTTGGTCCACTTTAAGGTGTCTGTCCAGGCAGGGGTAAAAAATGATACTGACCTTTTTGTCCCCGGCAGCAAATCTACTTCTACTCCAGATTGAAGGGTGGCAAGATCGAGTCCTGCAATAGCCAAGGTTGCCCACCACTCATCGGCCGGCCCCCGGCATCAGTCACAGTTTGCTGGCCATGATCACTCCATTCATTGAAGTGAAGCAGGCCTCAGTTGTTTAGGTCCCTATAGACCGGCATTGTCCCTAACACAGAATTGTCATGGAAGTTTGGCTCCACTTTAGGTGCATAAAATAAATGCTAAGGTGGAAAGTTTATTCTCTAAGCATGTAGGCGCTTTTATGTTGGATCCATTTTCAAAAAGCGTGTGTGTGAACGTTTATGTCCTGGTTTGACCCCGAGGTCTCAGTCGTAGGCCGCCACCAGTTTAGCTTCGTTTTTTTTAGTTCATGTTACAATAATGACTGCCAAAAAAACGGAACTTGCCTTTTAAGTCAGTTCTCCGATTTTATGTGTTATTTAGCAAGAAGTGCAATTTCATCCAGACATACTTTCCTTTGTTTTATTAGGTTTTCTTTTCGAGTCTTGATGTATGTGATGCGGTAGGGCAGGGCCATACAATTCCCCTAGTATAATGTGTCAGTTAGTGGGCCCGTGTTTTCTCCGGAGCTGTGTTTTGGAATGTGTGTTGCATTGCAGTCATAGTGCGAGGCCCAGCTCGCTGCCAGCACATGGAAAAGTCTCGTCCTCCAGCAAAGAAGGGGAAAGCTCTGCTCCCTCCCTAAACCTGGGAAGAGCTCCCAGTATAAACCGTAGCCCTCGACGTCTCAAACTATCCAGTCTAAACAAAAATAATTGTATACTTTCTATTGATAGAACATTAGGGATCTCTAAATAGAACCTTCCCATGCTTGCCTGTAGTTTGCTCAAGAAAAGAGCAATCTTTTAAAGCATTTTCCTCACTGTGGAGATCAATCTACTGTAATTACCTCAACGCCAGGTCCTATGGGGACTCATTAGGGGCATACGTCAGATGTACTGTATTTTTCGCCCCATAAGATGCACTTTTATTCCCACAAAACTAACATGTTACAGGCACTCCCGCAGTTTGGCAGCTGGCCAGCACAGGGATGGGGGTAAGGACACACTGCCTATGGGAAATAGGAGGGGGGGATGCCACACTGCCTATGGGGAATAGGAGGGGGTAATGACACACTGCCTATGGGAAATAGGATGGGGGGATGCCACACTGCCTATGGGGAATAGGAGGGGGTAATGCCACACTGCCTATGGGGATGGGAGGGGGAACTGCCACACTGCCTTTGGGAAGGGAGGATGCCATATTGCCTATGGGAATAGGAGGGGAGAATGCCACACTGCCTATGGGAATGCCACACTTCCTATGGGAATGCCACACTTCCTATGGGACCAGTGGGCCCGTGTTTTCTCCGGAGCTGTGTTTTGGAATGTGTGTTGCATTGCAGTCATAGTGCGAGGCCCAGCTCGCTGCCAGCACATGGAAAAGTCTCGTCCTCCAGCAAAGAAGGGGAAAGCTCTGCTCCCTCCCTAAACCTGGGAAGAGCTCCCAGTATAAACCGTAGCCCTCGACGTCTCAAACTTTCCAGTCTAAACAAAAATAATTGTATACTTTCTATTGATAGAACATTAGGGATCTCTAAATAGAACCTTCCCATGCTTGCCTGTAGTTTGCTGAAGAAAAGAGCAATCTTTTAAAGTATTTTCCTCACTGTGGAGATCAATATACTGTAATTACCTCAACGCCAAGTCCTATGGGGACTCATTAGGGGCATACGTCAGATGTACTGTATTTTTCGCCCCATAAGATGCACTTTTATGTTACAGGCACTCCCGCAGTTTGGCAGCTGGCCAGTACAGGGATGGGGGTAATGACACACTGCCTATGGGGAATAGGAGGGGGGGATGCCACATTGCCTATGGGGAATAGGAGGGGGTAATGACACACTGCCTATGGGAAATAGGAGGGGGGGGCACGCTGCCTATGGGGAATAGGAGGGGGTAATGACACACTGCCTATGGGAAATAGGAGGGGGGGATGCCACACTGCCTATGGGGAATAGGAGGGGGTAATGCCACACTGCCTATGGGGATGGGAGGGGGAAATGCCACACTGCCTATGGGGATGGGAGGGGGAAATGCCACACTGCCTATGGGGATGGGAGGGGGAAATGCCACACTGCCTGTGGGAATGGAAGG
This sequence comes from Gastrophryne carolinensis, assembly GCA_027917425.1. Classification (NCBI taxonomy): domain Eukaryota; kingdom Metazoa; phylum Chordata; class Amphibia; order Anura; family Microhylidae; genus Gastrophryne; species Gastrophryne carolinensis. Next base: position 45,110,551 of record CM051234.1, read on the forward strand.
GAGGATGCCATATTGCCTATGGGAATAGAAGGGGAGAATGCCACAATGCCTATAGGGGATGGGATGGGGGGGATGCCACAATGCCTATAGGGAATGGGATGGGGGGGAATGCCACACTGCCTATGGGCCCAGTGGGCCCATGTTTTCTCCGGAGCTGTGTTTTGGAATGTGTGTTGCATTGCAGTCATAGTGCGAGGCCCAGCTCGCTGCCAGCACATGGAAAAGTCTCGTCCTCCAGCAAAGAAGGGGAAAGCTCTGCTCCCTCCCTAAACCTGGGATTGCTCCCAGTATAAACCGTAGCCCTCGACGTCTCAAACTATCCAGTCTAAACAAAAATAATTGTATACTTTCTATTGATAGAACATTAGGGATCTCTAAATAGAACCTTCCCATGCTTGCCTGTAGTTTGCTGAAGAAAAGAGCAATCTTTTAAAGCATTTTCCTCACTGTGGAGATCAATATACTGTAATTACCTCAACGCCAGGTCCTATGGGGACTCATTAGGGGCATACGTCAGATGTACTGTATTTATCGCCCCATAAGATGCACTTTTATGTTACAGGCACTCCCGCAGTTTGGCAGCTGGCCAGTACAGGGATGGGGGTAATGACACACTGCCTATGGGGAATAGGAGGGGGGGATGCCACATTGCCTATGGGGAATAGGAGGGGGGGGATGCCACACTGCCTATGGGGAATAGGAGGGGGTAATGACACACTGCCTATGGGAAATAGGAGGGGGGGATGCCACACTGCCTATGGGGATGGGAGGGGGAACTGCCACACTGCCTTTGGGAAGGGAGGATGCCATATTGCCTATGGGAATAGGAGGGGAGAATGCCACACTGCCTATGGGAATGCCACACTTCCTATGGGACCAGTGGGCCCATGTTTTCTCCGGAGCTGTGTTTTGGAATGTGTGTTGCATTGCAGTCATAGTGCAAGGCCCAGCTCGCTGCCAGCACATGGAAAAGTCTCGTCCTCCAGCAGAGAAGGGGAAAGCTCTGCTCCCTCCCTAAACCTGGGATTGCTCCCAGTATAAACCGTAGCCCTCGACGTCTCAAACTTTCCAGTCTAAACAAAAATAATTGTATACTTTCTATTGATAGAACATTAGGGATCTCTAAATAGAACCTTCCCATGCTTGCCTGTAGTTTGCTCAAGAAAAGAGCAATCTTTTAAAGCATTTTCCTCACTGTGGAGATCAATATACTGTAATTACCTCAACGCCAGGTCCTATGGGGACTCATTAGGGGCATACGTCAGATGTACTGTATTTTTCGCCCCATAAGATGCACTTTTATTCCCCCAAAACTAACATGTTACAGGCACTCCCACAGTTTGGCAGCTGGCCAGCACAAGGATGGGGGTAATGACACACTGCCTATGGGAAATAGGAGGGGGGGGGGTGCCACATTGCCTATGGGGAATAGGAGGGGGTAATGACACACTGCCTATGGGAAATAGGAGGGGGGGATGCCACACTGCCTATGGGGAATAGGAGGGGGTAATGACACACTGCCTATGGGAAATAGGAGGGGGGTGCCACATTGCCTATGGGGAATAGGAGGGGGTAATGACACACTGCCTATGGGAAATAGGAGGGGGGGATGCCACATTGCCTATGGGGAATAGGAGGGGGGATGCCACACTGCCTATGGGGAATAGGAGGGGGGATGCCACACTGCCTATGGGGAATAGGAGGGGGGATGCCACACTGCCTATGGGGAATAGGAGGGGGGATGCAACACTGCCTATGGGGAATAGGAGGGGGAATGCCACATTACCTATGGGACTGGGAGGGGGGAATGCCACACTGCCTTTGGGAAGGGAGGATGCCATATTGCCTATGGGAATAGAAGGGGAGAATGCCACAATGCCTATAGGGGATGGGATGGGGGAAGGCCGCATTGCCTATAGGGAATGGGATGGGGGGGGGAATGCCACACTGCCTATGGGAATGCCACACTTCCTATTGGCCCAGTGGGCCCGTGTTTTCTCCGGAGCTGTGTTTTGGAATGTGTGTTGCATTGCAGTCATAGGGATGGGGGTAATGTCACACTGCCTATGGGGAATAGGAGGGGGAAATGCCACACTGCCTATGGGGATGGGAGGGGGAAATGCCACACTGCCTATTGGGATGGGAGGGGGAAATGCCACACTGCCTATGGGAAGGGAGGATGCCATATTGCCTATGGGAATAGGAGGGGAGAATGCCACAATGCCTATAGGGGATGGGATGGGGGAAGGCCACACTGCCTATGGGAAATAGGAGTGGGAATGCCACACTGCCCATGGGAAATGGGAGGGGGGATACCACTCTGCCTGTAATTGTGGGATTCTGTACCTTACCTATTATTTGGTTCACAACATTCGGTCCAGAATATTATTTTTCTGATCTAGATGAGTCCACCCCTGCGCACTTTCAACTCTATTATATATTATCCTGCGGAATAGCACTAGGAGTTTAGCCCTGAGAACTGTGCGGCAGGTTGTGTTACGCTGGAAGGTGCGCTGATACCAGTGACTGTGGCGTGACTGCGGAGCAGGATCATATCACCTTGCACTAAGCCCGTGACCCCGCACGCCCGCTAATGCTGTGTGTACGTGCACAGGACTGTTAGAGACACGAGTTCATGGAGTTCCTCTGTCACCTCCCTGCAGAGGGCAATTCCTATGGCAGCACAAGCAGCAATATTTAAAAGAGAGGTGCTCACTGTGATTGGAGCTTTAAGCTATTAAGAGAATAAATATACATATAATATATATATATATATATATATATATATATATACACACACACACCTGTTACAAACTTTAAGCTTTTAAGAGATATTACTTTAAGCTTTTTTCAAATTAATTAATTACTTTAAGCTTTTAAGAGATAATAAATTATATATATACCTGTTCAGATGAGCATATCACTTGGCCTAAATAAAAGGCAGCTCGATCCACTCTTCATTCTCTTGCCATTGTACTAAGTATATAATACTTGTAACCAGGGCCAGCTCCAGTTTGTGGGGGTCCCTTGCGCAAGACAGTTTTTTTTTTTTTTATATATATACATTTTTATTTATGCTTTTCAGGTTACATGAGTACATAATACCATCACAAGTACCATTACAATTGTACAGTACCAAAATTGCTGCCTCTCCCAAACAGAGGGCACCTACCAATATCTATATAACCGACCAACCAATAAAGGGACTCACACAGTTAGGCCCAAAAAGAACAAAACCGACAAACAATGGAAAAACAAGAAAGTCCGACCCACACAGACATACACATTCAATCTGAATAAGAGCCTATCTTATATGTTTCCCACACCCTGTACATACAGATTGCTCACATTAATCCGGACCTTCACCCTGAATAAGAGCCTATCTTATATGTTTCCCACACCCTGTACATACAGATTGCTCACATTAATCCGGACCTTCACCCTGAATAAGAGTCTATCTTATACGTTTCCCACACCCTGTACATACAGATTGCTCACATTAAAAATCATCCTACCTGCATCTACTGCATGTTATGAGCCTTTAAACAGAGAGATAGAGAAAACAAGTAAGAAAGAAAGGGAGAGAAAGAAAAAGTGTAAGAAAAAAAAAAAGGGGGCGAAAGAAAGGAAGAGAGAGAAAAAAAAGATAGAAAGTTAAAAAGAAACAAACACAAAATAAAAAAAAGAGAAACAAAGAAAGAAAGTAAAAAAAAGAAAATGGAGGGAAGGTAAAAAAAAGGAGAAAGATGTGACCAAGCTAAAAAAGGGAGGCAGACAGGTAAAAGGCAACCATAGAAGAATGGAGGGAATGTGTAAATGACATGAAAAAGGGACAGAAAGAGAGCAAAATGGAGGGATCATAAAAGAAGGAGAGACTAAAGATAAAGGTAAAAAAAAACTATTATAAAGAATTGAAAAAAATAAACTTTATAAATAACTTATATATATTGTATATTATTTATAAAGCACCATCATCTTCCATGGCGCTGCACAATGTGAAATTACAAACAGGGTAAAACAACTAACTTACAATACATGACAAAAAAGCACAAATACATAGTCACACTGAAATACACAAGGAGAGATGGCCCTGCCCTGTGTGGGCTTACAATCTAAAGGCTAGGTCACAAGCAGGGCCGGCGCCAGCACAGGGCAAACCTGGGCAATTGCCTGGCATCTTCGGGGGCCCACTCAGGCTCACACTTGGCCATGGTATTTTACATTAGAACCGAACCACCGAATGCCGGGTGTTGTGTGCAGACCTGCTCATGGCTGGACTCAGCAACAATGGAGGAGGTGGCCTGGAACCAGGTGACAACTGACAGCAGCAGGAGATGAAAGGTGACATCACTAGTGATGTCACTAGTGATTAGGAACCTCTTTGGCTCAACCTCCAGGGCTGCATGATGACTTTCATAAAGACAAGCTTAACCCGGACCTTCAGCATCATTTAATGAAAAGCCCAAAACCTTAATAAAACTTTTCCCCAGCATCTAAAATTAATATAGTTTAAGTTTTTAGTCACTTACTTATTATTCTTTCCCCCCACTGGGCTGCAACTGTTCAGGACACGAGCGCCGCCATCTTGCCTCAGAAGCATCACATACTAAGGAGAGGAGAGGGGGGGCGGGGTTATAGCTGTGCTTTGCACAGACAGAGCAGAGCTGGGGTCAGGGAAAGGACAGCAATCCCAGAATGCAGAGCAGCACAGTCAGAAGACACTTCCTGTTTGCAGGCTGCCTGGTGCTCAATTAGCCGCCATCTTGGATGTTTAAAGGCTCATAACATGCAGTAGATGCAGGTAGGGTGATTTTTAATGTGGGCAATCTGTATGTACAGGGTGTGGGAAACATATAAGATAGGCTCTTATTCAGGGTGAAGGTCCGGATTAATGTGAGCAATCTGTATGTACAGGGTGTGGGAAACATATAAGATAGGCTCTTATTCAGGGTGAAGGTCCGGATTAATGTGTGCAATCTGTATGTACAGGATGTGGGAAACATATATGATAGACTCTTATTCAGGGTGAAGGTCCGGATTAATGTGTGCAATCTATATGTACGGGGTGTGGGAAACATACAAGATAGGCTCTTATTCAGAGTGAAGGTCCGGATTAATGTGTGCAATCTGTATGTACAGGGTGGGGGAAACATACAAGATAGGCTCTTATTCAGAGTGAAGGTCCGGATTTATGTGTGCAATCTGTATGTACAGGGTGTGGGAAACATACAAGATAGGCTCTTATTCAGAGTGAAGGTCCGGATTAATGTGTGCAATCTGTATGTACAGGGTGTGGGAAACATACAAGATAGGCTCTTATTCAGAGTGAAGGTCCGGATTAATGTGTGCAATCTGTATGTACAGGGTGTGGGAAACATACAAGATAGGCTCTTATTCAGAGTGAAGGTCCGCTTTAAACCAATAGAAAACACTTTAAATAGGCAAATGAATCTTTTTTTTGATGCAGATCTGCATGTTACACTTCAAAGAGGGACAAATGAGAACAACAAGGGACAGGGGGACATGGGCTCAAAAGAGGGACAGTCCCTCCAAATCAGGGACATTTGGGAGGTATGCTATAGGGCTGATCTTTTAGCTTCCACGCTGGGTTTTGTTCCGCTTTAATGCCATATAAGGTGACCCTTGGTAAATTGCTATGCCATCGCACCCTTTGCCAGATAACAGCTGGCGCTTTTTGAAGCTGACCAAGAACATAAGGTGTGGCGCGTCTGTGTGACCGGGACGCTGCAGACCCCGGGAGCGCAGGCTCCGCCTCCTCCCACACTGCAGAATGGCTTTTGGGCAGCGTTACAGGTCAGTCAGCGTGACGCGCGGGGACATTCCGTTCAGCTGCTTTGTTGTGGGAACATTTAAAGCCTCCCGTCCAGCACCCACTTCTCTTAAAGCTGCAGGTGCCTTGCGTGGAATTAGCGGCACCACATTAAAGCGGACCTTCAGCATCATTTAGTGAAAAAGCCCAAACCCTTAAAAAACTATTCACCAGCATCTAGTTATTCTAAGCAGACAGCACGTCCTGCTCCAGACATAGTCCTTACATGTGGGTATACCTCCGCCTTCAGCGCCGTGCACTGCAGAATCATGAAGAAAACAAGCTCCTCCCGACCCTACATATACCGAGGGACCTCCCACAAATCCCCAGTTTTCTCTGCAGTGCTGGAACTGCGAAGACATGAAGTATCACGCTCTCGCAGGCGAGCGGGGCTTTACAGCCCGAGGCCCTGCGGGACTATTTCCACCCGTCCTCGTTGTGAACGAATGCCTCCCAGCCTGGGCTGCGCGGGTCGGGTGAAGGTAGGCAACACCTAGTGTGCTTACGGAGCTAGACTCCACCGCGATCCCCCTCCATAGGGCAGGCGGTTAAGGCGTATGGTGAGCCTTCAGTGGATGCCCCTCCCGCATTAGTGCCCCTCGCCTGGTGTAGCGGTGAACCCAGTATATTGGATCACCTTCCTCCCTAGATTTCCCCGTTAGTGTATGATGTCCGATCCTTGCCCTAATCGCACTAGTCAACCATTTTCTTATTTGGTCCTTGGAGTCAGAGCTGCGCTTCACTTCAGCCTTTTGCTTTCCTACTGCGCTTTCATGTATTCTCGGCGCGTGCTTCTGTTTTATTCAATTGACGCTTGCCGTTCTGTCACTATATTCACCCTGTCAGATCTCTCTGAGGTGTCGTCTCCCTGACAATATCTGTCGCTTCTGATTGGCTGCGCGCCTTCGAGCTTCGCGCTCTCCGGAGGGGGGGCGTGTTTCGGTTTGGCGCGCTCCGCGTCATCATCCGCTCTGGCCCGCCCTTCGAGGTTCGCTTGGCACCATTTCCTCCTCACATGCGCGTGGTGAAGACGGTCCTCCCCTCGCTGTTCCGTAAGTGCCCTCATGGGCGATCCCTTTCCTAGTTTTGACTTCTTCGCGCTTGGCTCCGACATCCCTGTTCCCCTTGTGTCTTTCAGACTGCGGAAGTCGGTGGCTTCTCCCGGCCCGGCGTAGAGTCCGGTCCAGAACCTTTTAACAATCACTCCCACTTCCCAGCGGGTGTTTGGGGCATCCAGGGTTGCTTTACAGCGTCAATCCCTACTGGCATATTAAATACAATAATCACCATATGGAGGCATCTCAGGATATCGCGAACGGGGTTCCCTGTGTGTAGCTTGTGGGGTCACACCTAGCAGTGGTGACAATGCACGGGTCTGCGTCCCTTGTGCCCAGCAGGCGCTAGCTGGCCTACCCACCTCTTCCGAGGCTGGGCCCGCGCCTCGCCTTGTTTCTCCTACTCCCCCAAGCCTGAGTCTACAATTGTAAATCATCAAATTCAGTCTAACTGAATTTGATGATTTACAATTGTATTATGCACACTCCCCCTCAAAGTAAGGAGAACTGTTTTCTGACTCGGGGTCCTACGACGATGAGTCCAGGAGTCAGGATGAATCTGGTTCTGATCTTTGATCCCAGGATGACGTTGATAGATTGCTGGCCCAGATCTTTGACGTGTTATCCCTCTCTCCCCCGCCTGCGGTTCCTCGGCAAAGAGGTGACCTGTTCCATACCGCTAGGGTGCGATTGGAGTTTCCTGAACAAACCCATTTTAATAATCTCGTCTTAAAGGAGTGGGAACATCCCAGAAAACTCCAGGGGGTTCCTAAGACTGTGGATAAGAAGTATCCATTCCCTGCTGACCTGATCAAGTGTTGGACTTCGCCGCCCGAAGTCGATGCCCCTATCCTTGGTCTGTCCAATACCTCTATTATGCACTCCCCTGACACTACTACGCTGCGGGATCTGGAGGATCGGCGTGTTGACCAACTGGCATGTCATGCCTTTGCATTTGGGGGAGCCTCGCTCCGCCCGGTTTGCGCCTTAGCCATCACGGCGGTGGCGCTCAGGACTGTGGTTAAGACTGCTCTTGAAGGGGCGGATGACTTGCCATCTGATGCCGCCAATGCTTTGGTTACCTGTGAGACTTTTATCAATTATATCCTGTCTGCATCGGACGATGCTATTAAGCTGAGTGCTAGATCCTCTGCTCTGGTGGTAGCCATACGCCGTGCGGTCTGGTTACGCCAGTGGGCAGCTGACAGTGTCGCCAAGAAGGCTCTTACGGGGCTTCCTTTCAAAGGGCTGCGCCTGTTTGGAGAAAGGTTAGATATCTTTGCTAAAGGGGGCAAGCTGCCCCAGCGCAAGCATCAGGCTCGGCCCTTTCGTGGCCCAAGCTCCCACTCGACCCCCTATCGTGGGGCTAAACAGGGAAGAGGGGTGTCCTTCGCCGGAGCTCGCACAGATTCCTGGAACAAGAACAGAGGACGCCGCCCCAGCTCTTCCTGGGGGCCAAAGCCCAAAGCCCCTCCCAAGACCCCCCAGGCATGAAGGGGCGCCCTCGCCCGTCAGGGTGGGGGGACGTCTACAGCATTTTCAGCATGTCTGGAGACGCCTCGTCCCAGACCGGTGGATTCAGGAGGTAGTGTCCTCCGGTTACAAGGTAGAGTTTGCTGTACTGCCCCCTACCAGGTTCGTCGGGTCCCGAATCCCACAGGATCCTGCCTCAGCTCAAGTCTTGATGCTAGCGGTGCAGGACCTTTGCAAGGTCCCCTTAAAAGACAGGGGCATGGGGTTTTATTCCAACTTGTTCACGGTGCCCAAAAAGGACGGGTCGGTCAGACCCATTCTGGATTTAAAAATCTTAAACAGATTTGTCAGAAACAGGCATTTTCGTATGGAAACTCTGCGCTCGGCCATTGCCTCGCTGCGCCCAGTGGACTTCATGACATCTGTGGACATCAAGGACGCTTACCTGCACATTCCTGTGTTCCCAGGGCATCAAAGGTTTCTCAGATTTGCGCTGCTGGATCAGCATTACCAGTTTGTGGCTCTGCCATTCGGACTTACGTCAGCCCCCAGGGTATTCACCAAGGTGCTGGCAGGAGTAATGTCTCTGTTGAGACTAAAAGGCATACGAGTGTTGCCCTACCTGGACGATATACTCATCTCATCCCAGTCTCTGCAGCAGGCAGAGCTGGACACGCGGTTGGTGGTGACCACCCTGGAGTCCTTCGGCTGGGTGATCAATTACCCAAAGTCCTCTATGTCCCCCTCCTCAGTGACCCCGTTTCTGGGGATGATTCTGGATTCAGTTTAGTCAAGGATATTCCTTCCTCCACAGAAGGTGGAAGCTCTGACAACGCAGGTGAGGTCCCTGCTCTCGAGCCCTCATCCCTCCATCAGGCAGGGAATGCAGTTGGTGGGCTCGATGGTGGCAAGCTTCGAGGCGGTGCCCTTTGCACAATTCCATTTGAGAACTCTGCAGCTTCACCTTCTGTCAGTTTGGAACAAGGGCCGAGCGTCCTTGGACGAGATCTGGGTGCTTCCCCCCTCGGTCAGACAATCCCTGGCGTGGTGGCTGGACCACGGGAACTTGACAAGGGGCAGATCCTTCCTGGCTCCCTCCTGGGAGACGGTCACAACGGATGCCAGTGTCTCGGGCTGGGGGGGATTCTGGAAGTCCCTGCGTTTCCAGGGGAGGTGGGGACCTCGGGAGGCCCATCTACCCATCAATGTCCTGGAACTCAGGGCGGTCAGGTTGGTGCTGGAACAATTGACCCAGCACCTGAAGGGTCTGGCGATTCAGGTACGCTCAGACAACAGGACGGCGGTGGCCTACATCAATCATCAGGGAGGAACCCGGAGCAAGGGTGCTCTCCAGGAGGTGTCTCTGATTCTAACATGGGCAGAGACCAATGTTCAATGCATCTCGGCTGTTTACATTCCGGGGGCAGAAAATCTGCTAGCAGATGCCCTGAGCAGGGGGTCGTCCCGTCAGGGGAAGTGGTCCCTCTCCAACTCGGTATTTCGGTCCCTGTGTCACCGTTGGGGTGTCCCAGACGTGGATCTGTTTGCGTCCCGTCACAATCACAAGCTCCCGAGCTTTGTATCCCTATCTCAGGATCCTCTGGCCCTGGCCTCGGATGCTCTGTCAATGTCTTGGAGGGAGTTTCGGCTCCTGTATGCGTTTCCACCAATTCCCCTTCTGGGCAGAGTGCTACGCAAGATCGCTCTGGAAGGGGTACCCGCGATTCTGGTGGCCCCAAGGTGGCCAAGAAGAGTGTGATTCGCAGACGTGGTTCAAATGGCAGTAGATCAGTACGATCTACCAAGGATTCCAGACCTCCTAACTCAGGGGTCTCTACGCCATCCCAATTTACTAACTCTGGCTTTGACGGCTTGGCTATTGAGACCACCATTTTAAAGGAAAAGGGTTTGTCCGCTTCTGTAGTGGCTACCATGGTCCAAGCCAGGAAGAAGACCTCTTCTGCTATATATTATAGGGTATGGCGTGCCTACATTGACTGGTGTGAATCCAGGTCTCTTCCCTGCTGGGAATTCTTAGTCTCCAGGGTGCTGGAGTTTTTTACAACATGGTCTAGACTTAGGACTGAAGCTTAGTACTTTGAAGGGCCAGGTTTCAGCCCTGTCTATCTTCTTTCAGAAGACCTTTGCCCAGCACTCCCTTATCAAGACCTTCTTTCAGGGGGTCACTCATGTGTGCCCCCCTCGGAAACCTATGGTTCCTGTTTGGGATCTGAATTTGGTTTTGTCGGCCCTGCAGGGTCCTCCTTTTGAACCTATTCATGAAGCAGCTCTTGCTGTTCTCACGCTCAAGGTGGTCTTTCTGTTAGCCATTACCTCGGTTAGACGTGTGTCTGAGTTGGCTGCCTTGTCTATTCAGCCTCCCTACTTTGAGAGACACCGGGATAAGGTGGTGTTTCGCTTCAAGCCAGACTTTCTGCCTAAGGTTGTGTCTGCATTTCATTTGAATCAAGATATTGTTCTTCCTTCCTTGTGCCCTAATCCTAGTAACCCTAATCCTAGTAACCCTAAGGAGAGGGTTTTGCATTCCCTGGATGTGGTTAGGTGTGTCAAGTCTTACCTGGTTACCACTCAGGCATTTAGGAAGACGGATGCTCTCTTCGTTGGGCCTAGGAAAGGTTTGGCTCCCGCCAAGTCTACCAGTAAATGGATTCGTCAGGCTGTGGTTCAAGCCTATACTACTCCCCCCTTTCGTCTTACTGCTCATTCTACTAGAGCTGTTGGGGCTTCTTGGGCTTTTCAGCACCAGGCCTCTGTGGAGCAAGTTTGCAAGGCCGCTACTTGGTCTTCGGTTCACACCTTTACAAAGTTTTACATGGTTGATGTTAAGGCCTCAGCTGACGCTGCGTTTGGCCGCAAGGTTTTGCAGGCCGTGGTTGTTTAAACGGCTTGCTGTTGCCTTCTGTTGGGGATTCCACCCTGCCTTACGGACACTGCTATTGGATGTCCCACATGTAAGGACTATGTCTGGAGCAGGACGTGCTGTCTGCTTAGAATAATACAACTCTGTGAAGTACTCACCTGTAGAGTTGGTATTATATGCAGACAGCACGTCCTGCTCCACCCCACCCTGGTTTCACTTTGTTCTGGATCCCCTGTTTGGTGATTGTTTTATACTTGATATTTTTTTGCCAGTTTTGGGTGGTTGTTTCTCCTGGCCTCTCTTTCTCACTGCTTTTCAATGCTGGGGATTTGTGGGAGGTCCCTCGGTATATGTAGGGCCGGGAGGAGCTTGTTTTCTTCATGTTCTGCAGTGCACGGCGCTGAAGGCGGAGGTATACCCACATGTAAGGACTATGTCTGGAGCAGGACGTGCTGTCTGCATATAATACCAACTCTACAGGTGAGTACTTCACAGAGTTGTATTTTTACTCGCTTTCATATTATTCTTTCCTCTACTGGGCTTGAAATCGGTTTAGGATTCTAGGATACGGGCGCCGCCATCTTGCCTCAGAAGCATCACATACTGAGGAGAGGAAAGGGGGGGAGGCAGGGGGCGGGTTATAGCTGTGCTTTGCACAGGCGGAGCAGAGCTGGGGGTCAGGAAAAGGTCAGCAATCCCAGAATGCAGAGCGGCAAAGGGAGAAGGCACTTCCTGTTTGCAGGCTGCCTGATGGCCCATGAGCCGCCATCTTGGATGTTTGAAGGCTCATAACATGCAGTAGATGCAGGTAGGATGATTTTTAATGTGAGCAATCTGTATGTACAGGGTGTGGAGAACATATAAGATAGGCTCTTATTCAGGGTGAAGGTCCGCTTTAAGAAAAAGCTACACACCGGGCGTCGGCGCTCTAAATCTGGGCGCTGTAGCATAGAGCGCCAGACGCTGTGTGATTAAAGTCTGTTTTTGATCACATATCCACCAGTAACAAAGCGGAAACACATGGAATGACATTGTTATAACACTGCGACATTAATACTTTAGTGCCAGACCTGTAATGACAATTCTGCATAAAAATATAAAAATATAAAAAGTCAAACAAGTTTCTAAAAGTGTTTGTTTGCAGCCAGGAGACGTCACACAATGATCGGAGCAAAAAAAACAAAAAAAAATGTCAAACACGCTGTTTAAACACAAGCAAATGAACGGCCATTGAAATGTATGGGAGAGCGACACTGAGCGAAAGGTAATACCTGCCGCTCTTGATCCTAGAGCGCCGGCGCTATACACTGAGCCGCCTCTAGTAATACATGTGACGCTACATGGCGCTGTTAGAGACGCTCACCAGATTCGCTTTCTTAAATGTGGTTTCCCGTACAGCGCCCGGCGTTCACCAGATGCTGCCTGCCGCTACGAGGCGCTACCTGGCGCTAGCGTTTCTTAAATAACCCCCTAAAACACGTCTGTGATATTTCCCAGTATTATAGTAAAATATAAATGAAAGAGGACCAAATCTGTTAATAATAGTGTGATGAGATGGTGTTTTTATGATAGGTCACCTTTAAATGCAACTGTAATAGGACTACTGTGTAGATCCAAGAAATCCTGTTTCCTGGAGAAACCCAATTGCTGGTTAAATTATTGTCGATGCTGCCTGAAGCTGCGCTAAAGTAAATCATTTCCCTAAATGTTCTTTTAAGCCTTCCTACTTTAATTGGAACTTTCACAGTTCGGAGGGACTAACAGAGGGGAGCGGCACTTGGGAATCCAGAGGAGAAGTGAATGAGTCGGGCAGCAGAGGTCAGAATATATTGGAGGCTTGCCAGTCTGTTGGTAAACCAGAAAGGAGAGTGTTGCAGTAGTCAAGTCGGGAGACGGTTGTTGATGTTACTTGATGTTAATGATGCTGGTGGTGATGGTGGCTGATGTAACTTTCCGTTGGTGGTAGTAGACACTGATGTTGGTGGTGGCAGCTGATACTGATGATTACTTGAAGTTGATGTTACTTGAAGTTGATGGGGGTACTTGACATTGGTGATGGTGGCAGCTGATACTTCTTGATGTTAATGATGCTGGTGGTGGTGGCTGTTGTAACTTTCCATTGGTGGAATTAGATGCTGATGTTGGTGGTGGCAGCTGATACTGATGATTACTTGATGTTACTTGAAGTTGATGGGGGTACTTGACATTGGTGATGGTAGCGGCTGATGCTCCTTGATGTTAATGATGCTGGTGGTGATGGTGGCTGTTGTAACTTTCCATTGGTGGTATTAGACACTGATGTTGGTGGTGGCAGCTGATGCTGATGATTACTTGATGTTGATGTTACTTGATGTTGATGTTACTTGATGTTGATGTTACTTGAAGTTGATGTTACTTGAAGTTGATAGAGGTAAGTGACTTTGGCCATGGTAGAAGCTGATGTTACTTGATGTTGATGTTACTTGAAGTTGATGGGGGTACTTGACATTGGTGATGGTAGCGGCTGATGCTTCTTGATGTTAATGATGCTGGTGGTGGTGGTGGCTGATGTAACTTTCCATTGGTGGTATTAGATGCTGATGTTGGTGGTGGCAGCTGATACTGATGATTACTTGATGTTGATGTTACTTGAAGTTGATGGAGGTACTTGACATTGGTGATGGAAGCAGCTGATGCTTCTTGATGTTAATGATGCTGGTGGTGGTGGTGGCTGATGTAACTTTCCATTGGTGGTATTAGATGCTGATGTTGGTGGTGGCAGCTGATACTGATGATTACTTGAAGTTGATGTTACTTGAAGTTGATGGGGGTACTTGACATTGGTGATGGTGGCAGCTGATACTTCTTGATGTTAATGATGCTGGTGGTGGTGGCTGTTGTAACTTTCCATTGGTGGAATTAGATGCTGATGTTGGTGGTGGCAGCTGATACTGATGATTACTTGATGTTGATGTTACTTGAAGTTGATGGGGGTACTTGACATTGGTGATGGTAGCGGCTGATGCTCCTTGATGTTAATGATGCTGGTGGTGGTGGTGGCTGTTGTAACTTTCCGTTGGTGGTATTAGATGCTGATGTTGGTGGTGGCAGCTGATACTGATGATTACTTGATGCTGATGTTACTTGAAGTTGATAGAGGTACGTGACTTTGGCCATGGTAGCAGCTGATGTTACTTGATGTTAATGATGAGGTACGTGACTTTGGCCATGGTAGAAGCTGATGTTACTTGATGTTAATGATGCTGGTGGTGGTTGATGTTGGTGGCAGCTGATACTGATGATTTCTTGTTATTGATGTTCCTTAAAGTTGATAGTGTTAGTGATGACCTCCAATTTTAAGGCAGAGCAAAACCCATTTCTGGGTGCTCCCCTTATTCTAAGGCCCCACCCCGCCCAAGTGGCTGGGCAATGCTGCCAGCTAGGTGGTGGCACAGTTTTCAGAAAAAAACAGGCCCTTCCACCGCCGACGCTAGGCCCAGCGGCACTTTTGAGATCGCCAATTGGCTTCAGTGGACCAAGAATGGAAACACACCCCACTCCCTCCCCAGACGTCCTGATTGGCTGCCTCTCTCTGCAGCTATGAAACTCCACCCTGCTCCCTCCTCTCCGGTGACACTATGTTCTGGCAGGCTGGAGATGCTCTTAGCCTGCAGATACTCTCACCCCCTTTTTCTGGTCACACTATCCCCTCGATTCAAAGAGCAAAAGTTAATTGATTTCGGATCGAGAATCGTAGGTTTGGGTGGGTGTTAGTCATTTTTTCCTGTTTTTTTGGCCATTTCCGACTCGCACGAGCCTACGTACGAATGCGTATATGCTCTTACGATCAGCGGAAGTCCGTTCCTAAATTTTAGGATCAAAACGTAAAACTTAGGATCAAATCCTAAAACTTACGATCAAAACGTAAAACTTAGGTTAATTGGATGTGTTTAGGTGTGATTCAGAGAAACCTCTAAACGCGTTTTAAAAGAAAGCCACAGCCGACACCTTTTAGCAGCCGGATTGCTGTTCGTGAACAGGTTTTTTGGCTAAGTGGAGGAGTCTGCGCGTCTTGTGCTCCAATGAACTGCATGTATCAGCATGGCCGAGGCCATAAATTGTATGGCAATGCATACCTGATTCATGTATGCCTTATAAAAGCATTTTAATGTGGACCTTAATTAGTCCTTTGCATGTAAACCTTTATTTTGCAATATATTTGCGTTAATTAAAGAAACTTATGTCCTTTGTTATTTATTTTTAAATTGATGTACTAGAATAATATTTTTAGATTGCATTTATTGGTGTAGTTGTTTACCTTTGCTTTGTTTAATTATTTAAGCACATCTTTGGTCAGATGCATCACACTTACTGAGGAGAGGAGAGCGGGATAAAGTGCAGGATGTGGGTTACTGCTGTATTTTGCACAGACACAGCAGAGCTGGGGGCACGGAAAGGTCAGAAATCAAAGAATGCAGAGCAACACAGTCACAAGGCCCTTTCTGTTTGCAGGCTGCCCGATAATACCTGAGCCGCCATCTTGGCTGTTTCTAGGCTCATAACATGCTGAAGTTGCTGGGTGTTTTTTTATATTTGAGAGCAATCTGTATGTAGAGGGTGTGGGTAACCACACCCAAAATTTTAAGTTGTACCATTTGAAGCCAAAATATTAAAATTAAATCCACAAGTAAAAAATGCAAGTTAACTAAAAATTAAACAAAGTAAGATTTACTTATGCAAATGCATTCATTAATGGTTGGTTACTACAAAATGAATGAAATAAAGAAAAATAAGACCAAATATTTAGAATGCACTTTAATGAGGTAAGTTTGTAGTGCGCAGGCGAAAGATCAGAAGGATTTACGTCCAGACAAAAAAGGAAAAAGGGCAAAACCAATGTTGCAACCTGAGAAATGAAACGGAAAATTCAGGATGGAAACTGACATAGGTCTGATTCCCGAACTGCCATACGAACGGACGGACATTTTAGGATAGAAACGTATTAGCTTATAGAATCACTCACAAGTTCATACGAACGCATGAGCGTACGGGAAAAATAGGATGATCGGCACCAAAATCCAAGCTGTTACATGTTTCTTTGAATCGACCCCTATGTGCTGGCAGTAATAACTAGAGGCACAACAATGCATTTATTTCTTGCTATGATATATGTAAAGCACACAGTGTGCTTACATCACATCACTGTTCATTTCCAATGCTCTAATACTATTACAAATAACTTAGGAACTGCAGGGTCTTTTTGAAAACGGATTGAAGTTTGGGACAGTGCAACATGTAGCCTGACACAATGGGGCAACAATCAGGCAATTGCCTTTAGTGTAACTTTAAGCTTTGAGCTACCTGCATAGAAATTTAGGCTTGGGGGAAAGGTTAGTATATCTTATAGATTCAGTAGGGTCTAATCATATTTGTTTTTACTGTAAGGTCTAGGAATATGATAATCGGAAATTGATTTATGTGACCACATCAGAGCCGTGGTGTAGCCGTGCTTGTGTTTGTGTGTTGAGCTGGTTGTGTAATCGTGTTCCTATAAAGCATTCCCTAAATAGGCGTTAAAATCGAGGCCGGAGATGAATGAGCGACATTCACACATCGGGTTGTGGTATTGTTTTTCAGTCTTGAGCTGACTCGTTTAGGTAGTGAAGAGCTGACTGTGTAATGAAAGGCCGGGCTTCTATCCCAAGGGTGCCATGGACCTCCAGATTCACATGGTCCCAGGAGGGTCTTTCCCTTCTTCTCATAGGAACTTGATTTCTAAACAGAAAGTACAAAGATTTACAATACATTTCTGTCTTTTCTCCTGCCTGCTGGTTCCTGCTTTGTTCAGATCATTTTCCTTTGCCTTTTTTAAAACTTGGTGGTCAGGAAGAAAGTCAAGACAGGTCAATAAAGCAGGAATATTGTATAAGAGATCAAGGGTCCTTTCACACGTTGTACATTGCACTGTAATGGGCAAGGGGCAAACGTGGCCTTGTTACTGGAAAGTAGCCTTGTGACTGGAGGGTTGCAGGGTCGATTCCCATGGGACATGACTCTTGAGCAAGGCACCTAACCGCCGATTGCTCCCCCCGGCACCATAATTGGTACAGCTCACTGTTAGGGGCATAAGTACACTCACTGGATGGATAGGTTAAAGCAGATGGAAACCCAGAAATGTGTCCTCTGCTCTATCTTTGGCCCGTCCAAGCAGCCGGGTGCTGCTGTTGGCTTGGCGGTGGCCCAGGTTTTTTCCCCCCTGAAGCCATTTTTTGAGAGAGCCATTTGTGTTTCTCAAAAGTGCCGCTGTGATGAGGAGCAGCTGGCAGGCCGCTTTTATATTTCAGGGCCCGGCCGCAAGGTTTTTGACCCAAATTAAAAGAAGGACTATGTGTGCGCAAGCATCTAATGGCTATCTATGCCCATGGCCAGCCTTTGGAGCTCTTTTTGGAAAAGAGAGGCCTGCTGGTCCAGTTGGGAGCTCCTGGAGCCCGCTTTGTAAGGAGGTGCAAGGAGATCTGAATTGGACCAGCGGGCCTCTGTTTTCCAAAATACACCCAACTCTGCCCTTTCTAGTGTGTGTGCCCCCCACTCTTGGCACCTGGACCTCTGGGAGTGTGTGTGCCCCCCACTCCTGGGACCTGGACCACCGAGCGTGTGGGTGTCCCCAGCCCTGGGACCTGGACCCCTGAGAGTGTGTGTGCCCCCCACCCCTGGGACCTGGACCACCGAGCGTGTGGGTGTCCCCACCCCTGGGACCTGGACCACCGAGAATGTGTGTGCCCCCCACCCCTGGGACCTGGACCACCGAGAGTGTGGGTGTCCCCACCCCTGGGACCTGGACCACGAGAATGTGTGTGCCCCCCACCCCTGGGACCTGGACCCCTGAGAGTGTGTGTGCCCCCCACCCCTGGGACCTGGACCACCGAGAGTGTGGGTGTCCCCACCCCTGGGACCTGGACCACCGAGAGTGTGGGTGTCCCCACCCCTGGGACCTGGACCACCGAGAGTGTGGGTGTCCCCACCCCTGGGACCTGGACCCCTGAGAGTGTGTGTGTGACACCCCTGGGACCTGGACCACCGAGAGTGTGTGTGTGACACCCCTGGGACCTGGACCACCGAGAGTGTGGGTGTCCCCACCCCTGGGACCTGGACCACCGAGAGTGTGGGTGTCCCCACCCCTGGGACCTGGATCCCTGAGAGTGTGTATGTGACACCCCTGGGACCTGGACCCCTGAGAGTGTGTGTGTGACACCCCTGGGACCTGGACCCTTGAGAGTGTGTGTGCCCCGCACTCCTGGGACCTGGACCCCTGAGAGTGTGTATGTGACACCCCTGGGACCTGGACCCCTGAGAGAGTGTGTGCCCCCCACCCCTGGGACCTGGACCACCGAGAGTGTGGGTGTCCCCACTCCTGGGACCTGGACCCCTGAGAGTGTGTATGTGACACCCCTGGGACCTGGACCCCTGAGAGAGTGTGTGCCCCCCACCCCTGGGACCTGGACCACCGAGAGTGTGGGTGTCCCCACCCCTGGGACCTGGACCACCGAGAGTGTGTGTGTGTGACACCCCTGGGACCTGGAGCCCTGAGAGTGTGGGTGTCCCCACCCCTGGGACCAGGACCCCCTGGGATCTGGACCCCTGAGAGTATGTGTGTGACACCCCTGGGACCTGGACCCCTGAGAGTGTGTGTGTGACACCCCTGGGACCTGGACCACCGAGAGTGTGGGTGTCCCCACCCCTGGGACCAGGACCACCGAGAGTGTGTGTGTGTGACACCCCTGGGACCTGGACCCCCTGGGACCTGGAGCCCTGAGAGTGTGGGTGTCCCCACCCCTGGGACCAGGACCCCCTGGGATCTGGACCCCTGAGAGTATGTGTGTGACACCCCTGGGACCTGGACCCCTGAGAGTGTGTGTGTGACACCCCTGGGACCTGGACCACCGAGAGTGTGGGTGTCCCCACCACTGGGATCAGGACCCCCTGGGACCTGGACCCCTGAGAGTGTGTGTGTTACACCCCTGGGACCTGGACCACCGAGAGTGTGGGTGTCCCCACCACTGGGATCAGGACCCCCTGGGACCTGGACCCCTGAGAGTTTGTGTGTTACACCCCTGGGACCTGGACCACCGAGAGTGTGGGTGTCCCCACCCCTGGGACCAGGACCACCGAGAGTGTGTGTGTGTGACACCCCTGGGACCTGGACCCCCTGGGACCTGGAGCCCTGAGAGTGTGGGTGTCCCCACCCCTGGGACCAGGACCCCCTGGGATCTGGACCCCTGAGAGTATGTGTGTGACACCCCTGGGACCTGGACCCCTGAGAGTGTGTGTGTGACACCCCTGGGACCTGGACCACCGAGAGTGTGGGTGTCCCCACCACTGGGATCAGGACCCCCTGGGACCTGGACCCCTGAGAGTGTGTGTGTTACACCCCTGGGACCTGGACCACCGAGAGTGTGGGTGTCCCCACCACTGGGATCAGGACCCCCTGGGACCTGGACCCCTGAGAGTTTGTGTGTTACACCCCTGGGACCTGGACCACCGAGAGTGTGGGTGTCCCCACCCCTGGGACCAGGACCCCCTGGGACTTGGCCCCTGAGAGTGTGTGTGTGTGTGCCCCCCACTCCTGGGACCTGGACCTCCGGGAGTGTGTGTGTCCCACCTCTGGGCAGACCTGAACTAGATGAAACATATGAAGTGTAGCACAGCCACGCTCCATTTCTCTTCTCTGTGGTCCTCGGGCCTTCCAAGCAGCCAGTTAATGTTTGAGCGGAAATTTACAAGAAAAGAAAGTGGAATGGCACAGCAGCGCGGGTGAGCGCAGGTGCCACCACCGCTCTGGGAGGAACTTGTTTCCTTGCTGTAAATAATACATTGGAGGCAGACATGCCATGAACTGGTATCACCCACTCCTATTATAATCCATAAATTATTGTGCTGATATAGGGCTTAAAGCGGACCTCCAGTCAAAAATTCAGTCAAAGTTTAGTAAATTGCTTCTCTAAACCCCCTCTCCCGCAATCCGTGATGTAATATATTTTTGGAGGGCTCAAAGCCATGTAAAGATTGTGGAATAGCAGGCAGATTCTGTGCTCCAGAGCTGCATGGGGGCGGCCATCTTGTCACCATTTTGTCAGCCTTGGCCGAAACGGTCCTACGGTCAAAATAACTCTCAATCTATTTGAAATAAAGCTTTTTATCTCTAGCCAGAAGTAAAAAGCTATCAGCTGTAATGACTCCTCATTGAATGGCACCGACCGGGGTGGGGGTTGCGGCTTTGTTTTCTCCGCGGCGGCTGCACAAAGACCGGGGGAGTGGCGCTGGCCCAAATAGAAGGTAAGGGGTCTTTTTCTTTCTAACCCCCCAATCCTGCCTCAGTGCCAAGTCTGTGGCTGTCATGGGAGAACTAATCTGTGGTCAGATAGCACACACTGCACTGTGATTAAAAACTTTGTGAGCACACACATGCTGCCCCCTCCCCATTGCTTTGTCAGACTGCTCAGCCCTGTATCTTTCTTTTTTTCATATTTCAAATGGGAATATATCCAAGTATATTAGTTAATTATTTTCTATATCCTATATTGACTATTAAAGTGGACCAACACCCAGTATCACTATCCTGGGTGTTGGTCCACTTCCGCGGGGCGCCCCGCTGTGTGAAATCCCCTAAAATCTTACCTTTTAGGCGGCGGACAAGCAACGGATAAGCCTCTTACAGGGTGCGCACCTGCTAGAGGGACGCGCGTGAGGCGGCGGCGGCGGCTTATTCGTCGCCTAAAAGGTAAGATTTTAGGGGCTTTCTGGGGGATTTCACACAGCCGGGCATCCCGATTTCAGATGCCCCGCGGGGAGGGAGCTGATAGGCGATCAGGGGTGGGTGTTGGTCCACTTTAAAGCTGACCAAAACCCAGGTTTTTCACTCACCTGGGCTTAGGTCTGGACTACAGGGGCAAGCGTCTTCTGACTGTGCTGCTCTGCATTCTGGGATTGCTGACCTTTTCCTGACCCCAGCTCTACTCTGGCTGAGCAAAGCACAGCTATAACCCCACCTCCCTGTACTTTATCCCGCTCTCCTCTCCTCAGTAAGTGTGATGCTTCTGAGTCAAGATGGCGGCGCCCGTATACTAAAGTCCTGAACAGAGTTGCAGCCCAGTGGGGGAAAGAATAATAAGTAAGTGACCAAAAAACTTAAAATATATTCACTTTAGATGCTGGGGAATCGTTTTTTAAGGGTTTGGGCTTTTCAATAAATCACGCTGAAGGTCCGGTTTAAATGATGAATTATTTTGCCGATTGCCTAAATAGAATAAGTCTCCTCCATAGCGCAGAGGACACGTCAGCTGGGGAGAGAGTGGTGACCCGTCGCCGCCAGTCGGGCCTGCTTTGTTTATTGGGAGTAAACGTAACCATGGCAACGCATGTGTGGCGTGAATGGCATTTTCGCTTCCTCAGCATGGAGGTGACATCATCGGCGCTGAGCTCATTCTCCAGCCAGCGCTTGCTCTGCCCTTTCACTTTCATGCTTTGCTTTATGGGAGGGGGGTTATTCAGCCAAACTGGACCTTCAGCATCATTTAATGAAAAGCTCAAACCTTTAAAAAACTATTCCCCAGCATTTTAAATTAATATATTTTACACTTTTAGTCACTTATTATTCTTTCCCCCACTGGGCTGCAACTCTGTTCAGGAAATTTAGGATACGGGCGCCGCCATCTTTCCTCAGAAGCATCACATACTGAGGAGAGGGGAGGGGGCAAAATTACAGGGGGAGCGGGTTATAGCTGTGCTTTGCTCAGATAGAGTAGAGCTGAGGTCAGGAAAAGGACAGTAATCCCACAATGCAGAGCAGCACAGTCAGAAGACACTTCCTGAGCCTGAGACTCCATTGGGCCGCCATCTTGGATGTTTAAAAGCTCAGAAAAGGCTCTTATTCAGGGTGAAGGTCCGGATTAATGTGGGCAATCTGTATGTACAGGGTGTGGGAAACATATACGATAGACTTTTATTCAGGGTGAAGGTCCGGATTAATGTGAGCAATCTGTATGTACAGGGTGTGGGAAACATATAAGATAGACTTTTATTCAGGGTGAAGGTCCGCTTTAACTCAGCAAAGTATTTTGTACTGTACAGAAATTTGCCATTGCTGAACTACATCTAAATGCCATATGCAAAAAAACAGAAGAAAATAGAAGAAAAAAAGGAGGGTGGATGGACAATATAAGGGTAGTTAGGAATAAATTTGTTCTATCTAAAGCACACCTTCAGTTACCTTCAAGCGGACCAAAACCCACATTTTTAACTAGCATCCCCTGAATTGCTCCCCCTATGAAGAGCAAGTTAAGTGGGTTTTGTTCCGCTTTCAGACCACCAATAATGTTCAGTCAAAGTTCTGGTAATTAGTGGTTTGAGGAGACCAGATTCTC
Organism: Gastrophryne carolinensis; assembly: GCA_027917425.1. NCBI lineage: Eukaryota > Metazoa > Chordata > Amphibia > Anura > Microhylidae > Gastrophryne > Gastrophryne carolinensis. Next base: position 45,133,189 of record CM051234.1, read on the forward strand.
TCAAAACCTCTTTCCTAAAGTGGACCAAAACCCAGGATACTGGGTTTAGTCCCGGTTGGATGTGCCCAGCTGTGTGAAACCCACCAGGTCGCCTTAACAAACTCACCTCTTGCCAGTCCTACTGCACATGCAGCATCCAATCAGTGCGCAATCTGATCTGCTCCCGCCCCCTGGTCTAAGCCTTCATCTAAGTCGAGTGAATCGGAGCGCGCTGGCGACCACATCCCCCCACTACCCGTTAACAATGAGGGTGCCCACCCTAGCCATTCACAACTGCCTGGCGCAGGCATGCGCCCTGCTAGAGGGATAGCAGGTATCTGCCCGCTGCTTGCGCATGCACCGTTGGATCGGGAAAAAGGTGAGTGACCTGGGGGTTTTCACACAGCGGGGCATCCCGATGCCCCTGGGAGAGGGAATCGATCAGCCCCAGAATCATATAGATTCCTCGGCCGATCTCTATGGGTTTTGGCCTACTTTAAAGAGGAACATTCTAAAAGACTCCAGGGCCATCTGAGTTCCATTCCTTGGGCCATCCCACTGTGTGAACCCCCCCATTTACCCATTTCACTCACCTTCTCCTGGAGGCCACGCAGCATCTGTACACTCTAGTTGTATCCCCGCTCACCTCTTCCAATGATACATAGTTGCACTAATGCCCTCCAGCAGCTGGTGATACAGTGTGTTAGTGTGAGTAACATGACATACATGCGGATCCCATTTACATAGAAACATAGAAACATAGAAGGTTGACGGCAGAAGGAGACCATACGGTCCATCTAGTCTGCCCTTATGTGTATACTGTATGTTCTCTGTATCTTATGTGTATACTGTATGTTCTCTGTATCTTATGTATATACTGTATGTTCTCTGTATCTTATGTGTATACTGTATGTTCTCTTTATCTTATGTGTATACTGTATGTTCTCTGTATCTTATGTATATACTGTATGTTCTCTGTATCTTATGTGTATACTGTATGTTCTCTATATCTTATGTGTATACTGTATGTTCTCTGTATCTTATGTGTATACTGTATGTTCTCTGTATCTTATGTGTATACTGTATGTTCTCTATCTTATGTGTACACTGTATGTTCTCTATCTTATGTGTATACTGTATGTTCTCTGTATCTTATGTGTATACTGTATGTTCTCTATCTTATGTGTATACTGTATGTTCTCTGTATCTTATGTGTATACTGTATGTTCTCTGTATCTTATGTGTATACTGTATGTTCTCTATATCTTATGTGTATACTGTATGTTCTCTGTATCTTATGTGTATACTGTATGTTCTCTCTATCTTATGTGTATACTGTATGTTCTCTGTATCTTATGTGTATACTGTATGTTCTCTGTATCTTATGTGTATACTGTATGTTCTCTATCTTATGTGTATACTGTATGTTCTCTCTATCTTATGTGTATACTGTATGTTCTCTTTATCTTATGTGTATACTGTATGTTCTCTTTATCTTATGTGTATACTGTATGTTCTCTATCTTATGTGTATACTGTATGTTCTCTTTATCTTATGTGTATACTGTATGTTCTCTATCTTATGTGTATACTGTATGTTCTCTGTATCTTATGTGTATACTGTATGTTCTCTGTATCTTATGTGTATACTGTATGTTCTCTATCTTATGTATATACTGTATGTTCTCTTTATCTTATGTGTATACTGTATGTTCTCTGTATCTTATGTGTATACTGTATGTTCTCTATATCTTATGTGTATACTGTATGTTCTCTGTATCTTATGTGTATACTGTATGTTCTCTCTATCTTATGTGTATACTGTATGTTCTCTTTATCTTATGTGTATACTGTATGTTCTCTTTATCTTATGTGTATACTGTATGTTCTCTGTATCTTATGTGTATACTGTATGTTCTCTATATCTTATGTGTATACTGTATGTTCTCTGTATCTTATGTGTATACTGTATGTTCTCTCTATCTTATGTGTATACTGTATGTTCTCTTTATCTTATGTGTATACTGTATGTTCTCTCTATCTTATGTGTATACTGTATGTTCTCTTTATCTTATGTGTATACTGTATGTTCTCTCTATCTTATGTGTATACTGTATGTTCTCTGTATCTTATGTGTATACTGTATGTTCTCTGTATCTTATGTGTATACTGTATGTTCTCTTTATCTTATGTATATACTGTATGTTCTCTTTATCTCAGGATAGATGTGTGCTTATCCCAGGCATGTTTAAATTCAGTGACTGTTGATTTTTCAACTACCTCTGCTGGAAGTTTGTTCCAAGCATCTACTACTCTTTCTGTAAAATAATATTTTCTAACATTGCTCCTGATCTTCCCCCCGACTAGCTTCAGGTTGGGCCCCTTGTTCTATCGTTAAGTTTCTTCTTAAAAACACTTCCCTCCTGAACCTTATTCAATCCTTTCACATATATAAAGGTCTCCATCATGTCCCCTCTCTCCCTTCTTTCCTCCAGACTGTACAGATTAAGTTCTTTAAGTCTCTCCTGATAAGTTTTAAGTTTAAGTCCTTCCACCATTTTTGTTGCCGCCTTTGGACCCGTTCTATTTGAATTTGAATATAAGGCAAATATCACTCAGCTTGGTGTGGGCTGCTTACAGCTAAATTCCAAGCTTCAGACAGCCCCCCGTGTGTGGAGAAACCATATCACATCGGGACACTTCAGCCACGCTGATCATCGATGCAGCCAGCTAGTGAAGGATTGTGTCTCCTTCTGTGTCCTAGCAAAGGTTCTCCCCCATCCCCCACTCATGCTCATATGTAAACAGGACTGTCAGGTGTGATCCAAGATGGCCACTCGCATGTAGATCTAGGAGCGCGTCTGTTCCACAACATCTGTTTAAACAACTGGGACAGCAGTCTTTTCCTTTAAAGTGGACCAAAACCCGCGGCGATCGGCCCAGGAATCTATACAATTCCCGGGCCAATTGATTCCCCCCCCCCCCCCGGGGCATCCAAAATTGAGATGCCCCGCTGTGTGAAACCCCCCAGGTTGCCCCATACACTTACCTTCTTTCCCAGTCCAACGGCGCAAGCTTGAGCTGGGGCCGCATTCCTGCTATCCCTCTAGCAGGACGCGTGCCTGCGCCAGGCATTTGTGAATGGTCGGTGCGGGTAAGCTCCCTGTTAGAGGGAAGCAGGAGATGCGGCCATTGTCGCCCTCGGAGCCGCTGGTCATAGACGAAGTCTTAGATGACGTGATGTCAGCAGCTGCAAATGCACTGATTGGACGAGTGGCCGCGCATGCGCCGTAGGACCGGGAAGAGGTGAGTTGGTTTCTGCCACCTGGGGGAGGGGGGGTTCACACAGCCAGGGCACCCCCCAATTGGGATGCCCCGGTGGCAACGACCAAAACCCAGAATAGTCAAAATCCTGGGTTTTGGTCCACTTTAAATTCTCAGATCTAACCTTTTTAATACATTGATTTTATAAGGCTATCATATGATTTTGAGGATAAGGAATAATTTAATTAAGGGATGTGTCTCTGCCACTTTTAATCCCCCTCATGCTTGATAGACAGACTAGAGAACATTAGCCCCGCCCCTCCAGTGGCAGTATCTCAATAGAACTACATTGTACAGCGCCATGGAAGGTGATGGTGCTTTATAAATAAACAATAATAATAATAATAGAAGGAATAGTTCACTAAGGGCCTTATTTATCAAGGAATAGCGACAGATAGCGACTGGGGAGGCGGCCAGTAAAGCCAGGTACCGCAACTAGAACGCCGGCTCCCCTCCACAATCACACATTTATCAAGCCGATCCTGCTTAGCGACTGAGATAGCGCCACCTAGCAACTCATTCATCATTATCCCAGCCTCATCCCACAGCGCCAGCGAACATCCTTGAACAGCGACAGGTATGACCTCTCGCTACCTGGCGCTCTCCAATGCATTTCAATGGCAGAATGTATTTTAATTAATAATTATTTTTTAATATATATATTTTTTTTTTTTTACATTTCAAAAAAAAAAATCTGTGAACATTTCTTCCTTTGAAAATGTATTTTTTGGGGATTTAAAAAAAATTTTTTTTTTTTTTTTTTGCAGAATTGATATTACAGGTCTGATTTTAAACTATTCAGGTTTGAATATTATTTCAAAATCATTCCATTTTTTTTTGGGGTGGTTAGGGTGTTAAAAAACTACTTTTAACACATCGCCTACTGCGCTCTGGGGTTTAAACATGCATTTCACAGCGCTAGGAATTTTTAAGGCTGATTTTTTAATGAATATGGTGGGTGCCGGTCGCTATGTCCAGTCGCTATCATGCGCTCCCATACAACAGCGAACCTGTCAAATAGCGACTCAGCATCTTGTATTCAACATTACGGCACACCGACTGAGTCGCTATCATCCACCGAACAATGGCCCAGCACAGCGACTACTAGCGGTCGCTGTGAAAATACCGCTACAGTCGCTCAACAGTCGCTATCTGTCGCTATTAATGAATCGGCCTCTAAGATATAGGCCTTGAAGAGTTGAAAAAAACACTCATGGTAGTAAAACAACCAATTCATGAGAAAAAACCCTGAGAATGTCACTGTTAGTGAATCACCAGATAGGAAGACAATGAAAGGCAATGGCAGCTTTTACCACAGGTAAAAAGGAGTAAAAAGTTCAATACTTATCTCAGGAGTAAAAAAGTGCCATTGACTTTCATTGTCTTCCTATCTGGTGATTCACTAACAGTGACATTCTCAGGGTTTTTTCTCATGAATTGAATTTTTTACTACTATGAGAATATTTTTCAACTCTTACTAATTCAAGGCCATAGAGACATTTAGCTGAGGATCATTTTTCCAGTGAGTACACAGATAGCTTTAAAGCGGACCTTCACTGTGAATAAGATCTTATATGTTTCCCACACCCTGTACATACAGATTGCTCACATTTAAAATCATCCTACCTGCATCCACTGCATGTTATGAGCCTTTAGACATCCAAGATGGCGGCTCATGGAGGTATCAGGCAGCCTGCAAACAGGAGGTGCCTTCTGACTGTGCTGCTCTGAATCCTGGGATTGCTGACCTTTTCCTGACCCCAGCTCTGCTCTGTCTGAGCAAAGCACAGCTATAACCAGTGGCGGACTGGAGCCAAAAATCAGCTCTGGATTTTACCAGCCACTGGCCGGCCCAGGACATGCTTGCTGAGGCCCCCCAACCATGATGCCGGGGTTATAGCATTAGGGGCTGGGGTTCCCTGGTTTGTGGGTACAGTGGGGCTAAGAGGGAGACTAAGGGATCAAGGATTGAATGAGGGTGTTAAAAGCAGCAGCCCAACTGGCCCCAAAGCAGTGCGGCCCACCGGGCATTGTCCTGGGTCTCCCTGGGTCTCCCTATGTCCAGTCCGCCCCTGGCTATAACCCCACTCCCTGTACTTTATCCCACTCTCCTTTCCTCAGTAAGTAAGATGGTGGCGCCCGTATCCTAAAGTCCTGAACAGAGTTGCAGCCTGGTGGGGGAAATAAGTAAGTGACTAAAAACTTAAATATATTAATTTTAGATGCTGGGGAATAGTTTTTTAAAGGTTTGGGCTTTTCAATAAATCATGGTGAAGGTCCGGTTTAATGGTTGCCACTTACCGTATATACTCGAGTATAAGCCGAGTTTTTCAGCCCACTTTTTGGGCTGAAAAAAGCCGCCTCGGCTTATACTCGAGTCCAGGGGCGGACTGCCAGGGAAGGCCGCAACCCTGAACCCAATAGATGCTGGAGGGTGAGGGGCGGCCGCTGCGGGTCCCTGCTGTACCCGCTGCTGCCACCGCCGCCGCTCTCATACACACAAACACGCACACACATTCACACACTGACCGGCACTTCCAGGCTGCTGCGCGCTGGTCGTCAATGGGCGGCGTCCAATGTTCGCATTGGACGCCTGGCATAGGGGGCACGCCCACCGACGACGAGCGCGCAACAGCCAGGAAGTGCTGGTGTGTGTGTGAGAACGGCGGCGGCTGCGGAGGAGGGGAGGGGGACCCCGCTGCCCCTCTGCAGGGTAACCTCGGCCAAACCCTGACCCCCGACACCTGCGCGTCTGAGAGCGGCGGCGGCGGCGGCAGCAGCAGCAGCAGCAGGTACCCACAGTGTGTGTGTGTGTGTCTCTTTCTGTGTGTGTGTGTCTCTCTGTGTGTCAACTCCAATTCCAATTGAAAAAAGCCGCCTCGGCTTATACTCGAGTCAATAACTTGTTCCATTTTTTTGTGGTAAAATTAGGTGCTCGGGTCGGCCTATACTCGAGTATATACGGTATATCCAGACATTTATGTGCCAGCTCCAGTTTCAGTTGGCGGCTGTAGAAAAACTCTTGTTTTACTCGTCGTTCTATTTCTAAATGTCGTTTCACCTTCCGTCCTGTTTCCCTGGCCGACATTTTTCTTCTATTTTATAGATCTATAAACTCTCTTGGTAATATTGTAATGGGAAAAGCTGTGGGCTTTCTTTTATGTGGTTTATTATTTATTAGAAGACCCCACCCAGCCTTAATGCAGGTTTTACTGGCCACCATCTTGCCTTTTGTTCCACCTGATACAATAATAATGGGCCACCGCAGACTTGCAAGGCATTGTGGGAATTGCGGACATAAAAAAATGAAGCCAAATAGAAGCTGGATTCATTTGAAGCGCAGACGTTTTTTTTTCTCTTTCATTTACTTGGCACATGGACATTATAGTAAGGCCTTAAAGTGGACCAACACCCAGGATTTTGACTATCCTGGGTTTTGGTCCACTTCGGTGGGGCACCCCGATCGGGAGCTGTGTGAAACCCCCCAGAACGCCCAGAAACACTCACCTCCCCACGCTCCTACGCGGGCGCTCGTCCAATCAGAGCGCTCAGAGCCGCTGTGGTATGCACGTACAAGCGGCGTCCAACCACAGTGGCTCTGAGCGCTGGAGGCCGCGTCTCGCGCTTCCTTCTAACAGGGAGCGTGCCGGCCATTCACAAACGGGGAGCGTGCCCTGCTAGAGGGAAGCGTGAGACGCGGCCCGCGCATGCGCCATTGGAACAGGGTTAACGTAAGGTTTGTGGGCGTCCTGGGGGGTTTCACCCCGCGGGACATCCCGATTTCAGATGCCCCGCGGGGAGGGATCTGATCAGCCTGGGAATCTTATAGATTTCCGGGCCGATCCCCCCTGGGTGTTGGTCCACTTTAAAGCGGACCTTCACCCTGAATAAGAGCCTATCTTATATGTTTCCCACACCCTGTACATACAGATTGTCCGCATTAATCCGGACCTTCACCCTGAATAAGAGCCTATCTTGTATGTTTCCCACACCCTGTACATACAGATTGTCCGCATTAATCCGGACCTTCACCCTGAATAAGAGCCTATCTTGTATGTTTCCCACACCCTGTACATACAGATTGTCCACATTAATCCGGACCTTCACCCTGAATAAGAGCCTATCTTGTATGTTCCCCCCCCCCCCCTGTACATACAGATTGCTCACATTAATCCGGACCTTCACCCTGAATAAGAGTCTATCTTATATGTTCCCCCCCCCCCCCCCCCGTACATACAGATTGCCCACATTAAAAATCATCCTACCTGCACCTAGTGCGCGTTCTGAGCCTTTAAACATCCAAGATGGCGGCTTCGGGTGCATCAGGCAGCCTGCAGACAGGAAGTATTTTCTGACTATGCCGCTCTGCATTCTGGGATTGCAGCCCTTTTCCTGACCCCCAGCTCTGTCCCGTCTGTGCAAGCTATAATAAGGTGAGTTTACTGGGTCACACAGCAGGGCATCCCGAATCTGGATGCCCCAGGGGGGAGGGAATCAAATGGATTCCAGGGGCATCGGACCATGGGTTTTATTCCACTTTAAAAGCAAAACAAACTATGCCGGGGTTTGTTCCGTGCTCCCCTGTAAGTAACTCTGGAATTCCAGGGGGGCGGTGGGTTTTGGTCCACTTTAAAGTGGAACAAACTATGCCGTGCCCCCAGTAAAACTCACCTCTCCTTAGTCCAATGGTGCATGTGCGAACTCTTGTCCTATCAGAATCCTTTACAGTGTTTAATTTATTCGGCAAGGGGCTCTTATTAACTCGTGCTCCTGTCTCAGCCTATCAGAATGGCGGGGGTGGGAGCACACACAGTCTGGGGATATGGCAGCTCCAGTGTGGTGGAGGTCCCTGGGCACATAATCTGCTGGAGGCCCCACATACAGTATATTTTCATTTAAAATAATAGTCCAGCCAAGTAACTGATTGGTGGTTGTCTGGCTCCGCCTACTTACTGGAACGTCACATGGAGTCCCTTGTGCCCCCCTTGTGTGGGTGCGTGCTGCTTTGCCATTCTGGGTGGGGGGTAGTGTAGTCACCCGGCTGGTTCCCTGCATTGAGCTGCCAGCGGCTGTGCTTGGTGGCTTATGTGCAGTGACAGCTCTGCACCCATCACTGTAGCGTTGCTGGCGGCGGCTTTGCCGCTCTGGATTCTCCGTCCTGCCCTGTGGTGGCTTTGGCTGCCCAGAAGCGGGGTCCCCCACTGCCTCCAATAGCTTCTATGCCACCCCCGCAGCCTGTCAGACCAAAGACTGAAAAGCCTCCTGGACCAGACCATAACCCAAAGCTTGGTGGAGGCCCCCTTTGCAGGGCAAGTGGTGGAGACCCCGGGGCTCACGCCTCTCTCATAATCTGGTTCCCCAGCTAAAACAATCTGCCATTTAGCAAAAGCCTCTGATTGGACGAGAGCCTGTGCAAGCACTGTTTTACCAAAGAAAGTTGAGTGATTACTGTCGCCACAGTTGGGCGGCATCCCAATTTGGTTTTGTTCTGCTTTAAACCGGACCTTCAGTGTGATTTAATGAAAAGCCCAAACTCTTAAAAAACGGTTCCCCAGCATCTAAAATTAATATATTTTACGTTTTTAGTCACTAACTTATTATTCTTCCCCCCACTGGGCTGCAACTCTGTTCAGGAATTTAGGATACGGGCGCCGCCATCTTGACTCAGAAGCATCACACTTACTGAGGAGAGGAGAGCGGGATAAAGTACAGGGGGGCGGGGTTATAGCTGTGCTTTGCTCAGACAGAGCAGAGCTGGGGTCAGGAAAAGGTCAGCAGTCCCAGAATGCAGAGCGACACAGTCAGGAGGCACTTCCTGTTTGCAGGCTGCCTGATAAGATGGCTGCTTCCATAAGCCGCCATCTTGGATGTTTAAAGGCTCATAACATGCAGTAGATGCAGGTAGGATGATTTTTAATGTGAGCAATCTGTATGTACAGGGTGTGGGGAACATAGAAGATAGGCTCTTATTCAGGCTGAAGGTCCGGATTAATGTGAGCAATCTGTATGTACAGGGTGTGGGGAACATATAAGATAGGCTCTTATTCAGAGTGAAGGTCCGGATTAATGTGAGCAATCTGTATGTACAGGGTGTGGGAAACATATAAGATAGGCTCTTATTCAGGGTGAAGGTCCGGATTAATGTGAGCAATCTGTATGTACAGGGTGTGGGGAACATATAAGATAGGCTCTTATTCAGGCTGAAGGTCCGGATTAATGTGAGCAATCTGTATGTACAGGGTGTGGGAAACATATAAGATAGGCTCTTATTCAGGCTGAAGGTCCGGATTAATGTGAGCA